>CM038218.1:21663313-22263313 GCA_021442155.1 Cymbidium sinense | reverse complement strand
AGTATGTCACCAAGTGGTTCTTTATTTTAAAAGATGTGAGTCCCCGAGCTTTCTTGCTAATTTGACCATTGTAAACCAATGAGTACCTTATTAGTTTGGTAGGCTTCACTGCCCATCCAATAAGCTACCTCATGTTGATTTCATTTAAGAGGATGTGAGTCTCGCTTTCTTCATGAACTAATCATCATGATCTAACTAGGTCTAGTATATGCAAGGTTTAGGATAAGTCCCCTAGAGGCTCCTTTCCTCTTAAATACACTTAAGTTGATATAAGTCCTCCGAGTATTCACAGCTGTCTCTAGGTGGATAGAATTTGTGAAGAAACATCCCAGATCTCCATAGAGGATGTGAGTCCAGATTTCTTCCTAGTGATTACAAACCAGTGCAACACCTTGGTTGGTTGATGTTGTTATGTTGATGACTCCCAAGTGGATACACCACTCTTGGTAAATGAGTGTTCCCGCACTTTCTCCTTGAGTTGGCCACCAATACTGATATTATCTTCTCCGTTTTTGGATCAAGCCCAGCCCCTCTCTCGGCACTCTATTTGGATCACATCCTTTGCAACCCCATTTAGAAACTACTTGAGTTACTTTTGGATTGGACAGTCCCCCTTTCTTAGTGGCCACCCCTGTGGTTGGAGAATTTATTTAGCGGATGTGCAGATCCTCCCTTGGTTCAGTAAATTTGAGATAAGTCTAGGCTGATATAAGCTCCTTCTCAGTATGATCTCTCACAAACTAACATGGTCCATGATAAATAAATAAAATAAACAAATAAATTAATCCACTTCTGGATTAAGAATTCAAGCCCCTAAAGAGCCTCTTTTCCTAAGCATCTATCTTTAGGCGGTGAACTCCCATGGAATTGCGACTACTGAGTTTAGATAAGTCCCAGTCGGCACTCACTCCTTAGATCGGGTTCAATCTAGCCACAAGTGTTACCAAGGTCATTTCACTTTGGAAGATATAAGATTATGATGCATTCTTTCTAGCATGACTGTCGCAAATTGATGGGCAGCCCTAGGTCAAGTTCAATTTATTGCACAAAGCAACATCACCTAGTATTTTTATAAGATGTGAGTCCCGTGCTTTCTCCGATTGATCATTGCAAATCGAAAGATACTCCTTTGGTGGATAGTTCTCCCTCAATCGGGAAGCCACTCCCTTTGGTTCAAGAATCAGATGTCTAGCGATATAAGCTCCTTCTGGATCCATCAAACCAACAAAATCCATCAAAATAAATAAATAAAAAAATGACTAATCTTAACTATTTTTGAGTCGATTTAAGTCCCCAACATTCACTCAATAAATACAGTCGGGTTAATTTGCCTTGCAACCCATCACCACAAAGGGTTCCTTATTTTGGAAGATGAGAGTCTCCATGCTTTCTTCTTAACTTGACCATTACACATCGAAAGGTATCCCTTTGGTTGGCTACTCCTACCTTGTGGTTGGTAGACTATTCCCTTTGGATTGATAAATTTGATGTAGCCTTAGGCCTCCATGCCCCTAGTCAGTACAGTCTATCACAAACCGATGGGATCCATCAAAATAACTAAAGAAAATAAAATCAATCTTTTGATTATCCTTGAGTTGATTTAATTCCATGTGGTGAGAAATTTCTATAGAGTCACCTTTCAAATGTTGATAGAGAGAGGAAAGAATATATAAATTTATCTTTTTGGGATGCCACGTAGTTCCACAGATGTGCTTATTGAGGTGATCAGGTACGACATTAAGGAGAGGTGTACTACCTCAAAAGATAGAAGTCACCACCCCGCAATAGACTTAATCACCAAAATAAGGACTCCTAAGGATGTTGGGTCTTTGAAGTGTACTAGAGATTCTTCCCCTACTTTACATGAAAAAGTAAAGCAGGGTTTATTTTAAATCAGGTTCATTAAGTTCTACAGGGAAAGACCCTATAGTTACATCATAAGGAATGTGGATTAGGAAAACTCGATTAAGGTAAATGATCATTGTCTCTAAAGATTTCAATAGGAAAAGGACTATCAATCAATTGGTTTGTTTTTGAAGATCAAATGGGATTGATCAAAGAGAGATTTATTATCGAAGATAAATGGTGATAAGTAGGAGATACCCATGATGTTAGGAAATGTAGGGAGCATCTCAAAATATCCTATGATTGGGCTTTATATTTTTGAAATTGATTTAATTTGTTTGAGTTGAATTTTGCATTAGAATGCTAGGGCTTATAATTCTATAATACAAGATTATGGAAATGCCTAAGAGGTGAAGATTTATGCTTATGGCCCATAAAGGGGAGAAGTAACCTCAAAACCTAAATCTAGGGAGCTTTGGTGAGGGCCGAAAGCACAACTTAAATCTAAGGAAAAAAATGGGTATTTGGTTTGCCTCCATAAGAGAGGACACCACTGACGCTTGGACTTCAACCGCCGGGTGGCCAACTAACTCCTCCTATAATTTTAAATTCATGTAGGTGTCATATTTATGCAAGATAGCTAGTCTTATTTATTTTGAAAGATACAAAGTCCTAAAACTCACTCCCTAAAGAGACTAGATCATGTAAAGACATGCTTCAAATGACCTAAATCTAATGCAATTTAGATTTCATTTTATTTCATTTTTTTGGACAATTATTTTGACTCGGGCTAATAAGATTCATATATCTGATGCATGAGAAATAAAGTTATTGGCCAAAATTAGAGAAGGGAGGAGGTGTTCATTTCATGGCTCGCAAGTCAAGCCAAGTTTCTCTGGAAAAGGTGGAAGCCCTCTAATCAAGAGTGAACAAGATGCATTTGTGCATGGCATATAAAAAGAAATACTTATCTAGCTAAGGGTTGCTAATTCTTTTATCTTGATTTTTAAACCTAAGCTTTAGGTGAGGTTTTGAGTTGTTAAGTTGGGTAAAAGATTTATTTTTTCTTAAGAGCCTAATCATCATCCAGACCATACATATAACAAGAAATAAACTAGAAAAAGGATGCCACTTAATACACAAGCTAAACAAATCATCAATCAATTTATAAAGCTAAGCGTAAAAGAATAAGAGGCCAAATGTGGTCGGGCACCACCACACAAACCTGAAAATAAATTGGATAACCAAGCTCTACCCTTATACAACCCGGATTACAAATGAATTACATATAATTAAGCAAGGAACTCATTATTATGGGAGTCTTCAAGCTTCATTTCTTTGTTTTCTTTTCTTCTTTCTTCTTTTGGTTCTTTCTTTTGGATGGTTGGAAGGTGGATGCTCCAAGGCTTCACATGGTGCATAAGATAGGATCTTATGACCAATGCTCATCATAATCCCCATAACAATCATTCCAAAATTCTAATGGCAAAAAACTACATGAAAAGGAAAAAGTAAATTTAGCTAACACCTGCAAAATAAAGATTAGCTAAAATAATCCACACAAATCCCAAGCATGTATATTGGACTTATCACCCCACACATGGGTGACTACGTCCACCTGGCCTATTGGATTATTCTTAGGGGTATAAGCAAAGTAAAAGTATTTTATATTTTATTTATAGCTTATGCACACAATCCCCTACAAAAAATAATGGTTAGACTAAGATTGCCCTACCATTCATTCTACGAGCATACACCCTAAGATCTAATCTAAAGCATATATTACAAAATAAAATAAACATCAAACCATACACTGCCCTAACCTAAAGCTAGAAGTGGTGACTTAGCCTAATGTCTGTGCTTTGAAGGTTTGTGTGGTATGCTTAGCTTTGGCTTCAAGTTAGAATTTTCTAAATGTGATACATATTCAACTTAGAGGAGGGTTTCTTTTAAGTGATTTAGTTATTTTGGATTGATTTTTTTTCATGTTTTGATTTGGTTCAAGTGAATCCTACAATTAATTACTAAGTTATAAAGAGAAGGAAAGAGAAGAGAACTTCTCTTTACTTCCCTAACCTAAGTAATTTTTAAAGTGGATTTACATTTTTTTTATTTAGTGAATGTTTTGATTAAGTATTTTAATTAATCCTAATTTTAGATGAACTCTAAATAAACCTATTAAAAAAAGGCATTTTTAAGATTAAATAAAATGAACCAAATTCACAAAACATACATTACTTCACTTCTTTCCCAACATGTATAACATGCATATGAATGAATCCTAAACACATCTATACACACCAAATGGGAATATTTAACACACTTTATGATGCATGCTAAGTAAGTTACTTAAGAAAATTTGAATGCTTATGGTGCATGATTTCATTAAGTAGAAGGGGATTTCTTATCCAATTTTCACATGCACACATGAATGTAAGAAAGGCATAAGTGAGTATGCCATTGTTAACCAGTGTAAGGTTTAAAACCTACTTAGGGCTACTTAAAGTCTCGCAACTTTGGGTTGTCCAAACTAATATACCACTTTTCTTAAATACAAACATGTGTACAAAAGAAATGAATGGAAAAAGAAAGAATACAAAAGTTTATTTTAATTGATTCATTTTGTTTATGCAATTTATATATGCAATCATGGGTATCCTTCTTAAGTAATAGCATAGGAAAGAATAGGATATGGAATTAGGCAAGTGTTAAGTTCTTTTCAAATGAACCATACATCTTATCAAATCCTATTCAAAACTATACTAAAAGGAGAGAGAAGGAGAACCTACACTAAGCACATCTTTATATTCTCTCACATGCAAGCTTATAATTAAAATATAAGTAGCACACTTTTAGTTTTAGACATTTGGTTTATATATTTTGAAAATAATTTTGAATTTAGTAGTGATAATAGCCACTCATATTTCTACTTTAGCCAACACATGAAAATTTAACATAAAGTAAATATTTGTTTATTTTAAATTTGAATTTTGAAAAGAATGGATGCATGAAATCACATGACATACATATTTAGCATGTTGGGAAAGAATTAAAGTAATGAAAGCATGTAAACACATTCACTTTAATTAAATCTAAAGACAAGAAAATAAGAAAGTTTAAAGTAAACCAAAGTTTGTTTAATGTGATTTTTTGTTTGAGTTTGATTTAATTTTGAAAATGTGAGTTGAGTTTTGTTCCTAACCCAATGTGTTTGATATTTTTGTTTAATTTTTTGATGATTATATTCATTTTAGATTTTTGGTTAGGTTAAGGTATGAATTAAACAAGTTAATTAACCCTTAGACACCCTTAGCATAGTTAACTCAATTATGAGCCAACGAGATGACATAAAAAACTCATAAGGAATTTAAACTTGTAATGCACCTAGGAAGAAAAATGCCTAATGCAATTTGGCTCATGATTAATGGTTAATTAAGCTAAGGGGTTTAACTTAAGTAATTTCAAAACACCCCTTCACACAAATGAGTTGGGTTTTGATTTCCTTAATTGAACTTAGGCTCTTGAACACTTAAGCATCTTCCCAAAGTAGATTAATTAAGTTCTAGAAGTTTTAGAAAATTTTAGAAATTAATTAAGAGAGTAATTAATGAATTAACCCTTAATTAAGAGAAGATTAAGAAAAGAAGAGGGGGTTTAAAGAATAGCTTAGGGAAAATACCCTAAAATTATTCCCTGAGCCTGCTATTCACTGGATCAAACCTTAATCAACCTTAATAATGGATTAAAACACTAATCAAAACCTTAATTATCCTTAATTGAGTTAAGGGAGTAATTAGGAAACATATTTACAATCCCCTAATTAAGCCTTAAATAAATCCCAAGAAAATTAGGAGAGGTAGATGTTATCCCTTAAAACATACCCAAGAAGTTTGGGATTAATTAGATTTAATTAAGAGATAATTAAAAAAATAAGATTTCATTAAAACCTAAAATCAGAGAAAAGGATAATTCAAAATCATTGAAATTATTTTTAAAATATTCTAGGTTGAATTATCTTTCCATAGAATTTTACTTCATATTTTTCTAAATTTTATTGAAGGAGATATGAATTTTTGAAGATCAAGAGATTAATTAAAATTAATTAAATTCCATTACTAATCTCTCATCTCACATTATTTGCGACGCGTGGTACACTCATCACATGGTGAGATACTTAAATGTCACGTTTGTAGGGATGGTGGGGACGCGTTGATTCCCTCGCCGCTCGATCAAGATCGAATGGCCGTGGATCATCTCAGCTTTAAAAGGGTTAAAAATATTTTCTAAATGTAGAATAATCTTGGTCATCCAAAATGCATGCATGATGGATGGCAAGATCTCTGAAGTTTTTCTCTTGGATCACCGTGATCGCGTCTTAGAAGATCCAGAGCTTCGATTGAGTCAATTGGAAACAGATTGTTTTCACACCCCATCTAAAGCTAGCTAATCCCTATCTAACGTTGGTTCTCATGACATGAAAATTACTTTCAGAAGACCAACACCCCCAAGTTGAAAAATTCCATACTCAGGAGGTGATCACTGGAGCTGTCGTTTCATCTAGTGGAGATGAAGCCCCATTAAAAGTTTCAAGCCTTGGGGTTGGAGTGGATTCCTCCATGGACCAACACCACTTCACCAGTTGTGGCTGATCTATTGGACTCTCACCTTGCTTTGGGAACCGAATGAGAGCTTGAGTGCACCACTTGGGTTTGATCCTCCAGGGAGTGTGCAAGAGAATTGGAATGGATTTGAAGCATGAGGAAGTTTCGTGAAGTAAACTCCCAGTTTTCAATGAAGAAAATTGAGGAATTTCCACTTTCAAATACCTAAATAAAAAATTGGTTTATGAAGTTTCCCCATCTTAGCTCAATCAAATATGGGAATCATCAATTCAGATGAAATTAGGGGTTTATCTCCCCCTATGGAAATCGGATGGCTGACACTTGGGTTGCAATTTTGATCTAATTGTCCATAATGGAAGGGTTATTTAGGCTATTTGAAGGTGCCACATGGTCGGTTTGAGCCAAGGAATGGATTGGCAACCTCCCATGTGCTTCAAATTGAGTGGAAGGAGGATTTTGAATTAGCCAATTTGACCCATGGGGTCGGTTTACTGGTTTCATTTAAGCTAACCCAAACCCATTGGGTTGGTCTGCACTCTTCATCGGGTCCCCACCCGAAACTATTAAGAAGGCATAATGTCTCTGACCACCAATTACCCATGGATTGGGATAAAAAATTTGTCAATACCAGGTTAAAATAGTAATTTAGGCATTTTTTATAATTTGGATATGTTGAGTATTGGTAAAATAGTTTGGCCGTTTCATTGGTTAGAATGTTAAGGTTTACTCTTGTTGACCCATTTAGGTCAAAATGGGTCAGTCAACTTAGTCAAGTTGAACAAGGTCAAATTGGGTCAAATGGGACCAAGGTCAGGTCGTTCATATGACCATTTGAAATGTTTTGGTGGCTTTGGTTTGATTCAATTTGGTTTAGTTTTGAATTTTTGCTTGCTTCATTTAGGTCAAATGGATCAAGTTGACTAATTGATCCATTTGACCTTACCGCCAGTCAATGGTGAGTTTGGTTAGTCATATGGAGTGAGTGATTGGTTTCTTTATTTCTAAACAATTTTGGTTAATTTGGCTCAACATGACACCTGCTTCAAGTTCAAGGTCGGTCTAAGGTCAATTGGGCTGAGATTTTGAGCTTATTAACAAGTGATTTGTGGTAATGAACTGATCCATTGGTTTGAATCACCCGACAAGTTTTGACACACATTTTGGTCAGGTCAACAGGTCATATCCAAGTGGGCTGGGGCTAGGTTAGCGAATGTTGACTTGTCAACTTCAAACATTGATAATGAAATGAGCTTTAGATCAATGATTTCAAATGAATGGCTTATAATGGGTTTTGCTAGGTTAGTTTCATTTGGCTAAATGTTGGTCCTCTAGGTTGTTGGGACCTAATTTGACCCAATTGACGATTGATCATCCCATGATGATTGTTGATCATGATGAGAGGCATATGTGAGTATGATTCAATCCAATTACCAGTGGGGTTGATTAATTTAGCTCATATAAGGGTATTTTAGGTCACTTTGGGTCAAGTGAGCCTAAGTGGGTCAATAATGGTCAAAAGCAGTTGAGGATTGAACTAGACCAATGATTGAAATTTTAGTCCATATTGGTAGGTCGGCTCACACCGAGACCTTCCATAGTATGGCAATCATGTCATCATGATCTTTTTAGATCTATCCATCTCCTATAAGGAGACCTCCACGGCGCTCCGTGAGGAGGCGGGATCATCAACCTTGATTCAATTTGGTTTAGTTTTGAATTTTACTCATATGAATTCATTTAGGTCAAATGGGCCAATTTATTCTTGACCATTTATTTATTGGTAGTTGATAGGTTTTAGTTTGGTTATTCATATGGAGTGGATTGGTATCTTTCACAATCAATTTTGGTTAAACCCATTGGTTTGAATCAATTTACCTTAGATCAAGTTTTGACACATTTTGTCTTTTTAGGTCAAGTTGGGTCAACTTGGGTCAAATGTCCAATTGGGCTAGGTTAGGCTCAAATGTTGACTTGGTCAAGTTCAAACATTGATCATGAATGAGCTTAGATCAATGGTTTCAATCAATTTGGCCTATGGTGGGTTTTGGCTAGGTTAGGTTTTATTTTAGCTAAGTATTGACTTGGTCAACCCTTAGGTTTGACTTAGTTTGACCCAATTTGATTGAGTGATCATCCCATGATGATTGTTGATCATGATGAGAGGCATGGGTGAGTTTGATTCAATCCAATTTGATTAGGATTAGAATTTGGCTCATAAGGGTACTTTAGGTCACTTTGGGTCAAGTGAGCCTAAGTGGGTCAAATGGCTTGGTCAAAGCTTGATTTGAGCTTGATTAAACTTGTATATGAACTTATGATTGAAATATAAATCCATTTGAAAGTGGTTTGAAGTCAAATGGGTTTTGATTCATTTAACAATTTCATATTCAAAGGAAGAATATGAATGGATTTGGGATTTGATTTTTGAATTGATGTTTGATTTGGTGATTGAAGTTTGTATTTATTTTTGGATTCATGATTGTAGGGTTGATTGAATCATGAAGGAAAATCAAGAGTTCGTCTTGATTTGAAGTTGATTTGGCTAAGTTCAAGATTTGGACTTGAAAGGCTTAGGTTGGATTTTGGGTAGATTTGAGTTTGATTTTTGGAATTGGTTTTGATTGTTTGAATTTATATTTCATTTATATATGTGAATATAAATGATAATATAAATGGATCATTAGAAAATTTCAAGGATTTGAAATGATTTGATCATGATTTAGGTTAAGTCCATTAAAGGGAATTTAAAGGACTTAGGAAAATTTTGGAGTTTGAATCTTGAATTTTTAAATTTGGTTTGATTGATTTATATTTATATTTCATTCATATATGTGAATATAAATGATAATATAAATGAGTTATGTGAAAATCTCATGAGTTTGAATTGATATGATCATGATTTTGGCTAAGTCCTTAAAGGAATATTAAGGACTTAAGAAAGATTTGGAATTTTTGAATTTGGTTTGATTGATTTAAATTTATTTTTAATTTATATATGTGAATATAAATGAGAATATAAATGGATTATGAAAAAATCTCAAGGATTTGATATGGTTTGATCATAATTTTGGATAAGTCCATGAAGGAAAACTTAAAGGACTTGGGAAAATTTGGAATTTTTGAATTTGAATTTTGAATTTGGTTTCAATCATAGATTTTAATCATGAATTTCAATCACATGGAATTGATTTAAGTTTGGAGAAAATCAAATAAGATTGATTTGGAGTTTGACTTGAAGGAACGAAGGTGAGGAGTGGTTCAAGCTAAGGGTAGGCAAATTTTCCTAACACCCCTAAGGCATGACCTATTCCTATGGCTAACCCTTTTAAGTCTCTAGGGCTAGGTTGAGTGTCCACTTAATCACTAGATATGTCTTAAGACTAAAGATCTCTTAATGTCTAAGATGAGTCCTATGTCTAAGATGAAGGTGTTGAGAGCTCATCCTTAAAGTGAGGTCAACATTCCCCTAGCGGCATTCACTCAATAGTCAGCCTAGGTCGGGTTCAATCTGTTGCCTTGCCAATGGATCACCCCAGCAACTAGTCCCAACTTTGGAGGATGCAAGTCTATTACACTTTCTTCCTAGTGCAGGTGCTACACACCGAATGACATTCCCTTTGGTTGGCTAGTCCTACTATGTGCTTGGTAGACTACCCCTTTGGAATGGTAAATCTGAGTTAGGTTTCCATGGCCCCTACTCAGTGTGATCCACTGCAAACCAATAGGGTCCATCTCAAAATCAAAAATCTAAAAAAATATATGAAAAAATTCAACCCTCCTCCCTCATTGGAGTCAAACAAAAATAAGAAAAACAAATTCAATCAATCTCCCCTAGTCGAGTCAAAAACAATCAAAATAAACACAATCAAACAGTCAAACAAATCCAATCAATCTCCCCAATGGAGTCAAATCAAATCAAAACTCTTATCCCGTGGATGACTCAAACCTTTTCCCCTAGTGGAAGGTTCATAGACTCAATCCCTAGTGGATTCCTCCCTCACTCTCTTATATCTCTAACATGAGTAGAGTCGCATTGCACTAAGCTCTTGATTCCTTCTACACCTTCGGTTTGGGAGTAGATCATTTTTGTTAGTGCTTGTGATCGTTCGATGTTTTTGATCATCTCGATCAACACTAATACGTGCAGTGTACCTTGTCAGTCACACCGCACTTATTGGGCGCCCTTTGTTGACCTCATTTTTAGAATGAGCTCTCAACCCCTCCATCTTAGACGCATGACTTCTTTTAGACACTATGAGTTTTCTTAGTCTTAAGACACTTCTAGTGATTAGGTGAACACTCAACCTAACCCTAGAGACTTAGAAGGGTTAGCCATGAGAATAGGTCATACCTTAGGGGTGTTAGGAAAATTTTCCTACCCTATAGCTTGAATCAACTCCTCACTTCCTTCCTTCAAGTCAAATTCTAAATCAAGTCCAAACTAACCTCAAACTTCAAATCAAATCAACATCAAAACTCAAATCAATTCTAACTTGATGGATTTTCTCAAATCATGAATCAATTCCAAATGAAGCTCATGATGAATCTTTCCTAAGTCACTTTAATTCTATCTTATGGACTTAGCCTAAATCAAATCCAATTCAATTCAAATTCAAGAAATTTGCTCAAAACTCATTTATATTCTCATTTATATTCACAAATATAAATGAAATACAAATTCAAATATCCAAAACTAAATTCAAAATAATCAAATCCAAATTCAACCAAATTTAAACCTAAGCCTTTCAAGTCAAATTCTTGAACTTAGCCAAATCAAACTCAAATCAAATCAAACTCTTGATTTTTCTTATGATTCAATCAATCCTTCAATCATGAATCCAAATATAAACATAAACTTCAATCATCAAATCAAAACTAAATTCAAAAATCAAACCTTAGTCAAACTCATGTTCACCCCACTGAACTTGAAATTATCAAATTAATCAAAACTCATTTAACTTCAAATCACTTGCAAGTGGATTTATATTTCAATTATAAGTTCATATGTGAGTTCAACCAAACTTGATTCAAGCCTTGATCAAGTCAATTGACCCACTCAAGCTCACTTGACCGAAAGTGATCTAAAGTATCCCTTATGAGCCAAATTCTAATCCTACCCAAATTGGATTGAACTAAGCACAACTTAGTCTCACATTGTGAGCAACAATCATCATGAGATGATCAATCACTCAAATAGGGTCAAACCAAGTCAAACCTAAGGGTTGACCAAGTCAACACTTAGCCAAAATGAAACATAAACTAGCCAAAATCCATCATAGGTCAAATTGATTGAAACCATTGATCAAAATTCATTCATGATCAATGTTTGAACTTGACAAAGTCATCATTTGAGCCTGACCTAGCCCAATTAACCACTTAACTCAAGTTGACAGAACTTGACCTAAAATATCAAAATGTGTCAAAACTTGATCTAAGCCAAATTGATTGAAACCAATGGGTAAAGTTTAATCCAAGTCACTTGTTGAACTTGACCAAAGCATCAATTAGCCAAATAGACCAACCCAATACTGAATTGAACCCAACTTGACCTAAAAGGTCAAATTAAGCCAAAATCAAATTAAATAAAATTGATTGGAAACAAAGATACAAATACATTTCATATGACCAATAAAACCTAAACCAACCTATGATCTAATCTAAATAGGTCAAATGGGTCAAATTGGTCAACTTGACCCATTTGACAATGAAATCAAATGAACCAAATCCAAATAGAAATCAAATTGAACCAAACTAATGATGCCAAAACATTTCAAATGATCATAGTAACTTGACCCAACCCTTGGTTTGACCCAATTTGACCAATTGGTCAACTTAACCCAAGTTGACCCATTTTGACCTAAATGGGTCAACATGAGCCAAATCACATCAAATCAATTCCAAATTCATTGAAACTTGGCCCAACCAATTTTTCAATCATACCAAATATATTCAAACTAAAATCCAAGCTAAATGACCATTTTACCTCTAGGTCAAAGGGTAATTCTTGGCCAAATGCACTTGGAATTTGGTCAAATCCTCTTCATAGCCACTTGACACTCTTTTAGTGGACCAAGTGGGCACTAGTGAGCATGGTGCACATGACCCGATAGGTTTGGGTGAGCCAAACCAAACCCAATGGCCAAACTGACCACTCCCTTCATTTTAAGAACATGGGAATCCCTATTCCCCCCAAAATCAGCATATGACACTCCTCCACTACCTCCCTCTGGCCAAACTGAACCATGTGCAAGTTCAAACGACCTAACAAACCCATTGCATTGGATGAATTTGATCAAAATAGAAGGAGAGCTTGCGGCCATCCGATCCTTCAAGGGGGAGATATACCCCTCCTAATCACTTGAATCCAACACACTCACACTCAATTTGACTGAGAGGGACCTAAGGCAAGATCCCCTAAGCAATCCCCAAGCATTTGGCATTCTCCATTCTCGGATTCCTTCAAACCAAAAATAAGGGAGGCTAAGGCAATTTCCAATTCATCTAATACACAATATCAATCTAATTCCTCTTGCAAGCACTCAGAGGGAACCTAATCAAACTCATCCAAAGCTTCACTCAAGTTCTCAAGGCAAGAGAGGTGATGTCTAGACCAAGACCACAAGCTTAGGAGGAGCACCTTAGTCAATAGAAGGATCTACCCAATACAAAGCCTTAAATATTCAACAGGGCTTTGTCTCTACTAGTCGAAGCTACCTCGACGGATTAGAGCACCGGTGATAGCCTTTGGTGAGGTATGCCTTCAAACCGAGCCTAGAATAGGGAGTTTGTGGTCCTTTGTGAAGAGAATTTTAATCTCAAGTAAAATTGGCCATTAGATGTCTTCTCCCTTGCATGAAGATGGTGTGGGTTGAGTTTGAGCTAAATCCGAGCTCAATCAAACTCGGATCTTGCCCTAAGGAGTGGACGGTTGCCCTCTCCCACAGGTGAGCTCAATGATAGATCATGGACCATCCATTTGCGCATTTTGGATGGACGGTCATGATCGAGCTGCATAGGATCTGTGATTAATCCTTTTAGAAACCACAGGCTTGTTCTCAATTGTCCTATCTTTGATCAGACAATCCAGAGAGAAAGCACGTAGCGTCGCCGCTAATGCGGCTTCGGATGTGATAACTTAAACAATCAATCTCGTCATGCCATGATAGCACACATCGAGCATATGCCGTAAGATTAGTTAATAATTAGGGTTTTAATTATTAATCACCTCTTCCAAATATTCGCAACTAAATGTAAGAAAAATTAAGAAAAATATAAAATATAAATCATTATGAAGATAATTCAAAGGGGAATAATCTAAAATTAATTTCAATTTATTTTGAATAGTGATATTTTTTGAATTTGAATTTTATTAGGAATGTGATTATGTTAATTACTCTCTAATTATACCACTAATTAATTTTAAACTTCTCATGTGCATTTAGTTGGATGATTTCTACCTCTCCTAATTTTCTTGGAATTTATTAATGGTTTAATTAAGGGAATTGCTTGCATCATTCCTAATTACCCTTTTAATCAATTAAATAATTAATTAACCTTTTAAATAGTAATAAATAAATTAATTAAGTTTTCTAATTATCTTAGAAAAGTGAATGGACTTAGGGAATGAGATTAGGAATTCTTTCCCAAATCTTTTCCCCTAAGTTTATTTCATTTGGATAAGAATCTAATTAAAGTGAAAATTAATTAAATAGTTTAATCACTTAATTAAATGGCTTAATTAATCAAACTTTCAAAATTAAAATATTAACTTAATTCATCTTGGGTCTTCGTTCAGTTACATATTGCTTAATGTTAACCCAAAAAAATCAAAATCCTATATGTGTGGGAAGGGTTATGAAAGTACTTAAGTTAAACCCATTAGCTTAATTAATCACTAATTAAGAGCCAATTCCATTAGGCCCCTTTCTTTCCCAGGTCCATTACTGATTTAAATTTCTTGTGTGATTTTATGTCATACATTGGTTCATAATTATTTGATTAAATATGTTAAAGTAGTGTAGGTAAGGGGTAATTAATGACCTTAATGTACACCTTAACCTAAGCAAAGCATAAAACTCACCTAAGGGTTCTAAAATTAAATTAAACAACCTACACTTATGGAAAATGGGTTAGGACCAGTAAACTCTTTCATATTCCCTAAATTCAAATCAAACTCAAAACAAAACAAAAATTTCCTTAAAACCAAATTTAATTTACTTTAAATAATCTTATATCTTAAGATTATTTTTAGGAATTAATTAGGGTAAATGAATTTACATGCATTCATCACTTTATTTATTTCTTAGCCTGCTAAATGTGTATATCATATGAAAATCATACATTCATTCCTTTTAAAAATCAAATTAAAATTGAAATGTTTCCTTTACGTCAAATTGCATATTTTGGCCAAAGTAAGAATATGAATGGCTATTATGACTACTAAATCCAAAATTATTTTCAAAACTTATAGATCAAACATTAAAACTGAAAATTATGCTACTTATAATTATTTATAAGCTTGCATGTGAGTATAAATATAAAGATGGGTATTGTGTGGCTTTTCTTCTCTTCTCTTTTAACATAATTTTGAATTAGATTTTGCAAAGTGTATAGTTCATTTGAAAAGAACACAACACATGCTTAAATCCATTCCTATTCATTCTGTCTATCACTTAAGAAGGATATTCATACTTGCATATGTAAATTATAAACAAATCAAATAAATAAACATAAACTTTTGCATGATTCTCTTTCCATGCATTTCTTTTTTGTACATGCATGTATTTAAAAAAGTGGTATATTAATCTCGACAATCCCAAAATTGTGAGGCTCTAAGTAGCCTTAACTAGGTCTTGTACTTTACACCCCTGGTGCAAACAATGGTGCCATACTCACTCATGTCTTTTATATTTGTAAATGTGCATATGAAAAATGGATAAAAGAATCACTCTTTTTTACTTAACAAAATCATGCATCATGAAGCATCCAAATTTTCTTAAGTAACTCTCTTAGCATTCATCATTAAGGTGTGCTAAACACTTCCATTTCCATGTATAGATATGCTTATGATTCATCCATATGCATGTTACACATGTGGGAAAGAAATGAAGTGTTGTGTGTTTTATGATAGTATTTCACTTTACTTAATCTTAAAATATCTTTCTTTTTGAATAGGTTTGTTTAGGAAAAATCTAAACTTAGGATTAATTAAAATACATAATAAAACATTCACTAAACAACAATCAAATATAAATCTACCTTAAAAATTACTTAAGGTAGGGAGGAAAGAGTTCTCTTCTCTTTTTCTCTTAATTATAGGATTCATTCAAACCAAATAAAAATTCAAAATAAAATAAATTAAATCAACTAAATCACTTACATGAAACAAACCCTTTAAGTTGAACATTTTCATACTTAGAAAACTTCAACCTTAAAGCCTAGCTAAGCATACCATACAAACCTTAAATAGCACACACATTAGGCTAAGTCACCATTTCTAGTCCTATGTTTGGGAAGTGCACAATTTGATGTTTGCTTTTATTTTATGATGTTTTATTTTAGTCTAGATATTAGGGTGTATATGCATAAACTAAATGGTTGGGTAATTATAGTCTAACCGTTGTTTTCTGTAGAGGATTATGCTTATGGGGCATTGTAATAAAAATATAATTACTTTTGTGCATGTGTACTCAAGCATAATCCAAAATAGGCGGTGGACTTGGTTACCCATGTGTGGTGCTAAGTCCAATTTATATATATATACATGCTTGGGATTGTATGGTTTGTTTTCTAATCTCTTAAGTTTTAGTTAGATTTTACTTTCACTTTTCATGTAATTTTACAATTAGATTTTGGAATGATTATTATGAGGGATTAGGATGAACATTAATTTTAAGACTATATCTTCTTATGTGTACCATGAGAAACCTTTGAAAAAGAAGAAGAAAGAAGAAAAAAAGAAGAAGAAGAATGAAAAAAAAGAAGAAATGAAGAATGAAGACCCATAACATGAATTTCTTCTTGATTGTATTAAATGTTTGGTTGTAATTCTAAGGTGTAATGACTGAATTCTTTTTTTTTGTTTGTTCATAAAATGTAATTCGAATTTTATTTCATTTTCCTTTACATATTTATGTAAGCAAATTAAATGTTTTTTAATTCCTTGTGAGCTTATTTTTTTCTTTTTGAAATAAAACATTTTTTTCTAATTTATTTTTTTAAATTCATGATCAATGTTAATTTTAACTTTAATTAAAATAAATATTATTATAACAATTAAGATTTAATAAATAAAATTATATTTATTCAAATTGATGATAAATAATTCACATAAATCAAAATTAAAATAATTATTAAATTTTAGTTTATTTAGTAAAATAATTAATTAGTAAACTATTTATTAAAGAAAAATTATTTAATAAATAAATATAAATCTTGATGATTAATTTATTTAATAAAATTCTTATTAATTAATTAATGTTTAATATAGTAATAAAATTATATATATATATATATATATATATATATATATATATATATATATATATATATATATATATATATATTAAATTTAGGTCATTATGTTTATAAAATGATAATTTCAAATTTTATTTATTTATAACATAATAATTAATATCTTAGAAAATTTGTAAATTATACTAATAATTAAATATTAGAAATAAATTTTATGTATTTGATTTTATTTTAATATCTTGAAAATTTGTAAATTAAGTACTAATAATTAAATATTAGATAAATTTTATTTGTATTTGATTTTATTTTAATATCTTAGAAAATTTGTAAATTAATTACTAATAATTAAATATTGAAATAAATTTTATTTGTATTTTATTTATTTTTTTGGTGAGAAAAAAATTTTGTTATAATTTATTTATATTTTATTTGATAATATTTATTTTTTAATTGAATACTTTTAATTAGTGAATAAATTCTATAATTAATTTACATATAATAGTATTAAATAAATATTCTACATTCATCCTTGAAAAAATAGTTTTGTATTTACTTTACACCCAATAAACTGACAATAAAGTATTCAAAATTCAAGATCATTTACCTTTGTATTTTCTTACACTACATTCTAAATCGAGATCAAATGATTTAATTCATTTTGTAATTTTGTATAAGAATAGTGCTAATACCCAATTTATTTTCAAGTTTGTGGGTGAAACGACTACAAATGGTTTTATTCTTTTGTAAACTTTATAAATTGATTGATGTTTGTTTAGCTTGTGCATTAAGATGACATCTTTTCATAGTTTCTCCTTGCTTTGATGAATGTCCTGGATGATGATTAGGCTCTTAGAAAAAAATAAATTTTCTATTCAATCAAATTAATTCAAACTAAAAATAAAATAACTCATAATCTCTAAAGCAGTATAAATCAAGATAAAGAATTAGCCCTTAGGATGTTGTATTACTTTTCTCATATCATGCATAAAAAGCATATTATTTCACTCTTGATTGGAGGGTTTCCACTTTTTAAGAACTTGGCTTGACCTTGAGCCATGGTGGAAATACACCTCCTTATCTTTCTTGATTTTTACCCATAATCTATTTCTCATGCATTAGGCATATGAATCTAAAGCCTGTCAAATTGATTATCCAAAATGAAAATAAAATATGACAAAATTTTTATTAGATTTAAGTCATTAAATCATGCCCTACATGATCTAATCTCTGAGGGAGTGTGTTTAAAGACTTAGTCTCTTTCAAAATAAATAACAACCTAGCTATCTTGCAAAAGCATATGACTTGCCTACATATTTTAAAATCATAGGAGGAGTTAGTTGGCGGTCACCCCCAGGCAGTTATAAGTCCAACAGTCAAGTGGTTATCCTCTCTTGTGGAGGTAAACCAAATACCCATTTTCATCTTAGATTTAGGTCGTGCTTTTGGCCCTCACCAAAGCTCCCCAGATTTAGGTTTAGAGGTTGCTCCTTACTTTGCAGGCTACGAGCATAAATCCTCACCTCTTAGGCATTTCCATGACCTTGTATCATGGAATTGTAAGCCCTAGATTTTTAATAAAAATATAACTTAAATAAATCAATTCAATTTTAAAAATATAAAGCTCAAAAAATAGTTTGAGATGCTCAAATCCTAGTATCTGGCTTTGATAAGAACTCCCTCCTCTTAATGGATCCCACTTAATCTTCTAAAAATAAACTAATCGATTGATAGTCCTACCTTTCAAAATATTTGGAGACAATGATTTTTTTACCTTAATCGAGTATTTTCCTATGGAATCCTAAGGAATATTTTTCACCACACTCCACAAGAGAGAATAAACCACCCGACTGCTAGACAAGACTTAGCTTTGTAGATTAGATGGTAGGCCGTGATTAGCCTAATCATATTTTTTGTAGGGGGTTGTGCTTAATGGGCCACTATAATAAAAATATAAATGTGTTTGCTGTGCAGGTTGGTTAGCCCCAAAGCATAACTCACATTAGGATAGGTGGGCTTGGTTACCCATGTGCGGGGTGCTAAGTCCAAACTATTCATATAACTGCTTGGGTTGTATGGTGTGTATAGCTAACATTTATTTTGCAAGTGTAGCTAAATTTACTTTTCATATTTTTGATGTAATTTTGCATTAGGAATTAGGATTAGTGTTCTGGGGGATTAAGATGAGCAGTGGCCAGAAGGCTTAGTCCTTAGGGTGCCCTATGATGCCTTTGGAGCAAATCAAATCAAGGGAAAGAGAATGAAGAAATGAAGAAAAGAAGACCCCCATAGCATATATTATTTATGTAATCTAGTTTGTATAAGGGTAGAGCTCGGCTACCCATACTTTTTTTTCTTTTTGGGGTGTACAACAGAACCCAACCGTACTGACCTTTTATTCTTTTATGGTAGTATAAAATTGTTTGATGTTGTGTTTAGATTGCGCACTAGAATTGCATGCTTTTTCTAGTTTCTTCATGTTTGATGTTTGAATGTGTGGCCTAGATGCGGTAGGCCCTTGGGATGAAATTAATTTTTCTACCCCAATTAACAACTCATAATTAAAATTTTAAAACAACTCAAAACCTTACATAAAAGCCTAGGAATTAAATCAAGATAATAAAATTTTTAGTAACCCTTTAGCTGGATGAATGAGTGTATAATATCATGCATGTCATATTCTTACACTCTTGTTAAGAGGGGACTTCCATTTGTGCAAGAGAATAAAAGCTTAACCTATGAGAGCCTTTGATGGAAGAACACCCCTTTCTCTTTTGATTTGGCCCATAATCAAGTTCTCATGCATTTAGGCATACAAAATTCACTAGCCTGTGTCAAAATAAAGAGTCTAAAAAAATATAACATCCAGTCAAAAATATAACTTCGCAAAATAAACAACAACATCATACATACAACGCCCTAACTTTGCACTAGAAGTGGTGGCTTAATATTCTAATGTGTGTGCTTAAGGCTTGTGTGACAAGAATTTACTAGGCTTCTTTAGTTTAAGTTTCAATTTGGAGTTTGAATTTGTTTAAATTTTACCTTTGGGTGATTTCAATTTAAATGATTTAATGATTTATTTTTCATTTTTATTTCACTTTTATTTTGTTAAAATGATGTTTAGGTTTTCAAGAATGAAGAGTAGAATAAATTCCATTTGTAGATAGAACTCACCATATTCTGCATCCTAACTCCTAAAGAGTCTAACTAAGGTCCTTAAGTATTTTAATTAGCCCATTTGAATTTGTACAATTCATTTGATTTGATTTAGCATTTAGAATTTGAGTTTATTTAAGTATTTGATTGATTGATTTTGCTTTAGATATTTTTGTTTAATTAAATCTTGATAATTCAATTTCTTTAATATCAAATGAAGTTTAAGTTTGTTTAAATCCATGTGTTTTTGATTGATTAATTTTAGATTAGATGTTTTGGTTTAATTAAATCTTGATAATTCAATATCCTTGATCTCTAATGAAGTTTAAATTTGTTTAAATCCATATGTTTTTGATTGATTAATTTTGGATTAGATTTTTAATTAAATATTGATAATTCAATATCCTTTTAAATTAATATTTAATTCTTTTCTTTGATTATGATTATGTGACTTAATTTCATGTTTATTTGATTTGATTATGTTTCATTATTTATAGTTTAATTGGATTAGATTAATTGAGATTTTATTTTGATTTTTAATTGAGTTTGATTCTTTGTAATTAGGATTTTATTTTTAATCTCATCCATTTGATAGTTAATTAGTTTATCTTTTTTTAAGTAGGTTGAATGAGATTTGATTTGATTACATATTAAATTGATGAGAGTCTTTCTTAATTTGATTTGATTAACTTTATAATTACATGAGTTTGCTTAGGTTCAATGTGATTTTAAATAAGAAGTGTGTTTAGGTTAATTATAAAGATTTGTTTAATTTTCAATTTGATTTCATATTTATTTAGATTAATGATGTAATTAATGACTTAATAATTTAGGTTTAATTTTGGTTTTGATTAGTATTTAATTGCATTTTAATTATATTCAAATTTATGTTGGCTTAAGCTTAAGTTCAATATGATTATTAACTTAATTACCTTATTTAATGATCAATTAAAATTAAATATTTGTTTAATTTTAATTTGATTTCATATTTATTTAGGTTAATAAATGTAATTAATGACTTAATGATTTATGTTTAATTTAGGATTTGATTGGTATTTAATTGCATTTATGTTTGATTAAGTTTAAGTTTAGTATGATTAAATTGATTGACTTAATTAGCTTACTTAAGATGTGATCAAATTAATTAGTAGAAGTTTGATTTGAATTAATTTTAATGTGATTTATAAAGTTAATTTGGTTTATTAAGATGATTAATTCATTAAGTTTGCATTAATTAGGTGTTTATTCAATTTGATTAGCTTAAGGTAATTAGTTTAATTGGAAGTGTTTAAGTTAATTATTAAATTAAATAAAGATTTATTTAATTTTGAATTTGGTTTTATGTTTATTTAGATTAATTATGTAATTAATGACTTAATTATTTATGTTAAATTTAGGATTTGATTGGTATTTATTTGCATTTGTGTTTGATTAAGCTTAGGTTTAATATGATTAGTTTGATTAACTTAATTAGTTTACTTGAGGGTGTGATTATTAAATTAATTAGGGTTTGATTTAGGCTTAATTTAAGAGTTAGCTTTAATGTAATTTATTTAAATTAATTTGATTCATTAAGATGATAGATTAATTCATTAAGTTTGTATTAATTAGATGTTTGATTAATTTGGTTTGATTAATATTAAGTGATTATGATGTATTGGATTCATAATTAATTTAACATTTGATTTTACTTAATGATTAATTAGTTTTAGTTTATTTATATTCATTAAGTAGTTTCATATGATAAAGATTTCATGCTTAGTGTAGGTTTAGTTATACTAGTTTGACCCATGTTAAAGTTTCCTAGATTTATTTAATTTTAAGTTTGATTTAAGATTTAATCATTTGATTGAGTTTTATTAACTTAAATAGGTTTAATCATATTTAATTTAATTTCCTCTAAGAATTATATGATATTTTTTGATTTATGGTTTGATTAATGATTGCTTAAGTGTTATTTTATTTCTAATTTTAATTTATTATTTAGATTATTATGAATTTCATTTTAATTAATTCCTTAATTTGTTAAATTTTAACCCTAAATATTATTGGTTCATTAAGCTTCAAGATCATATTATTATTATTATTATTTAGGATCTTAGATGTTAATTGAAGTGATTTAAGCCAATTTTGAAGATTTTGTAAATTTGATTTTATTTGATTTATTTTATTAAAATAGATAATCTAAACTTCAAAATTTAATCTATAGAAGTTTTTTTACTTGAGTTTTTTTGTCATGTGTGCTTTAATGTTTTCAATCCCTAAAATTTCAAGTCATATGACTTATATTTTAGAGTAATTAATGAAACTTAATTTTCTATTTAAATTAAGCTCAAATCATGAATTTGAAATTTTGGTTTGTTGAGTTAAATCCAAAGCCTTACTTGTGATTTTTTCATGGGTATTTTATTTTTTTATAAATTTTCAAAGTTTCAGGACACTTAAATAATTATTAAAATTAGAAAAGCGATTGACCCATACCGACGGGTGGCGCGCGATACATGGTCACGCGGCCACGCTTAAGAGGTGACGAACTGAGCGAAAATGCGGATTTGGGAAAATGATGCTCGAACGGACCGCTCATCGATCGGATGGTCCGATCCCATCCACAGATCGAGCAGATCGATGTTCGTCGAAAGGATCCGAGCGAGTCTTGATCCATTGAACATGGGATCTACCGCCACCGATAGGCAAAACCGATGGGAAAATACAAAAAAAATGTGAAATGATGTTTGATTGAGCTCATTATCATGTCAATTTTCTTTGAAAAAAATCTACTTCATATGGGGATCAAATAAAATAAAAAATATGGGGTTTATTTAAGGAAAATTCCTAAAATTGTAAGAAAATTAACACAAAAGGCAAGAAATTTTAAGACCGGCTAAAGTTTAGAGAAATTTACCACGTCGGAGATGGTTTTCGGTGGTGGTGAAGATCCCGAGCTCCTAAAAGAGAAAGCTTTGGAATGAAGCTTTTTCACTTCTGAATGATTTTTTGGTGCTTGTTGTTTCCTCACTAGAATCCAGTTTTGATATTTTGGCTCAAGAGAGTGGGAAGTGGTATTGGTCTTTGGGGAGCTCTTAAGGGATGGATAGTGGTAGGAGGAAGAGGAATGAAGCCTCATTTCCCCCTCCTTTAATAGTGGCCAAAAATCTTCTTTTTTTGAATTTTTGGCTCCAAGGTGTTGCCATTTTACTTGGGGAGGTTGGGATGAATGTTGGATTGATTGAGGACTTTAGATTTTTGCTCCAAAGTCCTCTCTTGCTACCATATGATCAGCTCCATTGAATGTGAGGGAGGGAGTTGAATGCATGTGATGGGGAGAATTAAATGAAGTTGGGTGGAATCCTATGTGAGGGAGGAACCATGAGGGATTTAATTAGGTTAGTTGATTTTGGGCTGATCTCAAATGGGTTTGGGTTAGGTTTGATCAGCCCCTAATGGGTCATGGCTTGGTTTCAAGGGATTTGGCTCAATTTGAGTCATATGGGTCACATTGGGTCATATCAGGTTAAGTTGACTGATTGGTCAAATTGAGTCAAACCAAGGTTGAGGTTAGGTTCAAATAATAATTTGAAGAGTTTTGGTATGATCAATTTAATTTGATTTGGCTAAGAATTTATTTTGGCTCATTTGGAATCAAATGGGTCAAATAGGTCAAATTGACCAATTTGACCAAAATTGGCCAAATTAGCTTGGGTTATGGGTTGATTCATGTTCAATTAGCTAATTAAAGATGAATGTGGTCTTTGGTTCAAATCAATTTAGATTTAATTTAGATTTAGGCCAAATTGATCCTTTAGGCCAATTTGGGCTAAATGGCTCAATTGGGGTCGATTGATCAAATTGGGTTTAATTATGGCTTTAGTCAAGTTCAATAATCAATTTAGAATGAACTTGAGCCATTGGTTACAATCAATTTGGGTTAGATCATGATTTGACCCAATTTGGTCCTTTGGGCGAATTTTGGTCAACTTGGATCAAATGGCCAATTGGGCTTGGTTTGGCTTAATTTATGGTCAAGTCATATTTAAATATTGATTTTGGGTTGATTCAAATCATTAGTTTCAATCAATTTGATGTAGGATGAGTTTTGGCTAGTTTTGGTTTATTTGGGCTAAGGGTTGACTTAGTCAAATGACTATGTTGACTTGGTTTAACCCAATTGTTTACAATTGATCATTCTAGGGTGATTAACAATCAAGGTGGAAGGTTTTGGTGAGCTTGGTTCAATCAAATTTGGGTTGGATTGGAAGTTGGCTCAAATGGGTCCTTTAGGTCACTTTGGGTCAAGTGGACCTTGGTTTGGTTTTGGTTTGATCTGAGTTTAGTTGAACTTATATATGAGCCCTAGATTGAAATATAAATTGAACGATAATCAATTTGGAGTCTAAGAGATTTTGGCTCATTTGAAATTTTCAAGTCAAAAGGGCTAGATTGGGTTTGACTTGGGTTGGCTTCGATTTGATTTGATGATTGCAAGTTTCATTTATGTTTGGGTAAATAATTGAATGATGATTGATTTAAGAGAAAATCATTGGTTTTGACTTGACATGGATAGAATTTAGCTAAGTCCAAAGAATTTGCTTAAAGGGTATAAATTAGATTTTGGTTTAATGTTGGATTTGGTCTTGGGGTTTGAATTTGATTTTGAATTTAATCATTTAGAGTCAAATTTGGGATATAGATTTGGAATTTGGATTTGAATTTGAGGTTTAGTTTGAGATTTGAATCTGGGTTTGATTTGAGAAAGTGTATCTAGATTGGGTTTAGGCTATAGGATATGTAATTTTCTTATGCCCTAAGGCATAGCCTAATCTTATGATTAACCCTTCTAAGTCTCTAGCTTAGGTTAAGTGTTCACCTAATCACTAGATGTGTCTTATGACTAAGGAGTTCTTAGTGTCTAGAATAGTCCTAAGTTTAATAAGAGGAGGTTAAGAGCTCACTCCAAAAGTGAGGTCAACGGACCCCAATAGGTGTTAACCGACAAGGCACGACATAATGGCATTGACCAAAATGATCAACAACATCTAAGATTGCAAACACTAATGAAAAATGATCTACAAATAGAAGATGGATCATGATCTCAAGTGATGTCTCTTTATGCCAAGGGCATAAGAGAAGAACTGGGATTGAGTACATGAACTTCCACTGGAAGCATTCAAGTTATTCACTGAGGGATAAGAATTTGAGTTTGATTGTCAATATTTTTTTGGGTATGTATCCACTAGGGATAAGAATCTATAATCCGATGGGGGTCAAGATCAAATTGATTTTATTTTTTTAATTTTATTGATGTGGAGGCATATCCACTAGGGATATGTGCTTGAATCTGCTAGGGATTGGAAATAAGAACCTTCCATTAGGGAAGCAGGTTCAGGCTATTCACTGAGGATAAGGATTTAATTGGATATCTTTAATTTATTTGATTAGACTCCACCAAGGAGGTTGGTTTAATTTGTTATGTCTCCACTGGAGAAGGGTTCTAGATTGAGCTTATCTACCGGGGATGTACACTCGATTAGATTTGTTTGATTTAGATTTAAGCTCCACTAGGGAGTCTAATTTGTTTTGTGCCTCATTGGAGAGAAATTTGGTTTGTCTTATATGTTTAATTTGACTCCACTAGGGAGGTTGGTTTTGAATTTATTTTTCTATGGACCCTGTCGGTGTGTGATGAACCACACTAAGAAGGAGCCACGGGGGCCGTGGCCTATCTTAGATTTATAATTCCAAAGGGGCAGTCTACCTGCCATAAGGTAGGACTATCTGACCTAAGAGGTTGCCTTTTGGTGTGCAATGATTATGCTAAGAAGAAAGCGTAGTAGACTTACATTTTCCAAAGGAGGGAAAAGTCATGGGTAATTGGATGGACAACACATCAAACTCTACCCAAGGCGACCATAGTGAGATCTAGGATCTTACCTCAACTCAAGAGTAGTCCTGATGATTAATTTGATTGATATTTCAGTTGATTTGAGTTGATTTGATTTAATTTGGTGTGTTTTGTTGTGGACCCTGTTGGCGTGCGATGGACTCACTAAGAAGGGGCTATGTCGACCTTGACCTGTCTTAGATTTACAAATCCAAAAGGGCAATCTACCAGCCATAAGGTAGGACTATTTGGCCTAAGGGTTTTTTTGTTATGCAACAGTTGTACTAGAAAGAAAGAAAGAAAGCATAATAGGCTTACATCTTCCAAAGTAGGGATCAGCCTTTGGGGTGATCTGTCGATGGCACAACAAATCAATCCCAATCTTAGGCAACTATTTGATCGAATGCTGCTGTGGACTCATATCAACTTAAGAATAATTATAATTAATTTAATTTTAGATGGATACTATCAGTGTGCGATGGATATACTAAGGAGGAGCTAATATCAGCCTCGACCTATCTTAGGTTTACAAATCCAAAGGGATAGTCTACCAGCCATTAAGTAGAACTAACCAACTTAAGGGGTGTCTTTCAATTTGTAATGATCGAGTTAGGAAGAAAGCACGAGGACTCACATCTTCCTAAACAAGGAACCACTTGGGTGATCGGTTGCTTGCACAATAAATCAGACCCGACCTAAGGCTACCCGTTAGTTTGTAGTGGTCGTGTTGGAAAGAATGCTTAATAGACTTATATCTTTCAAAGCAAGGATGACCACCGGGATGACCTGTTGGTGGCACAACAAGTCAAACCCGACCTAAGGGCGACTACTGAGAGAGTGCCAACCCAAGGACTTATCTCAACTCAAAAGTAGTCAGGAAATTCCAATAGGGAGTTTTTTTGACACCGCCTCTAAAGATAGGATGCCTGCGGGGATAGGGCCATTTTGAATTCTAATCCACAAATAGAGATATATTTTGTTTATTTGATATTTATGAGGACCCTATTGGTTTCAGAGGACCACACCGAAGAGCTTATATCGCCTCTAGTCCTATCTCAACTTCTAGACCAAAGAATGTGTGCATCCGCTGAACAAATTCTCCAACCACAAGGGTGGTTACTAGGAAAGGGGGACTGTCCAATCCAAAAATAACTAGGGTAGTGTCTAAATGGGGTCGCTAAGGACCTGATCCAAATAGAGTGCCCACAGGGGAGGTGCCTCTAGGGGCTTTATCCAAAACCTTATTAAAGAAAGCCTGTAGGTATTCGATGGTCAACTCAAGGAGAAAGCGTGGGGACTCACATCTGCCAAGAGTGGTGTATCCATCGGTTGGGTCACCATCAGCATGGAAATAACCAACCAATCTAAAGTGCCCATCAGTTTGCGATAATCAGTCTAGAAAGAAGGTGTGTAGGCTTATATTTCTCTAAAGTAGAACGAGATAGTTTATCTTTCTCAATAGGCTATCCTAACACACACTAGCAAGGTAGACGCCACTCACCCAGGGCAAAGATGAGTGAGTGCCAAGGGGAGGGGGGTGCTTGCTCCCATATCAAAATAGCCCGAGATAAAAGATATGTTTTTGTTTTTGGTGTGAAAGAGGGAATAGATACCGCTTGGGTTCTCTTACACCTACCCTCAACACATAGAATAATGGGTGAAATAGCATTATAGGAGCAATTGTGACTCCACCGAGAAAGGATGCTTGGGTTCTCTTACACCTAACTTAGTTGTAATAGTCGAAATAAGATACCTCTTGGGTTCTTTTACACCTATCCAAATAGCACTAGAGGATTATTTTATAGTTTGGATTTGTGTTGTGGAGGAATAGGATGCCTCTTGGGTTCTCTTATACCTACCCTAAACACATAATGGCGGATTCGAAATGAAAGATATTTCTAACACATAAAAGATAAAGTTTAATATGAAAGAAGTTTTATTGATGATTATTTTCAAACAAGATTTATGGATAGTATTTCTTTAAGTAGAGCCCATTGATTGGAAGCATTGGGCTCTTTTACAATTTATGATTTGATAAGATCCTCCCCTTCTCATGACCCAAGTGGGTTCAAAACTTGCCCATCCCATCTTTAGAACTAAAACAAGTTCTCCTACATGAAAAGCTCTAGGATGAACCAACTTGTTATGAGCATGAATCATCTTGGCTTTGTATAACTCGAGATTTTAGCATGCCCATAGTTGTCGCTCCTCCAAACCTTCAAGCTTTTCTAACTGCAACTTGGCATTCTACTATATCATGATCTCATTACCCACAACTATCCTTAGCGATGGGAGATGGACCTCTAATGGTAGAACGGCTTCAGACCCATACACTAAGGAGAATGGGGTAGATTGAGTGGGAGTTATGTATGTGGTGCGGTAAGCCCACAAAGCTTCAACTAATGTCTCACGCCACTATCGCTTGTTGTCATCGAGTGTCTTCTTTATTTGGATGGCTTCGCTAAGCCATTTTCCTTGGGTAGTAGATGGTAGAATATCTCCAATCATGTGTCTCTAAAGCAAAGTCGTTGATTTTAGTGCTCTTGAATGCAATACCATTATCAGATATAATTTGTCGAGGCACCCCAAACCTATATACGATATGGTTCTTGGAAAACTGGAGCACATGCTGAGTTGTGATCTCTCTAAGTGGGATTACCTCCACCATTTAGAAAAGTAGTCGGTGGCAGCTAGAATGAATTGGTGACCCTTGGAAGAAGGAGGATCAATCAGACCCACTATGTCGGTACGCCCAACACTCAAATGGCCATGAGGCCATTGTAGGATGTAGAATGTTTGGTGGTTGATGTAGGACCACACCGTGTACCTGACATTGGTAGCATCTTCTAGCTACGTCCTTGTGACGTGATCATCGGCCGTAGTATCCTAGTCTCTTGATCTTGGCTTTCATCTTGACTAGGGTGCTCAGATAAACTGAGTGTACCTCACCATTCTCACGCTTGTTTGTCCGACAATGTAACCATATATGATTGAAGGACCCCGATAAGGTGCCATCCATGAGTATAGGAAAGGGCTCTCTCGCTTCACCGGTGTAGTGATTTCTCTTGAGGTAGTTTACCTATATTTAAATCATCCATGAATGCCTCCACCACTCCTCATCCTTTTGGCAATGGCAACCTCCCCTTCAAGAGAGAATCTCTCAATGAGTTCAGCATCAATAAGTGATAGAACTTGTCTATTTTGGACCCTTATTAGAATGGACTCATCTTTTAGACATGCCAACTCTTTGGCAAACTTGGCTAATGCGCCTGCTACTGCATTTTCTCCTGTAGAAATCTTGTAAATTGTAATCTATGGGATTTGAGCCAACAACTCCATAGTGTACTGGTGGGAATGATGGAGCTTAAACTTTAGAACCTTGTAGGACCCAGCGATTTGGTTGATGATGAGCTGAGAATCTCCAAAGATGTTGATACTCTAGATGCATAGTGTAATAACTAACTCTAGACTGGCAATCAGCCTCATATTCAGCTCCGGTGTTGGTGCATGGATTGGGCAGATGATATGAGAATCTCAACACATCACGGTATGGAGTTAGGAGAACTATTCCTACCCCTGCCTTCCCCGGGATAGTAAATTATGGTTCATCTCCTCTTTGACAAGAAGTCGCACCATCAAAATACATCTCCCTGCGGTGAATGTTAGTGTCCCCTAAGTTTATGATTTGTTCATCGAGGAAGTCATCACTAAGTGGAGAATTAGCAAGAAGTGGTTGTGCTGCTAAGAAATCTGCTAGTGCCTATCCTTTCACCGCACAGAAGGATACAAATATGATATCAAACTATGACAAAATCATGGACCGCCGTGCCAACCATCTGGTTAGGATTGGCTATGTCATGTGATATTGCAGTGGATTGATTCTGGAGATCAGATTCACCTTATGAGAAAGCATGTAGTTTCATAGCTTTTGGGATGCAAAGATTAAAGCTAGGCAGTGCTTTTCAATAGGTGGGTAGTTTACCTCAATAAGGATTAGATGACGACTGAGATTGTAGAGAGCATTTTCTTTCCCTTCATCATTGGCTTGGGCCAACAAAGTGCCAAGGGAGTCAACTAATGTAGTAGTGTAAAGGATCAATGGCTTGCCCAGGATAGGGGCTGCTAGAACTGGCGGCGTCATCGTAGTGCTTGATGTCTTCAAAAGCATGCTGTCACTTGTCATCCCACTTGAACTTGGCATCCTTTTTGACAAGTGTTGAGAATGGTTGACATCTTCCTGATAGGTTGGATATGAAGTGTCTTAGATATGCCAATTGCCCTTAGATTGATGAGTTAAGTTAGACTTTTAGGGGTGGCATTTCTAAGATAGGCTTGATCTTCTTCGGTTGATTTCAATTCCCCGATGTCGGAAAATAAACTCAAAGAATTTTCCCGAAGCTATTTCAAATGCACACTTCAGGGGGTTCATTTTGAGGTTGTATTATCTTAACCATTTGAAAACTACTCTCAAGTCAAAGAGATGGTCTTCCTTTTCTTTACTTTTGACAATGAGATCATCGACGTAGCATTCAACTTGATGATGAATGAGTTCGTCGAAGAATCGAGTCATGGTCCATTGGTATGTAGCACCAAAGATGGCAAAGGCATGACCTTATAAAAATTCTCGTGGCTCAAAGGTGTTTCTTTCATCCTCCGGAGCCATCTTGATTTGGTTGTAGTCAGATGACCCATCCATAAAGGAGAATACTGTAGGAGATTATGTATGTCGGACGTGGATTATTTTTAGTTCCTAAGTTGATCTCTTTAAGTTCATCGATGGTTGATCGGATCTCCTCTTCAAACTCTGGCGATGCATCCTTGACTTCAAAGTCATTTGGATCATCTAAAGTTTCTAAACACACCTCTTTATAAGAGTTAGCATGATTTAAGAAGAACCTATCACACTATGAATGATTTATGATGACTAGGCAATGGTTGTCATCATCAATTGGACGCACTGTACTAAATCCTAGTCTTGGTCTTGAGTGAGAGTGTCTTCTTTGGTTGTCCCATAGCCTTTCAAAGTAGTCTGACCTGTGTTTAGACCAAGTATTTGGGATTAATCTCTTCTTTGCTAAGTTAAGAACACAAGGTGAGTACCAATCAAAAGGTAATTGTATTAAATCTTTATATGAATCATCCTCAAGTTTTACATTGGCTCATTTGAGGGATGATGCTCCCAACAAAATCTCTTTGGCACGCATCATGACTTGGGGCCTCCTTAACTACTAAACCTTCAACTTTCTAGGAAGAAAGTGAGGTTAGATCTAAAGTTCTCAACCTGCATTATTCTACAATAGTGATACATTCATGCTTTTCTTGGAGGCCTGGTCTTCATCATTGTCTGGCTCGAATGCCACCTTCAAAGGGACCCACTAAGAGGGGTTGGTCAATGTGCTAACCACATGAGACTCATCCTTCAAATTGGACTCTAAATCTATGTGGATAGTGGTACTCGTAAGTGGAACATAGCTACTTGCACATGAGCAGAGGAGGTCTTCCACCTGACTGCTTTCTACCGCCTCCCGGTGGGATCGAGTCATCCTACCCATGTGTTCATATAGAGGAACAAACTGTGGGCAAAATCTAACATCTAGCTCTACCTCTTCCTCGGTGTCTGATTCTCGCTCACTTGCATTTTCATTTTCTCTTCCTTTTTTCTTTTCTTTTTCTTTTTTTTCTTCTTTTCTTTTGTTTCTTTTCTTTTATTTTTGAACATTCACCAAGCTCACGAGAATAAACTTTTTGATTTAGAGGAACATAGTAGGCTATGTCCTCATATATTTTGACCTCTCTAACTGAGAATGGCTTCAAGCCCCATTTGACACAATACTCGATTCCACCTCTTCAAAATTTGATGCACTGATGTAAAGACGATGGAACCGTGTTGTTTCCATGTATCCAAGGCCTACTGAGTTAAGCGATGAAAGATGTATCTGAATCTATTATGTAGAACTTGGCTTCTGCCTTCCAGTCATCTATCTACAATGGAAACACTATAGAGCCTAAAACCTCTCGCCTTGTTCATTGAATCCTCCTAATATCATCCGATCTCCTCGAAGTTCGGAGGTGTCAATCCTTAAGTAGGCAAGGGTATTTAGACTCATAATGTTCACTGATGCACCTCGATAAACTAACACCCTAGAGAGTCTAAATTTTCCAATATCCACTGTGATGTAGAGGGGACATTTATGCTCGATTGTCTCCAAAAGAAGGTCTTCATCTGTGAATGTAACTCCATGGGCTTCTCTTGAATAAAATGCCTCCTCTCCAATAGCATACCGAAGCTAAGCATACGGATCAAGAAGAGCTTTGATCAATGACTCCCTCATCTCTTTGGATAAGACATGGGCATCAAGTATTCTTAGTTTAGCTGGCAACTTTCTTAAGTGAGCGAGGACATTGTAGTCAAATCTGGGCTGATCCTCCACAAACATATCCATGGGTGGAGCATCCTGTGGAGGGGTTTCTTGATCATTAGAACCAATGAATTATTTACCCTTATCTTGAGGTGCTACCCTAGGAGGTAAAAACCGTGGAGGTTGACGTGACTTCGTGAGATGATTTAGTGGAAAGTTCTACCGCATGTTCACCTACTCCTATAGGATCATCAGAGTTGGATGACTCCAAATCAATCTTAATGGGCGAACCTGAATGATTCAGGAATGCAAAATCCATTTCTAAATCAGAAGAGGAATGATCGAAACTAGAGTTATCATTATTATTTTGTAGACTTAGAGAGTTTTCGAGAGGAATAAAATCTAGAGTATCAGAAGTGGACAAGATGTAAGTGAAAGCTTTCTTCATTGATTTCTTCGTAGGTATATGATAGAAATCTGATAAAATAAGCGGGGTAAGGAGTTTAGTGCCCTTCTCCATTGATACAATGCTCCTGCTAGCAGAATAGGAGCTAGTGGAGGAAGAAGTAGTAACATGGGATAGAGTCGGACTGAAAGTAGTGCAACTATCCCTGCAAGTGGGTGGATGGTCAGTGCGGCTTCTACCTCCTTCAAGTTGTCCTTAGCAACTTGCAAACCTTCCTTAGAGTTGGAGGTTTGAGCTGCTTTATGCACCTACAAGGGTAACTTTCTGATCTTAGAGATAATTTTCTTGGAGGTTCGGACTTAGCCTAAATCATGTTCAAATCAATTCAAATTCATGAAATTTTCTCATAACTCATTTATATTCTCATTTATATTCACATATAAATGAAATATAAATTCAAATCAATCAGACTAAATCTATAATTCAATTCCAAGTTTAAAATATTTCCTAAGTCCTTAACTCCCTCTTAAGGACTTATCCTAAATCAAATCTAAATCAATTCAAACTCATGAAATTTTCTCACAACTCATTTATATTCTCTTTTATATTCATATATATAAATGAAATATAAATTCAAAATCAATCAAACTAAATCCAAAATTCAATTCCAAGTTGAAAACATTTTCTATGTCATTAACTCCCTCTTAAGGACTTAGCCTAAATAAAATCTAAATCAATTCAAACTCATGAAATTGTCTCAAAACTCATTTATATTCTCATTTATATTTTTATATATAAATGAGATATAAATTCAAATCAATCAAACTAAATCCAAAATTCAATTCCAAGTTCAAAATATTTCCTAAGTCCTTAATTCCCTCTAAAGGACCTAGCCTAAATCAATTTCAAACCACCTTAAATTCATGAAATTTTCTCATAACTCATTTATATTCACATATATAAATGAAATATAAATTCAAATCAATTAAACTAAACCCAAAATTCAAATCCAAATTTAAAATCTTTCCTAAGTCACTTTGATTTTCTCTCGAGGACTTAGCCTAGATCATGTTCAAATCACTTCAAATCTTTGAAATTTTCTAATGACTCATTTATATTCTCATTTATATTCACATATATAAATGAAATATAAATTCAAACAACCAAAACCAACTTCAAAAATAAAAGTCAAATTCAATCAAAATGCAATCTAAGCCTTTCAAGTCAAAATCTTGAACTTAGCCAAATTAATTTCAAATCAACCCAAACCCTTGATTTTTCTTCATGATTCAATCAATCCTTCAATCATGAATCCAAATATAAACATAAACTCAATCACCAAATCAAAACTCAATTCAAAAATCAAACCTAAGTCAAACCCATGTTCACCCCTTGAATTTTAAATTATCAAATGAATCAAAACCCATTTGACTTCAAACCACTTGCAAATGGAGTTATATTTCAATCATAAGTCCATATGTGAGTTCAACCAAACTCAAATCAAGCTTTGACCAAGCCATTTGACCCACTTAGGCTCACTTGACCCAAAGTGACCTAAAGTACCCTTATGAGATAAATTCTAATCCTAACCAAATTGGATTTAACTAAGCCCACCTTAGCTCTCATCATGAACAACAAGCATCATGAGATGATCAATCACTCAAATTGGGTCAAACCAAGTCAAACCTAAGGGTTGACCAAGTCAACACTTATCCAAAATTAAACCCAACATAGCCAAAATACACCATAGGCCAAACTAATTGAAACCAATGATCTAAGTTCATTCATCAATGTTTGAACTAACAAGTCAATCATTTGAGCCTAACCAGCTCCTTAATTGAAGCAAGTTGACCTAACTTGACCTAAAAGTCAAAATATGTCAAAACTTGATCTAAGCCAAATTGATTGAAACCAATGGGTCAGATTCATTCCAAAATGATTGTTGAACTTGACCAAAGCTGCAATTGGCCAACTAGACCCAACCTAGCCTAATTGACCATGAACCCAACCTGACCTAAAAGGTCATATTGAGCCAAACTCAGACTTAACCAAAATTGATTGAAACAAAGATATCAATCCATTTCATATGACAAACCAAACATGAACTAACCCATGACCTAACCCAAATAGGTCAAACGGGGTAAATTGGTCAACTTGACCCATTTGACCTAAATGAACTAAATTGAACCAAATTCAAACATAAACCAAATTGAATCAAACCAAAGCCACCAAAACATTTCAAATGGTCATATGAACTTGACCCAACCCTTGGTTTGACCAAATTTGACCAATTGGTCAACTTGACCCAAGTTGACCCATTTTGACCTAAATGGGTAAACATGAGCCAAATCACATCAAACTAACTCCAAATTCAATGAAACTTGGTCTAACCCATTTTTCAAACATACCGAACATGCCCAAACTGAAATCAAGGTCAAATTACCATTTTCTCCCTAGGCCATAGGGTAACCCAAAATCAAAATCACTTAGAATTTGGTCAATTCATTTTTATGGACACTTGGCATCCTCTTAGTGGACCAAATGGTCACTAACGGACCTAGTGCACATGACCCAATGAGTTTAGGTCAGCCAAACCCAACCCAAACTCAAATCGACCACCTCCTTTGAAATTGGCCATATGGAATCCTCCCTCCACTTGATTTAAGCACATGGCCACCTCATCCACTCCTCCTCTAGCCAAAACCAAATTCAATGACACTTCTAATAGCCTAACAAACCCATTGCATGAGCTCAATTAGATCAAAATGGAAAGCACCTTCATGACTATCCAATCCTTCAAGTGGGAGATAACTCCCCCTAATTCAATTCAATTTTCTCATACTGATTGATGGGAAGCTGAGGAGCCATTGCCATGTGATCCCAAGCTTCCTAGAGCCCATTTGAGTTTCCCATTTTGATTTCTAAACCAAAAAATAGGGAGCTCAAGTGGAAATCTAACACCATACTTAAACTAACCTAATTCCTCCTTGAGCACCCTCAGAGGATCAAGTAGAGTTCACCCAAGCTCTTTCCCATGCTCCAAAGGCAAGGGAGGATCTACTTCGATCAAGACCGAGCCCAAGTGCAAGAGGAGTTGGCCCATAGGAGGATCAACCCAATCTCAGAGCCTCCAAACTTCAATAAAGCTTCACTTCCATTAGACGAAACTTCTCCAAGGGAATTGAGTGCCGGTGAGTTTAGCCATTAAATCAAGCTTAAATTCAATGTGGTTTGGTCCTTGTGAAGTGAAGTGTCATCCCATGGAATTCTAGCCATTAGATATGATCCCCTTTCCCTCTATATGGTGTGGGTTGAGTTTCAATCCAATCTGAGCTCAATCGAGCTCGGATCTTCTCCTAAAAGATGGACGGTGTCCATTCCTCATAGAGAAGAATAGGGAGGGATCATGGGCCATCCATCCGTATGTTTTGGATGGGCCATGATTAAAACACGTAGCATCCACAATTTATCCCTTTAGATTCATGGCTTTAACCTCCCGATCCTTGAATGAAGAGAAAGCATATGCGGCCGCCACATGGCTATAATGTAACTACTTTAATATCAATCCCATCACGCCACGTGGAAAGCGCATGCCGCGTTAGCAACCCACATGGCTCCGACAAGATTAAATATTTAATTAGGCTATTAAATGTTCTAATTAATCATCGAAACTTCCTAAATTCATATCTAAGCCTAGAAAATTAGAAAAATATTAAATAAATTGCATTGGATAGATAATTGAATATAAAATATTCTTAAAATGATTTGAATGGATTTTGAATAGTACTTTTCTCTAGATTTAGGTTTTATTGGGAATGATGTTTTACTAATTACCCTCTAATTACTCCACTGATTAATCTCAAACTTCTTGTGTAGGATGACCCCTACCTCCCCAAATTTTCTTGGGATTTATTGGTGGCTTAATTAGGGGAATTTTTAGTTCATTCCTTAATCACTCCCTTAATGTAATTAAGCTTAATTAAGGGTATAATTAGTGATCTAACCCTCTGATTAAGTTAATTAGGTTTTGATTAATGAATATGAGATTTAGGGAATAATTTTGGGATACTTTCCTTAATATATTCTCTAAATCCCCTTTTCCTTCTTAATCCAACCTTAATTAAGGGTTAATTCACTAATTATCCATTAATTAATTTCATAAAATTCTTAAACTTTCCAGAGCTCAATTAATCTATCTTGGGTAGATGCTTAAGTGTTCAATAACATAAGTGCATTAAGGAAATCAAAACCCAACTCATATGTGTGAGAGGGGCACTCAAGTTAAACCTTTTAGTTTAATTAATCATTAATCATGAGCCAATTACATTAGGCCCTTTTCTTTGCTAGATGCATTACTAATTTAAATTCCTTATGTGGTTTTATGTCATCTCATTAACTGATAATTATTTGATTAAGTATGCTAAGGTGATATAAGGGATAATTAACACACTTAATTCAATTAATTATGGTGAATGTGTTTACATGCTTTCATCACTTGAGTTCTTTCCTAACATGCTAAATGTGCATGTCATATGAGTTTCATGCATTTATGCTTTTCAAAAATCAAATTAAAAATGAAATATTTTCTTTATGTCAAATTGTATGTTTTTGCTAAAGTAAAAAATATGAATGACTATTATTACTACTAAATTCAAAACTATTTTTAAAATCTATAAATCAAATGCCTAAAATTGAAAGTGTGCTACTTATAATTATTTATAAGCTTGCATGTGGATATAAATATGAAGATGTGCATAGTGTGGTTTCCTCTCGTTTTCTTTTAGCATAGTTTTGGATAGGATTTGGCAAAGTGTATAGTTCATTTAAAAATAATATAACACTTTCCCATCCCATTCCTATGCCATTACCTAAGAAGGATAGTTACACTTGTACATATAAATTGCATAAACAAAATAAATCAATAAACACAAACTTTTTGCATCTTTCTTTTCCCTTCATTTTTTTGTACATATACTTGTATTTAAGGAAAGTCGTATATTAGTCTGGACAATCCTAGGGTTGTGAGGCTTTAAGTAGCCCTATGTTGGTCTTATACCTTGCACCCCTGGTGCTAACAGTGGCGTCGTAGTCACTTATGCCTTTCATACATACATGTGTGCATGTAAATAATGGATAAGAAAACCTTTTTTTTCCTACTTAATGAAAATCATGCATCATAAAGCATTCAAATTTTCTTAAGTAACTCACTTAACATTCATCATAAAGTATGCTTGATATTTCCATTGGTATGTATATATATGCTTAGGATTCATCCATATGCATGTTTTTCATGTTGGGAAAGAAATGAAATGATGTGTGTTTTGTGATCTTAATTCACATTACTTACTCTTAAAAATGCCTTTCTTTTTGAATAGGTTTGTTTAGAGAAAAATCTAAACTTAGGATTAATTAAAACACATAATAAAATATTCACTAAACAAACTCAAATATGAATCCACCTTAGAAATTACTTAAAGTAGAAAAGGAAAGAGAGGTTCTCTTCTCTTTTCCCTCTCTTTAAAACTTAGTAATTAATTATAGGATTCACTTAAATCAAACCAAAAATATAAAATAAAATCGACCCAAATCAACTAAATAACTTAAATGAAACCACCCATCTAAGTTGAACATCTTCACACTTCAAAAATCTAAACCTTAAAGCCATAGCTAAGCATACCACACAAACCATTTTAAAGCACACATATTAGGTTAAGTCACCACTTCTAGCTTTAGGTTAAGGCGGTGCATGGCTTGATGTTTGCTTTTATTGTGTGATGTATTATTTCTAGGATATTAGGGTATATGTTAGTAGAATGAATGATAGGATAATCTAGTCTAATCATTATTTTTGGGATGCTTGGGCTAGCTTGTAATAAAAATATAACGCTTTTCTGGTAGGTGCTTATACCCCTAAGCATAATCCAATAGGCTAGGTGGACTTGGTCACCCATATGTGGGATGTTAAGTCCAATATACATGCTTGGAACTTGTATGATTTGTTTAGCTAATCTTTGTTTTGCAGGTGTTAGTTAGATTTACTTTTCCTTTTCATGTATTTTTATAATTAGGATTTTGGAATGATTGTTATGGGGGATTAGGATGAGCATTGCTTATAAGATTACATCTTATGTACCATGTGAAGCCCTTAGAGAAACCACCTTCCAACCATCCAAAAAAGGAATCAAAAGATGAAAGAAGAAAGAAGAAAGAAAAAAAATGAAGAAATGAAGACCCCCCATAACAAGAATTTTCTTACTTGATTGTAAATTAATTCATTTATAAGGGTATAAGGGTGTAGCTACCCAATTTATTTTGGGTTTGGCGGTGCGACCATAAATGGCCTTTTTTCTTTTGTAATTTTATAAAATATGTTGATATTTTGTTTAATGCATTACATATATTTCTTAGTTTCTTCCTTGCTTTGAAGTATGGCCTGGATGAAAATTAGGCTCTTAGAAAAAAAAAATAAATCTTCTACCAAATTAATCAACTCATAATCTCATTTAAAGCATAAGTTAAAATTAAGATAAAAGAATTAGCAACCCTTTAGCTGGATGAGTATTTCTTTTATAACATCATGCATAAAAACATATTATTACACTCTTGATTGGAGGTTTTCACCTCGGAAAACTTGGCTTGACCTTTGAGAGCCATGGTGGAAACACACCTCCCCATTCTCGCTGAATTTGACCCATAATCTTACTTCTCATGCATTAGGTATATGAATCGTATAAGCCTGAGTCAAATGATTATCCAAAAATAAAAATAACATGTAATATGTTTTGCATTAGATCTAGGTCATTTTTCATGCCCTTACATAATCTAGTCTCTTAGGGTGTGAGTTTAAGGACTTAGTCTCTTTCTAAAACAAATAACAGCCTAATTATCTTGCATAAAGCATATGACTTGCCTACATGAATTTAAAAATTATAGGAGGAGTTAGTTGGTAGCCACCACCAGGCAGTTGTAAGTCCAAGCAGTCGGGTGATTTATCTTCGGTTGTAGAGGCAAACCAAATAACCATTTTCACCTTAGATTTAGGTCATGCTTTTGGCCCTCACCAAAGCTCCTTAGATTTAGATTCTGAGATTGCTTCTCCCTTCTATGAGCTATAAGTATAAATCCTCACCTCTTAGGCATTTCCATAACCTTATATTATGGAATTATAATCCCTAAACTTCTAATAAAAATTCAACTCAAATAAATAATTTAATTTCAAAAATGTAAAGCTCAACTATAAGATAGTTTGAGATGTTCACTAGGTTTTAGCATCGTGAGCATCTCCTACTTATCTTCCTTTGGCTTCGATAATAATTTCCTCTCCTTGATCAATCCCATTTGATCTTCCAAAATAAACTAATGATTGATAGTCCTACCTATTTAAATTTTAGAGACAATGATCATTTACCTTAATTGAGAGTATTCCTAAGGAATTCCCTTCTTCGGATGTAATTAACTATGGGGGCTTGCCCCTATAGGGAACTTAATGAACCCAATTTAAAATAAATCTTACTTTACTTTTTCATGTAAAATAGGAGAAGAATCTTTGGTACACATGCAGACCCATTGTCCTTAGGAGTCCTTATTGAGGTGATTAGGTCCATTGTAGGGTGGTGACTTCTATCTTTTGAGATAGTACACCTCTCCTCAATGTCGTACCCGATCACCCTCAATAAGAACATCTACAGATCTTCGTGGTGTCAAAATGCATAAAAAGAGAAGTATATTTCAATTTTCATTTTATCCCGCATAGAGTGAAGATGGAAGTATACATTCTCTTAGAAATCCTTACATTTCACCACATTGAGCTACAATGAGATCGCCCACAGTTACCTTCTATTGAGCTCTAGCAAATCTCTTAATAAAGAGCTACTCCAACTTAGCAAATATCTTCATTAAACCATTGGGTAATCAGTGTACTAATCAAATGTGATGTCTGTCAAATTCTTGATGAAGAGACATAATAAGAGTGCATCGCTACCATCGACATTGCAACATCCTGCCCTAAAGTATGCTATGTGCTGATGAGGGTTCCCACTACCATTAAACATTTTGAAGGAAGGAGGCACAAAACCCTTAGGATATTGGACACCAAATTCCTCTAGGTAGGGTCTACCCTTTGGAACAGATGAGTCACCTCGGGATTGTGCCAATGCATCCTTCACCCGTAGCTCCACTAACTGCTTGATATCCTTCTCTTGCATGAAGGTGCTATCCACCACCATCTTATGCAAGCTACCACTATCCTGATCTAATGGAGAAGTGCTCTTGGGATGATCTAGGACATGCACTAACTTGAGATGATCTATCTATATGTCAGGCAGAGGCCTACTTTTGAAGTGCATGGAGGGTTGCTAACAAGTCCTCCATCCTCTTGTCCATCTGGTTGATTTGATCATCCTTTTTTTTAAAGCTACTGATGGAGGTATTGGGTTGAATGGATGGTGTCATCTTCCTTAACAACAATACCTTCCTGACTATGTTGATCTCTGAAGGGAGCTCCTAGTCAACCACTGTGGACCAAATCCTCAAAGAGATTATCCTCATATGGATCAAAGCTAACTTTCCTCCTCACAAATTCCTCACCTCTCTCTTCTTTATAAAGTACTGTGCCAAAATCTCATCTAGGGAATGATCTAAGCGCCACTACAAATACACGCTGCGATGGAGCGTGCATCAGGAGATGCACCTAACACTTCCTATCACTAGAGTGCTGGCTCTAGGAGGGTCATGACTACTAGAAGAGACATGCTCGTGGATGCTCATGGGTGGAGTAGTGTCCCTAGGGAGATCTACTGCCATGAGAAGCAATCCCTTCTCCTTCTACAAATGTTGGTGGTATGTGTGGTGGTGTGACCATGACGTTGTTAGACTTATAATGGCCTCACCTCGAGTAGGGGAACTCACCCTCACTTCAGTCAGTGGAGTAGATGAAGTGGGATCCTTTGTAGATCACCAATGTGGCTTTCTTCTCCGGATATCTTATGTGCCTTTATAGGCACATGGAGGGGACCAATGAAAGGGGAGTGGATCGGTGTGGTGGAGGAAACACCAGCTCTCTCTGGGGAGGAGCTTCTCTTTTATGGTGGGTAGTACTCGTCAGTAGAATGCTATCTGTATGGTCGACGTCTCATGATCGGAAAGTCCACGAAGTTGAGGCCACCGAATGCGCATACCTATCTCTCGCTAGTAATCTATATTGATAACCAGGCCTCTCTGGCCCTCTCCTGTCTGATGTGTCTGCCCACATTGTGAGGGATGATAGAACATAAATCAAATTGAGCCCTGACAGAAGCTCCAACCTCAACGATCTAACATATACCACCTTCCGTCACTAATAAGAGCCTCAAAATGAGGGGGAGGTCCGAGATCCTCCTAATGTATTCCTCTCCATCAAAACCGTGAGAGGGGTGAAACTTGTTCTCGTGATAAGAGACACTATCCTCTTGATGTAGACGAAAGCCAGCTCCTTGCTACGGTCATGATGCCACTTGATCTTGTGGCATTTGTTGTGACGCTGAGTCCTGCTAGGAGGGGTAGCACGATAACTAGACCCAACCTCGTAGGTGGGGTAGACTATCCTTGAAGATAGGGTAGCCTTCCTCTTAGAAGGAGCCAATGAGTGGGTGCTTGCCCGTAATAGGGAAGAAAGGGGAACCACTGAGTGCACTGAGACTGGAACTCCAACTACCGCAGGAACTGCCACCTTCCTCTTCTGTGAGAGAAACTCTGAGTCAGATGGCATCGCAACCTGGATGACCAGCTTTTTCCCTGTCACCACACTTCTGGTGACGGTTGTGAGGGTGGTCCCCTCACAAGTGATCTTAGCCCCCTCGAAACCTCAGCCAAATTGAATGAGGTGGGCAAAGTTAGTCTATGGGAGACTGGCCCAATCCAAAGCCAACTCCATCCTAAAAGCAAAAGTAAACACTACTTCTAAGCTACCATGTGTGAAAATTGCAAAGACTGCACTGGCTGATCTGAGCTATATATCTATATTTGTTAAAATATAACTTGTATCAAATTGGATATTTGTTGCACACAAGTAAATGTAAGTTTGAGTTTTGAACCCATCAATAAATATGTTAAGTGGGGTTCATTGGAGAGATTTGGATATTGAGGAGAGTCTTCGACATTTGATTTTGATTTAGAACCCATACTCAAGTAATTTAGGTAGGTCGGGTGGGGTTCTAAAATTTGGCGAGAGATTTTCTTGGAGATATTTATATTTTGTGCATCTTGTTTGAAAATATTGATAGTTTGAAAGACCTCTACATAGAAAATTTGGGTATGCTAAGAAGAGGTTGTGATTGTGTGTTTGAAATATTTTTGTTTGTGAAGATTTGATTGTGTGATATTTTGATTTGAAAATGGGGCTTCTTACTTAACAAATTTGGTATGTTAAGTAGGGTGTGATTTGTGCTTGATGATGAGACTTTCACTTAACAAATTTGGTATGTTAAGTGAAAGTTAAATGTGATTGTGAGATAGATTTGCTTTTCTTTGAAGATGGGAGTTCCACTTAACAAATTTGGTTATGTTGAGTGAAAGCCCTAAATGTGTTTGAGATATGCTTTTTTTCTTTAAGAATGAGACTCTCACTTAACAAATTTGGCATGTTAAGTGAAAGCTCAAGTGTGGTTTGACATAAAAAATTGGATCCTTATTTAACAAATTTGGTATGTTAAAACAGAGATCAAATGTGTGTTGAAAAGAGACCCTCACTTAACAAATTTGGTATGTTAAGCAAAAGTCAAATGTGTTTATGATTTTCAAAATAAAACTCTCACTTAACAAATTTAGTATGTTAAGTGAAACTCAAATGTGTTTATGATTTTGAAAATGAAACTCTTACTTAACAAATTTGGTATGTTAAGTGAAAGTCAAAATGTGTTTATGATTTTGAAAATGAAACTCTCACTTAACAAATTTGGTATGTTAAGGGAAAATCAAATGTGTTTATGATTTTTGAAAGAGAAGAACTTATTTAACAAACTTAGGTATGTTAAATGGAGTTCAATTTGTTCTTATGATTTTCAAAAAGGGGGTTCTCATTTGACATGCTTGGACATGTCAAATGAGATCCAAATGTGTCATGAAGTCCAAGACTTTGGAAAGAAGAAGTTTTATCAGACAAATGCAAATGGTGTCAAATAAAATTCAATTTGCTTTACCTTCTTCAAGGGAAGGGGAACTCTCATTTAACAAATTTGGGTATGTCAAGTGGGGGGTTCAAATATGTCTTGAATTCTCTTTTGTGGGTGTATGATTTAATGCTTTTCGAAAAGAAGGAAAACTTCAACTCTAGCACATGTGAAGTATGCTAAGTGGAGTTTCAATTTTATATCATGATTTTATTTGAAAATAGAATCTCCATCCAACAAATTTGAGTGTGTGGGACAGGGATAGCTATTTCCAAAGAAAATGTGCTTTTGAGAAAGGCATTTAAAATGGTTGATTTTGATTTTGAAAAGAACCTCCATGTAATAATCATAGATTTGTTAAACGAGATTTGGTTATATGTGTTTTGTGCCTCTTTTTAAATTACATACAAATTTTTGTGTAAAGATCTCTTATTATGTGGATTTTTAAAAAGTGCTTTTGGAAAGACATGTTATTTTGCAGAAGGGTTTTATTTTCTTATTATTTATCGGATGAACCTTAATCCACCATCAAAATGGTGAAGAGGTTCTTAATTTTGGTCATCTCCTTTGTTTGATTAATTTTAATTTTCACCTATTAAAGGAAATTAATAGATATTTTAAGACCTACACGGAGTAAAGTCCTAAAATCAAAAGGATGTTGGCGAGCTTTGCTTAAGGGCTAAGAGCCAACGGGAAGAATGATAGTCTCAGGCCTATATAAAATATAAGTCCACTATCGATACTTGGAGACAATAATTGTCTACTAAAGAAGGAGAGAGGAACCATCCCAGTGGAGTCGCTAGAAAAATCTGGATTTTTTTATTTTTGAGTGTGTGGGACACCACGCAGATCTTAGGGAGTACTTATTGAAGTGATTGAGTACAATATTAAGGAATGATATACTATCTCAAAAGATAGTGATCAGACATTAAGGAATAATATACTATCTCAAAAGACAGAGGTCACCACCCTATAATGGACCTAATCACCTAATAAGGACTCCTAAGGCATGATGGATCTTCAAATGTACCATGGATCTTTCCCCTACTTTACATGGAAAAGTAAAGTAGGGTTTATTTTAAGCCGAGTTCATTAAATTCCTATGGAGGCAAGCCCCCATAGTTAGATACATCCTAAGGAATGGGATTCCTTAAGAGCACTCTATTAAAGTCAAAAATCTTGATCTGCAAAGATTTCAAGCCAAGACTATCAAAGGATTGGCTATGTTTGAAAATCAAATGGGATAGATCAAAAGGAGAGACTTATTTTGGAAGCCAAAGGAGATGAGTAAGGAATTCTTATGATACTAGGAAGCCTAGTGAGCAATCCAATCTATCCTATGGTTGGGCTTTATGTTTTTGAAATTGAAGAGTTAATTATTTGAGTTTATTAGAATATTAGGACTTATAATCCCACAACATAAGATCGTTGAAATGCCTAAGAGGTGAGGATTTATGCTTGTAGCCCAAAGGAAACAACTACCTCATATCCTAAGCTAGGGAGCTTTGGCAAGGGCTAAAGCACATCCTAAATCTAAGGAAAAAATGTGTATATGGTTTACCTCCACAAGAGAGAATAAACCATCGGATTGCTGGACTTATTACCACTTGGAGTGGAAGCCAGCTAACTCCTCCTATGCTTTAAATCATGTAGGCAAGTCATATGCTTTACAAGATGGCTAGACTATTGTTTATTTAGAGAGGAAACTAAGTCCTTAAACTCACTCTAAGAGACTAGAGCATGATTGGTATGAAATCATGACTTAATCAAATGCAAATTTTATCAAATTTATTTCATTTTTTGGGACTCTTTATTTTGACACAGGCTATGAGATTTTGTATGCCTAAATGCATAAGAACTTTATTATGGGCCAAATCAAAAGAGAAAGGGGTGTTCTTTCATCAAAGACTATCACAGGTTAAACATTTATTCTCTAGCACAGATAGAAGCTCCCTCTTAACAAGAATGGAAGAATATGATATGCATGATATTATACATTCATTCATCCAGCTAAGGGGTTGCAAAAAATTTTATTATCTTAATTTAATTCCTAGGCTTTTATGTGAGGTTATGAGTTATTAATTGGGGTAGAAAAATTAATTTCATCCTAAGAGCCTACCGCATCCAACCCACACATTTAAACATCAAACATGAAGAAACTAGGAAAAGCATGTAATTCTAGTGTGAAATCTAAACACAACATCAAACAATTTTATAGACTACTATAAAAGAATAAAAGGCCATTGCGGTCAGGTTCTACCGTACACCCCAAAAAGAGAAAACAAAAGATGGGTAGAAGAGCTCAACCCTTATACCACCCATATTACAAAAATAATATATGCTATAGGGGTCTTCTTTTCTTCATTTCTTCCTTCTCTTTCTCTTGATTTGATTTGCTCTAAAGGCATCATAGGGCATCCTAGGGACTAAGCCTTTTGATCATTGCTCATCCTAATCCCCCATAACACTAATCCTAATTTTTAATACAAAATTACATCAAAAAAGGAAAAGTAAATCTAGCTACACCTGTAAAATAAATGTTAGCTAAACATCATACAACCCAAGTAATTATATGAATAATTTGGACTTAGCACTCCACACATGGGTAACCAAACTCACCTATCCTAATGTGAGTTATGCTTAGGGGCTAAGCAACATGCATAGCAAACACATTTATATTTTTATTACAGCGGCCTCTTAAGCACAACCCCCTATAGAAAATATGATTTGGCTAATCATGGCCTATCATCCAGTCTATGAGGCATACACCCTAACATCCAGTCTAAAATATTACATCACAAAATAAAACACAACATCATACATACAACACCCTAACTTAGCACTAGAAGGCTTAGTATTCTAATGTGTGCTTAAGGCTGACAAGACTTTACTTTCTTTAGTTTAAGTTTCAATTTGAGTTTGAATTTTTTTTAATTTTACCTTTGGGTGATTTCAATTTAAATGATTTAATGATTTATTTTTCATTTTTATTTCACTTTTATTTCAATAAAATGATGTTTAGGTTTTCAAGAATGAAGAGTAGAATGAATTCCATTTGTAAACAGAACTCACCCTATTCTACATCCTAACTCCTAAAGAGTCTAACTTAGGTCCTCAAGTATCTTAATTAGACCATTTGACTTTGTGCAATTTATTTTATTTAGCATTTAGAATTTGAGTTTGTTTAAGTATTTGATTGATTGATTTTGGATTAGATGTTTTCATTTAATTAAATCTTGATAATTCAACATCCATAATTTCTAATGAAGTTTAAGTTTGTTTAAATCCATGTATTTTGATTGATTGATTTTGGATTAGATGTTTTGGTTTAATTAAATCTTGATAATTCAATATCCTTGATCTCTAATGAAGTTTAAGCTTGTTTAAATCCATGTGTTTTTGATTGATTAATTTTAGATTAGATGTTTTAGTTTAATTAAATCTTGATAATTCAATATCCTTTAAAATTCATATCTAATTCTTTTCTTTGATAATGGTTATGTGACTTAATTTTATGTTTATTTGATTTGATTATGGTTCATTTATTGTGGTTTGATTGGATTAGATTAACTGAGATTTTATTTTGATTTTTAATTGAGTTTGATTTATGTAATTAGGATTTTATTTTTAATCTCATCCATTTGTCATGTTTATCAAAGTTTGGTTTCTATTTTTGATTTCACATTGGATAGTTAATTAGTTTATCTTTTTTTAAGTAGGTTGAATGAGATTTGATTTGATATATTGCATTGATGAGAGTCTTTCTTAATTTAATTTAATTTGATTTAATTTGATTGATTTATTAGTCTAGTTTGCTTAGGTTTAATGTGATTACTAGTTTAATTAAGAAGTGTGTTTAGTTAATTATAAAGATTTGTTTTCAATTTGATTTTATATTTGTTTAGATTAATGATGTAATTAATGACTTAATAATTTAGGTTTAATTAAGGTTTTGATTAATATTTAATGTCATTTTAATTATATTTAAATTTATGTTTGTTTAAGCTTAAGTTTAATATGATTAATTTGATTAACTTAATTAGCTGTTTAAGAGGTGTGATCAATTACTAAATTAAATAAAGATTTGTTCAATTTTAAATTTGATTTCATATTTATTTAGGTTAATGATGTAATTAATGACTTAATGATTTATGTTTAATTTAGGATTTTATTAGTATTTAATTGCATTTATGTTTGATTAAGTTTAAGTTTAATATGATTAATTTTATTGACTTAATTAGCTTAATTAAGATGTAATCAATTAGATTAATTAAGTTTGATTTGAATTAATTTTAATGTGATTTATAAAGTTAATTTGGTTTATTAAGATGTTGGATTAATTCATTAAGTTATTAATTAGGTGTTTATTCAATTTGATTAGCTTAAAAATTAGTTTAATTAAGAAGTGTGTTTAAGTTAATTATTAAATTAAATAAGATTTATTTAATTCTTAATTTGGTTTATATTTATTTAGATTAATGATGTAATTAATGACTAATTATTTTATGTTTAATTTAGGATTTGATTGGTATTTAATTTATTTATTTTGATTAATCTTAGGTTTAATATGACTAATTTGATTAACTTAATTAGTTTACTTGAGGGGTGTGATTAATTATTAAATTTAATTAGTTGTTTAATTTAGGCTTAATTTAAGAGTTAGCTTTAATGTAGTTTATTTAAATTAATTTGATTCATTAAGATGGTGGATTAATTCATTAAGTTTGCGTTAATTAGATGTTTGATTAATTTGGTTTGATTAATATTAAGCGATTATGATATATTGGATTTATAATTAATTTAACTTTTGAGTTTACTTAATGATTAATTAGTTTTAGTTTATTTATAATCATTAAAGAGTTTCACATGATTAAGATTCCATGCTTAGTGTAGGTTTAGTTATACTAGTTTGACCCATGTTAAAGTTTCTTAGATTTATTTAATTTTAAGTTTGATTTAAGATTTAATCATTTGATTGAGTTTTATTAACTAAATGTTTAATCATATTTAATTTAATTTTCTCTGAGAATTATATTTTTTTTTGATTCAAGGTTTGATTAATCTTGTTATTTTTTTGATTTTAATTTATTATTTAGATTATTATGAATTTCATTTTAATTAATTCCTTAATTTGTTAAATTTTAACCCTAAATATTATTGGTTCATTAAGCTTCAAAAGATCATATTATTATTATTATTATTATTTAGGATCTTAGATGTTAATGAAGTGATTTAAGCCAATTTGAAGATTTTAGTAAATTTCTGGATTTTTATTTGATTTATTTTATTAAAATAGATAATCTAAACTTCAAAATTTAATTTCTCCCAATACAGAAGTCTTTTCTATTTGAAATTTTTATCATAGGTGTGCTTTAATCTTAGTTTCAATCCCTAAAAATTTCAACTCAATCTAACTTATATTTTTAGAGTAATTAATAAAATTTTATTTTCACTAAAATTTAAATTAAGCTCAAACCCTTTTGTGGAATTTGGAAATTTTTGGTTCATTGGATTTCTCTCACAAAGACAAATCCAATGAGCTTTTACTTGTAATTTTTTGTTGATATTTTATTTTTTATATGAATTTTCAAAATTTCTGGACACTTAAATAATTTTTAAAATAAAAAATAGGTGGTTTTTCCGCTTAACTTAGTTAGCCGGCACCGATGGGGGCAACACGGCAATGTGCACCGCGACAAGCACGTAGCGTGTCGTGTGGCACCGCATGCGGTCGTTAGCCGTAGACGCCGGCGGCCGCATGAGTGGAAAATGCGATCTGCGAAAATGATGATTCAAACTGACCATCCGATCGCGATCAATGGTCTAGATCGATCCATGGATCGAGCGATCACGTGTTACGGGTGTCGAAAGGATGCGTCCGGCGCGATCCGAGCGATCCACGAACATGGGTTCGAGGGCTGCTCACCGACAGGAAAAATGCAAAAAATGCAAAATGAGTTCTGATTGAGCTTGTTTTCACGTCAATTTTCTTCAAAAAAATTCTATTTCATATTGAGATCAAATAAAATGAAAAATGCGGGATTTATCTAAAGGAAATTCCTAAAATCACAAGAAAATTAACACAAAAAGTGAGAAATCCTAAGGCCAGCAAAAGTTTGTGAAATTTACCTCGCCGAGGATGGTTTGTGGTGGCGGTGAAGATCCGAGCAAGCTCCTAGGTGCAAGAGAAAGCTTTGGAATGAGTGTAGCCTTTGCCTTCACTTTGGAATGATGTATTTTTCAGTGCTTGCCATTTTTGTGCCAGAATCTGCTTGATTTTAATTTTTTTGGCCAAAGAGAGGTGGGGAAGTGGTGGCTGGTTTCTTTGGGGAGCTCTTGGGGGCTAAATAGTGGTAGAAGGAAGAGGAATAAAAGCCTCATTTCCCCCTCCTTTAATAGTGACCGAAAATCTTCTTTTGAATTTTTAGCTCCATGGTGTTGTCATTTTTCGTGGTGGATGGATGATGGATTGATTGAGGACTTTGGATTTTTGCTCCAAAGTCCTCTCTTGTTGTCATATGATCAACTCCATTGAATGCCATGGGTGGGGGAAAGTTGCATGCATGTGATGGGGAAAATTAAATGAAATTTGGTGGAATCCTATGTGAGGAAGGACCCATGAAGAATTTAATTAGGTTGGGTTGATTTTGGGCTGATCCCAAATGGGTTTGGGTCGAGTTTGATCAACCCCAATGGGTCATGGCTTGGTTTCAAGGGATTTGGCTCAGTTTGGGTCATATGGGTCACATTGGGTCATATCAAGTTAGGTTAACCAAAATGGTTAAATTATGTCAAACCAATGCTTAGGTTCAGTTCAAATAATAATTTAAAGAGTTTTGGTATGATCAATTTGATTTAATTTGGCTTAGAATTGATTTTGGCTCATTTGAAATTAAATGGGTCAAACAGGTCAAGTTGACCAATTTGACCAAAATAGGCCAAATTAGCTTGGGTTATGGGTTGATTCATGTTCAATTGGCTAATTGAAGATGAATGTGGTCTTTGGTTTGAATCAATTTAGGTTTGATTTAGATTTAGGCCAAATTGACCCTTTAGGCCAATTTGGGCTAAATGGCTCAAATGATCACGATTGATTAAATTGGGTTTAAATATGACTTTAGTCAAGTTTAATAATCAATTTGGAATGAACTTGAGCCATTGGTTGCAATCAATTTGGGTTAGATCATGATTTGACCCAATTTGGTCCTTTAGGCCAATTTGGGTCAACTTGGATCGAATGGCCAATTGGGCTTGGTTTGGCTAAATTGGTGGTCAAGTCATATTTAAATATTGATTTTAGGTTAATTCAAATCATTGGTTTCAATCAATTTGATGTAGGATGAGTTTTGGCTAGTTTTGGTTCATTTGGGCTAAGGGTTGACTTGGTCAAATGGCTAAGTTAACTTGGTTTGGCCGAATTGATCATTCTAGGGTGATCAATAATCATGGTGGAAGGTTTTGGTGAGCTTGGTTTAATCTAATTTGGGTTGGATTGGAAGTTGGCTCAAATGGGTCCTTTAGGTCACTTTGGGTCAAGTGGACCTAAGTGGGTCAATTGGCATGGTTTTGGTTTGATCCGAGTTTAGTTGAACTTACATATGAGCCCTGGATTGAAATATAAATTCAACATCAATCAATTTGGAGTCTAAGGGATTTTGGCTCATTTGAAATTTTCAAGTCAAAAGGACTATGTTTGGTTTCACTTGGGTTGGCTTCAATTTGATATGATGATTGTAAGTTTCATTTATGTTTGAATTGAATGAATGATTGATTTAAGAGAAAATCCATTAGTTTGATTTGATCTAGATAGAATTTGGCTAAGTCCAAAGAATTGGCTTAAAGGGTATAAATTGGATTTTAGTTTAATGTTGGATTTGGTCTTGGGGTTTGAATTTGATTTTGGATATAGATTTGGAATTTGGATTTAAATTTGATGTTTGGTTTTAGATTTGAATCTGGGTTTGATTTGAGAAAGTGTATCTAGATTGGGTTTAGGCTATAGGATAGGTAATTTCCTTAAGCCCTAAAGCATAGCCTAATCTTATGATTAACCCTTATAAGTCTCAAGGCTTTGGCTAAGTGTTCACTTAATCACTAGATGTATCTTATGACTAAGGAGTTCTTAGCGTCTAGAATTGTCCTAAGTCTAAGAAGATGAGGTTAAGAGCTCACTCCAAAGTGAGGTCAACACTAAACTCACATATAAGTTCAACTGAACATGAATCAAGCTAAAACCAAACCAATTGACTTATTTAGGTCCACTTAACCCAAAGTGACCTAAAGGAACTTTTTGAGCCAAGTTCTAATTCAACCCAAATTGGATTGAACCAAGCCCATCCAAACCTCATATCATGATCAACAATCACCCTAGGATGATCAACCACCATGAATTGGGTCGAACCAAGTCAACTTGGTCCTTTGACCAAGTCAACCTTTAGCCCAAATGAAACCTAAACAAGCCAAAACCCTCCATACCCCAAATTGATTGAAACCATCGATTTCAAACCAACTCATGATCAATGATTGAACATGACTTGACCACATGGTTTTAAAGTGTATGAAGAGTTAGCTGGCTGTCACTCCAGGCCATTATAAGTCTAGCAATCGGGTGATTTACCCTCTCTTGTGGAGGTAAACCATATACCATATTTTCTTAGATTTAGGATGTGCTTCATTCATCACTAAATCTCTCTACATTTAGGATCTGAGGTTGCTATTTTCTTTGGGCTATAAGCATAAATTCTCACCTCTTAGTCATTTCTGCAACCTTGTGTTGTCAGATTATAAGTCCTAGTTTTCTAATAAAATTCTAATTCAAATATCAACTTCAAACATATAAAGCCCAACCATAGGATAAGCTACAATGCTCACTAAATTTCTTAGTATCATGAGCATTCCATTTGAATCTCCTTTTGGCTTCAATAATAAGTCTCTCCTTTTTGATATGTCCCATTTGATTTCCTAACATAGCCAATTTATTGAGAGTCTTATCATTGAAATCTTTGGAGACAACAATTTCCTACCTTAATCAAGAGTATTCCTAAGGAATTCACCTTTCTTAGGATGTAATTAACTATGGGGACTTGCCCATAGAAACTTTAGAACATTTAAATAAATCCGCTTTCATCCATGTAGTAGAAAAATCTGGTATATTCAAACCCATCATAGAGTCCTTATTAAATTAGTCCATTATAGGGTAGTAATTTTTATCTTTCAATATAGTGCACTATTCCTTAATGTTGTACCTAATCACTTCAATAAGTACATCCTCAAATGTGGTGTCCTCCATACACACACATGAAAAATAAACACCACACTCCTCATTTGGTCAGAGATCAATTTTTGTTAGTTCACCAGTCAAACTTATTGGTCAACCATCTCACTTGATAAAGGTTGATCTCATTGACAATCATGATGAGAATGATAGATATTCATTGCTTCATGGTCGATAGACATTGAGAGTGGCTGAGTACTTCGGTATACATCGAGGATGGTTATGTTATCGATTTGAGATATATAGGGCTACCAACGTTGCACGAGTTTGGTTTTTATGCTATGATGGTAGGCCATTCATCCCTAGTGTAGTGGATATTAGGAAGATCAGGACAATCCCCCTTGAGACACATTACTTTACTGCTTCTGTTGTTTGGTTTCATTTACTGAGAATTGGCACCAGCTCTCATTTTTGGATAGCTCCTCCGCAGAGTCACATAGGGGTTAGTTATACCCACATCACTTGGGTTTGACTATCCTTTGACCCTTTCTTAGAGCGTGGTGCTAGAAAATATGAACAAAAAGTGAGGTCTTTAGGAGTTCCTTGAGGTCAAAGGCTTCATTGTCAGTCACCACCGGCACGAGGCAGCAATGCTAGAGGTGTAATCTATATCTTTTATCTTTTAATAAATTTATCATTTCTCCTTTTATTATATCATTAAATATGTTTAGCATGTCTGATATTTTAATTTGATTTATGACGCAGGCAAGTAGGTGAGGACACTCCTCAAAGCGAGTAGCAAGAGATTCTACCCCTAGCTATACCCATGTTCCCTCAACTGTTCGCAGACGTAGGTACGGTCAGCCTACAAAGCCCACTCGAGCTTCAGTTGATTGGTCCATGATTCCACTTCCACGGTGACTTCTAACTTGATGAGGTGCTACAGGTGCCAACTAGTACTAAATATGCTATTGAGGATTTTGGAGTTGGGCCGTCGAGCGTGTCTGCTTTTGATACTACCGCCTTAGATTTTGCTACTTCTTATGTGGAGTCACTTTTCCCCATCGAGCCTTACAATGTTCACTATCCGAGGAAGACTTCTAAGGTGAGATGTTGTACTTAGTGGAGCTTCTATTGAACCAGCATATAACCCTAGAGCATACCAGATATTGAGGGTCACCAAGGACTATGCCACTTATGATGCACCAGTTCACTCAGATTCACCATGCTCAGGTACTTTACTTCTTATATTTTCTTTATTTAGTTGCACTTCTTTACATTTATTATTTTACCTTACAAACTATTTTTATTTATTTCTTGCATGCTTGAGGTGGGTTATGAGTCTGAGATCTACCAATGATATCCCTCCGCACTAGATCCACGCGACAAGGGTATGCAGGATTACAACTTGATGTTCTTGAGGGATGTGCTTTCTAGGCTTACTACAGGCTCACCAGAGTCACTAGACCGCACTTGAGCCTTCATATCTTCATCTTTGCATATCTTTGAGGTATTTTATACAGTTGCTATTTTAAGGATAAAACATATTCTATAATCATATTTATAGTCCATTAGTGAGTTAAGAGAACTTTTGATTTTGAATCACTTGGGTATATCAAGTCAAGTCAGCTTTAGGTTATTGACCTCACTTTTGGAGTGAGCTCTCAACTTCCTCATTATATATCTAGGACTTATGATAATTAAGAGTTCTTAGTCTTAAGATACTCTAGTGATTAGATGAACACTTAACCCAACCCTAGAGATTAGAAAAGTTAGCCATAGGAATAGGTTATGCCTTAGGGATTTATAATGACTTGTCTACCATATAGCCTAAACCAAATCCTTGCTCACTTCTTCCAAATCAAATCAAATCCCAATCCAAATTCCAAAATCAAATCCAATATTAAATGATTGAAACCCATGATTAAATTCAAACTTCAAATCCATTCCTAAGCCCTTTGATTTTATCTTATGGACTTAGCCTTAACTAAATTCAAATCAACCCTAATCCAATTGATTTTCTAAATTATCAAGTTCAATCTTAAATCAAATACCAATCCAAATTCCAAATCAAATCCAGCTTCAAATGATTGAAGCCCATGATTAGATCCAAACTCCAAAATCTTTTCCTAAGTTATATGATCCACCTTCATATGCTTAGCCAACGCAAATTTGGTTGATTTCTTCAAATATCAATCATTCTTTCATTTATATTCACAAATATAAATGAAATCCAAATTCAAACTATTCAAATCAAACCAAAATAAATCAAACTAAATCAAGACCCTTCTTAAGCCATATGGACCCACCTCCATAAGCTTAATCAAATCTTAATCCAAATCAACCTAAGCTTGATTGATTTCTTTATAAATCAACTATTCCTTCATTTATATCCACAAATATAAATAAAACCCACCCTCCAATGACCAAAAACAAATCAAATCAAATCAATTCCCAAGTTAAGCACTTTTGACCTACATCCCTAGATTTGGTCAAATTTGCTTCCAAATCACTCCAAAATCAAGTGATTTTATCATAACCCATTTATATCTTCATTTATATTCACAAATATAAATGAAATATAAATTCAAATGGCCAAAACCAAACCCAAATCAAATCAAATTCCCAATTTTAGCCCTTTTAGCCAAATTCTTGAACTTGGCTAAATGATACCCAAATCAATTTAAAACTCATAGATTCCTTCATGATTCAATCGTTCCTACAATCATTGACCCAAATATAAACATAAACCACCATTATAAAACCAAACCCAAGTTAACCAAGTCAAGTCCATGTTGACCTCTCTTGACTTGAAATTGTCATATGAACCAAAACCCATTTGGCTCCAAACCAATTGTAATTGGATTTATATTTCAATCCTAGTCTCATATGTAAGTTCAACTAAACTTGAATCAAGCCATGATCAAGCCAATTGACCCATTTAGGTCCACTTGACCTAAAGTGACCTAAAAGACCTTCTTGAGCCAAGTTCCAATCGAACCCAAATTGGATTTAACTAAGCCCATCCAAACCTCACAACATAACCAACAATCACCCTAGGGTGACCAACCACCTTGAATTGGGTCAAACCAAGTCAAACCTAACCTTTGACCAAGTCAACATTGAACATGACCAAAATCCATCATATGCTAGATTGATTCAAACTAACTCATATTCAATGATTGAACATGACCAAACCCTCACTTGAGCCAAACCAAGCGTAATTGGCAATTTGACCTAAGTTCACCCAAAAAAAAGCCAAGATGGATCAAATCATGATTTAATCCAAATTGATTGCAACCAATGGCTCAAGTTCATCCCAATTTGATTATTGCACTTAACCAAAGCCATCATTGAGCCCAATTTGACCAATTGGTCAAATTGACCCAACCTCGCCCAAATTGACCTAAAGTGTCAAATTAGCCAAAACCCAAATTAAATTCAAATTAAGCCAAACTAAAGCCTACAATCATTTTAATTAACCAATTGAACTTGACTCAACTCCTAACCCAACCCAATTTGGTCAAATTGATCAAATTGGTCAACTCGACCCATTTGACCCTTTTGAATCTAAATGAGTCAAATTCAAATCTAAGCCAAAAATAATCAAAACCACTTGAACCAAAACATCCCAAATTATCATATGAACCTAACCCAAGTCTTCGTTTGACCCAATTTGTCCAATTGGTCAACCCAACCCAACCTAACCCAAATGAGCCTATTTTTATCATATGAAGCCAAATCACCCAAAGCCACATTGTGGGACCTTGATGGCTAACCTAGCCCGACCCAAATGAACCCTAGGTTAGCTCCAAACCAGGCCAAGTCCATGTGGGACCCATTCCAAGGGGATTGACCAATGGACACCCGTCTTTGCATTGGATTCTTGCCTTAAGTGGCAAAGTCCACTTTGCCATCTCCATGGCAGCAATCAAAGTGCCAAATGAGGCATTCCTAAGACACCTTAGTCCACTCTACACCCCCAAGCTCAAGCCATGGACCACGAGACTCAAGCTGCTATTCCCTCTCATGGTTGAACCCCATGGGCAAAGGCAAAGAATCAACAACACACAATCTCCCCATATCAAGCCTTGAGACTCCTGCCACACTTCTTTCAACAAAGGCAAGCCACATGGAGCTGACGGCGACCCTCTGGTGCTCTGACGGTGGCCAATCGATAGATTTTTGGGAGCCAATCCCGTCCATCCAACCAAGGAAATTGAGGGGTATACTCCCTCAATTCGAGCAGGATTCTTCACAATTGGCACTCGAAGTTTCCTAAGGCATTTCAAAATCCCTCAGAGCAATTCCATGTGTTCCCAAGCTCTCATCGATCGACATTCATCTTTCCCGAGCAAAGCTAAAATATGACACCACTTCTCCAAGCAATACTCCTCCCCTACTTGATCAAACACAAATTCGTTGCACCTACACCATCCTCATACTCCATCGAAACCAACCGAATCATCTCCAAGCCTTCCTGAGCATCGGAGATAGGAGTTCAATCAGAGTCGAAGCCTTTACCTACATGGATTGATCGATCGAGCACTCTACCCCAAATCAAGCTTAAAGCTTCTCAACAAGGCCTCATCTCCACTCGGTGAAGCTACCTCTGTCGATCCACTGCTGGACATTAGCTCCGGTGAGGTAATTTTGCAAAATTGAGCCTTGTATGAAAAATAGGTTGGTCTTTTATGAATAAAATTTGAATGTCATGAGTTTTTTACCATTAGATGTGTGTTCCTCCCCTCCCTGAAGGTGTGGGATCGATTTGGAGGCATTCCGAGCTCGGGTGAGCTCAAATCGAATGGGGAAAGATCAACATCATCTGTCTTTTTCCACTCACGAATGGGATAGATCATGAGCAGAACATTCAACATGATCGAAATGAATGGCTCTGATTAGATCACATGTTAGATCCCTTGATTTCCTTCCTAAACTATGAATCTCATCGTGGCCATCCAATTTACGATCCATTGAAAGATGTTAATAGTGGAGATGTGACAACTTAAATAGCCACTTCCATCACGCCACATAGAAAGTGTACCAAATTAGCGTGTTGCATCAACCGCCACATGGCCCGATGGGATTAAGTATTTAATTAGGCCTAATTAATCCATTTTAAGTTTGAAGCTTCTAAAAATTATAACTAATCCTAAAAAAATCAAAAATACAAACTTGGGCTTATTTTAAAGATATTTCAAGGTAGAATCTAGAAAAATTATTATTAATTAATTTTGAATAGTGATTTTAGCTTAAGGTTTAATTGGAAATCACCCAATTGATCACCAACTTTCTATGGATGTTAAAGGGGATGACCTCTGCCTCCCCTATTTTTTGGGATTTTAGTGGTTGCTTAATTAGGAAAATTAATTGATTAAGCCTGAATCACTTTCTTAATTTAATTAGTTAATTAGTGAATTAAAAGTAGTTTAATTAATTATTTAAGCCTAATTACCTTTGTTGAACAGTAAGGAAGCTTAGGGAATGTGATTGAGATATTTTTCCTAATTCATTTCCTAAGTTTTCTTAACTCTTTTGAATTTGATTAGTTAATTATTAATGAGGTAATTAATTACTTAATTAATTAATTAATATCCAAGAAAAAAAATCAGAGCTTAAATGATCAAATGTGGGTGTGGTTTTTTATTTTCTGTTGATTGGAAAAAATGTTTTATTATTGGGACATCACGTAGATCCGTAGATGTACTCATTAAGGTGATCGGGTGTGATATTGAAGAATGATGTACTATCTTAAGAGATAGAAGTGACCATCCTACAATGGACCTAATCACCTAATAAGGACTCCTAAGGACAATTGGTCTTCAAATGTATCAGAGATCTTTCTCCTACTTTATATGAAAAAGTAAAGTAGGATTTATTTTAAACCAGGTTCGTTAAGTTCCCTATGGAGACAAGCCCTCATAGTTAATTACATACTAAGGATTGAGATTCCTAAAGAATACTCTCGATTAAGGTAAATGATCATTATCTTTAAAGATTTCAAATATAAGATTATCAACAAATTAATTATTTTTGGAAAATCAAGTGGGATTGATCAAAAGGAGGGAGTTATTATTGAAACCAAAAGGAGATGAGTAAGGGATGTTCATGATACTAGGAAGCCTAGTGAGCATCCCAAACTATCCTATCATTGGGCTTTCTATTTTTGAAATTTGAAGAGGATTATATATTTGAGTTGAGTTTTTATTAGAAATCTAAGGCTTACAATTTTATAATACAAGATCATGGAAATGCCTAAGAGGTGAGGAGACTTATGCTTAGCTGAAAGAAAACAACAACAACTCAATCTTGTCTTGGGAGGGCCAAAGCATGACCTAAATCTAAGTTAAAAATGGGTATATGGTCTTCCTCCACAAGAGAGAATAAACCACCCGACTGTTGGACTTACAACCGCCTGGAGTGGTTGCCAACTAACTCCTTTTATAATTTTAAATACATGAGGAAAGTCTTATGCTTTACAAGATAGCTAGGCTGTTATTTATTTAGAAAGGAGACTAATTCCTTAAACACACTCCCTAAGAGACTAAATCATGAAGGGCATGAATAATGACTTAAATCTAATGCAAATTCTGTTAAGTTTTATTTTGATTTTTGGACATTTTTTTTTACACAGGTTATGGGATTTCATATGCCTAATGCATGAGAAATTAGTTATCAGCCAAAATCAGAAAGAAGGAGGTGTGTTTTCACCATGGCTCTGAAAGTTCAAGCCATTTTCTCTGGCAAAGGTGGAAGCCCTCCATTAGCAAGAGTGAAGCAATATAATTTTATGTATGATATGAGATATACAACATCCATCTAAGGGGTTGCTAAATATTTTATTATATTGATTTATGTCCAAGGCTTTAGGTGAGGTTATGAGTTGTTTAATTTAATTTTGAGTTGATTAATTAGATAGAAAATTTATTTTTTCCTAAGAATCTAAACGCATCCAAGCCATTCAACAACCATCAAGCAATTAAGAAACTAGGAAAATCATGTCATCCTAATTATGTAATCATAAATAAAACATCAATCAATTTATAAAATTAGTGTAGAAGAATAAGAGGCCAATGTGGTCGGGCTCTACCGCACAAACTCAAAAAGAAAAATGGGTAGTCAAGCACTACCCTTATATAGCCTGGATTATAAGTGAATAATTATAATTAAAAAAGGGAATTCATGTTATTGGGGTCTTCATTCTTCATTTTTTGATTTCCTTCTTTTCTTTTCTTCCTTTTTTGGCTTGACTTAGGATGTAGTTTGCTCCAGTTTCACATGGTATAAGACATGGTCTTATAACCAATGTTCATCTAATCCCCCATAACATTCATTCCAAATCTTAATTATAAAATTTACATCAGAAAGAAAAAGATAAATCTAACTAAACCTGCAAAATAAATATTAGCTAAACATACCACATAGCCCAAGCAATTATATGAATGATTTAGACTTAGCTCCCCACACATGGGTAACCAAGTCCACCTGTCCTAATTTGAGTTATGCTTAGGGGTATAAGCAAGCTGCACAACAAAAATATTTATATTTTTATTACAATGCCTCTTAAGCATAACTGTAAGAAAACATGATTAAGATCTCCTATCATCTAGACTACACAACTAACATCTAAAAATATTATATCATAAAACAAAATTAGGCTTCAAACCGTGTACCATCCTAACATAGAGCTAGAAATGGTGACTTAGCCTAATGTTTGTGCCACTTAAGGCTTGTGTGGCATGAATTAGCTAGGCTCTAAGGTTGAAATTTTCTAAGTTTGAAGGATTCAATTTAGAGGGTGGTTTCATTTTAAGTGATTTAGTTGATTTATCAATTTTAGTTAGTGATTTGATTTGGTTTGAATGAACCTACACTTAGTTACTAAATGTTATGAAGAGAAGAGAAGAGAAGAGAACTTCATTTTCATCCCTACCTTAAGTAATTTCTAAGGTAGCTTCATTAATGATTTTTTAGTGAATATTTTATTATGTGTTTTAATTGACCCTAAGTTTAGATTTACTCTAAATAGCCCTATTCAATAAGAAATGCATCTTAGGATTAGTTAAGGTGAATTACTATCACATAACACAAAACCATTTATTTCTTTCCACCATGTATACCATGCATATGAATAATCCTAAGCATATCTATACATGCAATGCAAATTTTAACACACCTTGATGATGAATTCTAAGAGATATGATTTGAAAATTTGGATATTCAATTGATGCATGTTTTTATTATGTAGAAAAGGGGGATTCTTGATCCACTAACATAATGCACATCCACATATATAAAATACATAAGTGAGTACGGCCCCATTATTTTCTACACTAGGGGTGTAAGGTATAAGACTTACTTATTATGTAAAGCCTTCGGAAGTCTAGACTAATATATGACTTTTCTTAAATACATGTAAATATACAAAAAAAAGAGATAAATGGATGAAGAATCATGCAAAAGGTTTTTTTTGTTTGATTTGGTTGTATAATTTACATGTGTAAATGTGAGTATCCTTCTTAAGTCATAACATAGAAATGCATAGGAATAGATTTAAGCAAGTATTGTGTTCTTTCAAATGAACTATACACTTTGCAAATCCTATGTAAATCTATGTTAAGAGAAGAGAAGAAAGCAACATAAAAAACATCTTATACTATAATCACATGCAAGCTTATAAGTACTTATAAGTAGCATCACTTCATTGATAATCTTTGATTTATAGGTTTTGAAAATAATTTTTGGTTTAATAGTGATAATAAACTCATATTCTTAACTTTATGAAATGAATAAATTATGATTTCATATGGCAAATAACATTTAGCATTCTTGAAAAGAAACAAAGGAATGTAAGCATATGACTTCATTCACCCTAGTTAATTCTTAAGGACAATCTTATAAAATAAGATCTTTTAAAATGAATCAAAATTCATTAAGAAAATTTTTATTTTTGAATTTGATTTGACTTAGAAAAAATGAAAAGAGTTTGCTAGTTCAAACCCATTTCCCCCACGTGTGAATTAGTTTAGTTTAATTTTTAGAATAATTAGGTTGATTTTATGTTTTGTTTAGGTTAAGGTATGAGTTAAATCCATTAATTACCCCTTACCTATACCACTTTAACATAATTAACCAAGCAATTATGAGCCAACATATGATATGCAATCACATAGAATTTGAATCAGCAATGCACCTAAGAAATAAAGGGGCCTAATGTAATTGGCTCACAATTATTGATTAATTAAGCTAAAGGGTTTAATTAAGTACTTTCAAAACCATCCTACACATGTAGTTTGATTATGATTTCTTTTGAAGTTCTCTTAGGTTATTGAAAACCTAAGAATCTACCCAAGAATTAAGTGATTAATTTCTGGAATAGTTTGGTTTTGAATTTGATTAATTAAGCCATTTAATGAAGTGATTAAGTCATTAATCAACTTGCAAATTAATTAAGTGTTTATCCAAATGAAATGAACTTAGGGGAAAAGATTGGAAAAGAAATCATAATCTCATTCCCTAAGTTTATTCACCATTTCATGATATTAGCAAGCTTAATTACTAAATTTAACACTATTTAATATGTTAATTAATCATTTATTTAATTAAGAGAGGGATTAAGGATGAAATAAGCAATCTCCTAATTAATCCAATACTAAATTCCAAGAAAATTAATGGAGGTCGAAGTCATCCCACTAATCAACTTTAGGAAGTTTGGAATTAATTGTTGAAGTAATTAAGGAGTAATTAGCCTAATTATATTTCCAATAAAACCCAAATTGAGTGAAAATTATTGTTCAAAATCAATTGATTTTAATTTTATATTATTCTCCTTTGAATTATCTTTAAAATGAACTTTAGTTTGTATTTTTTAGATTTTTCTACAATTTATTATAATTTTAGGAAGTTTCAACATTAAAATTAGATTAATTATAGCTAATTAAACCCCTAATCCCATCGGGCCACGTGGCTTACGCTGCGCCACGATGATAGATAGTTATTTAAGTTGTCACATATTTTTGCAGTCACCAGACTCGCTTTCCATGCCATGGATCCAAGATTGATAGATTAATTTTGTAGTTTAGACTTAAATTAGAGGGGATCTATCGTTATCTAATCACAACCATCCATTCCAATCACGTGGAGTGGATGGTGTGTGATTTGTCTCCTCCCCGAAGCGAGACGGATGCCATCGCTGAACGATGCACCGAAACTCACCCAGCTCAATAAGTTCAAACTCACCCCACATCTTCGAGGAAGCACAAGTAATGTATCAATGGTCAAGATTACGCTATCACGCGGTATCAGCAGAGGTAGCTAGAGATGAAGCCTTGTTGAAGGTATTGGATCTTGATTTGAAGTGGATGGCTAAGTTGACCAATCTCTCCTTCATTGGAGATCGGGCTTGATCAACGTCCACTGATGGTGCTTGCAAGGTTAATTTGGTTTTGATGGAGAATTGGATGAGTTGGGATTTGGATTGACCTCCCCTATTTTGGCTTTGAGCAAAACCAAGAAGGAGAAATCAATGGAGCTTGGGAAGGGCTTGGAAAAGCTTGGGGAGTTTTGACTCACTCTCTTTGGCTCTGTGGAAAGGATTGCTTATTGTTTGAGTGGGAATGAGGGGAGTATATCTCTCCTCCATCAAACGGTGAAGAGAGTAATCTTGCCATTTTTTTATCAATGGGTGAGATTGGCTGATCAGTTTGGGCTATTTAGCATCCCATGTGGGTCATTTTAGGCAGAGGAGTCGAGGAGAGTGAGTGCCCATGTGCTAGGTGAGTGCATTGGGTGATCCAAGTGTTCAATTTTCATTGGAGGTTGGCTTGGCTTTAATTGGTCACCCAAGCTCATTGGGTCATGTTCACCACCCTCCTTGGTGTCCAAGTGGACCACTAGAAGGATGTCAAGTGGCCTTTAGAAAGAATTGGCCAAATTTCAAGTGAATTTGGCCATATGATACCCTTTGACCTAAGGGTAAAGTAGTTATTTGGCCTTAATTTTGATTAGATAGATTTGAAATGATTCAAAAATGGGTTGGGGCAAATTTCAAGTGATTTGGAGTTTATTTGGTTTGAATTAGTTTAAATTGACCCATTTAGGTCAAGTTGGGTCAAATTGGGTTAGGTTGACCAGTTGGTCAAATTTGGTCAAACCATGAGTTAGGTCAAGTTCAAAGGATCATTTGGAGCCTATGGGTATCATTGGTTTGGTTCAATTTGATTTATATTTAGTTTTGGTTCATTTAGGTTCATTTAGATCAAATGGGTCAAGTTGACCACTTTGACCCATTTGACCCAATTGGGTTAGGTCATGGGTTGGTCTTGGCTTGGTTGATCATTTGAAATATATTTCAAGCTTTGGTTTGAATCAATTTTGGTTTAGTTTGATTTCAAATTGATTTGACCTTTTAGGTCAAGTTGGGTTCATAATTGAGCTAGTTGGGTCCAATTAGTCAATTGCTTTGGTCAAGTTCAACAATCAATTTAGAATGAATTTGACCCATTAGTTGCAATCAATTTGGCTTAGATCAAGGTTTGACCCATTTGACTTTTTTAGGTCAACTTGGGTCAACTTAGGTCAATTAGCTTAATTGATGGCTTGGTCAATCATTGATCATGAATTAGTTTAGATCAATGGTTTCAATCAATTTGGCATATGGTAGATTTTGGCTAGTTTGGGTTTCATTTGGGCTAAGTGTTGACTTGGTCAAAGGCTAGGTTTGACTTGGTTTGACCCAATTTGAGTGATTGATCATCCTAGGATGATTGTTGCTCACAATGTGAGGCTTAAATGGGCTTAGTTCAATCCAATTTGGGTTGGATTAGAATTTGGCTCAAAAAGATCCTTTAGGTCACTTTGGGTCAAGTGAGTCTAAATGGGTCAATTGGCTTGACCAAGGTTTGATTTAGGTGTGGTTGAACTCACATATGGACTTATGATGGAAATATAAATCCAATTGCAAGTGATTTGGAGTCAAACAAGTTTTAATTCATTTGACAATTTCAAGTTCAAAGGATGAACATAGGTTTGATTTGGGTTAGTTTGAATTTGGTTTGATGATTGAAGTTTATGTTTATATTTGGGCATTTGATTGAAGGAATGATTGTTTGAAGAGAAAATCCAAAGGTTTGGATTGATTTGAGAATGATTTGGCTAAGTTCAAGGATTTGATTTGAAAGAGTAAAAGTTAGATTTAAGTTGGATTTTGATTTGAGTTTTGAATTTAGTTTTAGTTATTTGAATTTATATTTCATTTATATTTGTGAATATAAATAAGAATATAAATGTGTTATGAGAAAATCTTTTGAGTTTGGAGTGATTTTGATTTGATTTAAGCTAAGTCCATAAGATGAAATCAAAAGGGCTTAGGAAAGATTTTGGAATTGGAATTGATCATGGGTTTCAATCATTTGGAATTGATTCATGATTTGGATTTTAGAATTGATTTATGAAAATAAATTGAGTTGAAATTGATTTTTAATTTGAGCTAAGTCCATAAGATGAGATCAAAGGGCTTAGAAAAGGTTTTGGATTTGATTTAAGATTTGAGAAAATCAATTGAGTTGGAATTGATTTAAGATTTGAGTTTTGGAATTGATTTATGATTTGAGAAAAAAAAATCAATTGAGTTGGAATTGATTTGAGATTTGAATTTAAAGTTTGGTTTGAAAGAAGGAAGCAAGGATTGAGTTCAAGCTATAGGGTAGACAAGTCCTCCTAATACCCCCAAGGCATAATCTATTCTTATGGCTAACTCTTCCAAGTCTCTAGGGTTAGGTTAAGTGTTCACTTAATCACTAGAAGTATCTTAAGACTAAGGAACTCTCAGTGTCTAGAGGAGTCCTATGTCTAAGATGAAGAAGTTGAAAGCTCACTCCAAAAGTGAGGTCAACAATGGGACTTAGGGATTGAGATCAAGACCTCTTTCTTGATCTCTTTTCTTAAGTTAATTTCATTTCATTAATTGAACATGCTTAATCAAATGGATTAATAAGCTTAATTAACTTAACTTAAAATCCATTCATTCACATCTAAGCAACCTTTAATTAATTTTGGGTAGCTCTTCAGGTGTTCAATAAACTAAAGTGATAGATAATGAAATTATGGTTAGCTTACATGTGTGAGAAAACCATAAAAGTAGTTAAGTGAGATCCCTTAAAGCCTAATTAATTGGTAATCATGAGCCAATTGCATTAGGCCCATTTCATTTCTTTGGAGCATTACAAATTTACTTTTCATGTGGTTGCATAACATATTAGCTCATTATTAATTAGTTAATTAACTTAAGGTGATGTAGGTAAGGGTTAATTAATTCACTTAATTCATATCTTAACCTAATTAAAATACAAAATTGACCAAAATATTCTTCATTAAACCAAATTAACTCACACATGGGGAATGGGATTAGGATTAGCAAACCTCTTTCACATTTCTTAAATCAAATCAAACTCAAAATTAAAAATATCATTAAAGAACTTTGGTTTATTTTAAATAGCCTTATTTAGTATGATTATCTTTAGAAATTAATTTGAATGAATGAGATCATGTGTTTATGTTCCTTTATTTATTTTCAATCATGTTAAATGTTGTTTGTCATTTGTAATCATGCATTTCATTTCTTTTAAAATTAACTAAATAAAATAGTTTCTTTTATATTAAATTACATGTGTTGATTTAAATTAAAAATTGGTGTGTATATTATTACTATCAAATCAAAAGTTATTTTCAAAAGCCCATAAATCAATTATAATATATGGAGTGATGTTAATTACAAATATCTATAAGTTTGCATGTGTTGATAATATAAGATATGAAGCTCTCTTTCCTTACTTTATATAGATTTGCATAGGATTTTCAAATGTATAGTTCATTTGAAAAGAACACAACATTTTTCTAAATCTACTCCTATGCATCTCCTTGCTAATACTTAGGAAGAATTTCATATCAAATATGTAAGTCATATAATCAAATCAAATATGACTTCTTGCATGACTTCTCATTATTGGGGTTCTTTTTGTACATTCATATGTATATAAGAAAAGTGGTATATCCCCTGACATCCCGGCTAAGACCTAAGTAGTCTTGTTCCATGCCCTAAGGTAGACTAATGGCATCATACCTACTTAAAACTCGTACATATCTATGTATGATATAACCAATGAATAAGAAGCATAAATCAAATAAATCAAATACAACTTTTGCATGGGTTTTCTATCCTTATAGTTGCTTATATATGTATATAAGAAAAGTGGTATATTAGTCTATACATCTCGGGGCTGCGAGGCTTTAAGTAGTCTCAAGTAGGTCTTGTACCATATGCCCCTGGTGTAGAATAATGGTGACGTACTCACTTAAAACTTTTATACATGTGAATGTGTACTTAGCTAATGGATGAAAATCCATTTTTCTATTAAAAGAAAGGAAGACATGCATTCATAATTCAATCAAATGAAATATTTGAATTCCAAATACACTTGTTTGCATTCATCATTTAAGTGTGCTAAGAGATACATTGTATGTATAGGTATGCTTATGATTTAATCATATGCATGATATACATGATGGAAAGAAATGAATAAACATGTGTTATGTGATAGTAATTCATTCTAATTAATCTTAAGATGTCTTTCTTATTGAATAAGTTCATTTAGAGTGAACCTAAAGTTAGGGTTAATTAAAATATGTAATAAGCCATTCATTAAAGGGAATTGATTAACTTGCTTTAGAAATAACTTAAGGTAGTAATGAAAGAGAGGTCCCTCTCTTTCTTATGTTTATAACACTTAGTTGTTAAGTGTCAGTCATATGAAAAAAAAGAAAACACTAAGTAAAATCTTCAAATCAATTAAATCACTTAAAGAGAAATCAACCCTTTATAAATTAAATCTTTCACACTTAGCAAAATTATAGCTCTAAAATTTAGTTAGGACATACCACACAAGCCTTAATGCACACACATTAGATTAAGTCACCACTTCTAGCTTTATGTTAGGGCGGTGCATGGTTTGATGTATGCTTATTTTGTGATGTATTATTGTACTGACTGTGTATGTGTATCCGATGTTACATATATTAGCCTAATCATACTTTTCAAGGGAGTTGTGCTTAAGTTATGTAAAAAATATAAATGTTTTTTTTTATGTGTGTTGCTTTCCCTAAGCATAATCCAAGTTAGGACAATTGGGCTTGGTTACCCATGTGAGGGGTGCTAAGTCCAAATTATTCATATAATTGCTTGGGTTGTATGGTGTGTTTAGCTAATATTTATTTTGCAAGTATAGCTAGATTTACTTTCCTTCTTTTAATGTAATTTTGCATAGGATTAGGATAAGTGTTATGGGGGATTAGGATGAGCATTTATTACAAGACTAAGTCTTACGTACCATGTGAAGCCTTTGGAGCAAGCACATCTAAATCAAGCCAAAAGGAAGAAAGAAATGGATCAAATAAGATGAAGAAATGAAGAATGAAGAATAAAGAATGAAGACCCCTATAACATTCATCATTTGTAATTGTAACTATTCTCTTATAATCTGATTATATAAGGGTAGAGCTCGGCTACCCACATTTCTTTTCAGGTTGTACGAAGATACCCAATCGCACCGGCCTCTTATTCTTTTACGATAGTTTTATAAAATTGTTTGATATTTTGTTTAGCTTGCACATTAGAAAAAGCATGTCTTTTCATAGTTTATTTATGATTGGTGATTGTTGTATGGCTTGGAAGTGATTAGGATCCTAAGATAAAAAATAATTTTGCTACCCAAGCTAACAACTCATAACTAAACCTCTAAAACAACTCATAACCTTATATAAATCCTAGGCATTAAATCAAGATAATAAAAGATTTAGCAACCCATTAGTTAGATGTTGTATGTTTAATATCATTTATAATCATCTTATTTCACTTTTATTAAGAGAGGGCTTCCATCTTCCAGATAGTAAGGGCTTAATCTTTGAGAGCCTATGATAGAAGAACACCTCTTTCCCTTTTGATTTGACCCATAATAAATTTCTCTTGCATTTAGGCATATAAAATCCTATAGCCCATGTCAAAATAAAGAGTCCCAAATAAAATAAAATTTGATAAAATTTGTATTAGATTAAGTCATAATTCATACCCCTCACTCTAGTCTCTTAGAGAGTGGATTTAAGGACTTAGTTTCTTTTCTAAATAATAATAACCTAGTCATCTTGCAAAAGCATAAGACTTTACCTACATGGATTTGAAGCATAGGAGGAGTTTTGCTTCACTCCAAGCGATAATAAGTCCAAGCATCATGTATTTTACTCTTTCTTATGGAGGTAAACTATATACCCACTTTCACCTTAAATTTAGGTCATGCTTTGGCCCTCGCCAAAGTTCCTAGAATTAGGATCTGAGGTTGTCATTTTCCTTTGGGCTACAGGCATAAATCCTCACCTCTTAGGCATCCTAATAATCTTGTGTTGTTAGAGTAAGTCCTAGCTTTCTAATGAAATATCAACTCAAACATATAAAATCCCTTCAATTTCAAAAATATAAAGCCCAACCATATGATAGATTAGAGTGCTCACTAGGCTTCGTATCATGAACTCCCATCTCCTTTGATAATAATAACTCTCCATCCCACTTGACTTTCTAAAACACAACTTTATTGATAGTCCTATCTTTGAATTCTTTGGAGTAATCACTACTTTAAAGAATTCTTAAGGGACTCAACTTTATAGATTAACTTTAGAACTAGAAAATAAATAAATCCTATTTATCCATGTAAAATATCTGTATATTTATAAAATCCCATTATGCCTTAGGAGTCTTATTTGGAGGTTTAATACTTCTATCTTTTGAGATAGTACACTATTCTTCAAATATACTCATCTCAGTACACCTCAGATCCATGTGGTGTCCTCCCCCCAAACATCAAAATAAACACCACAAATTTTTTCACTCCAGATGGTTCTCTCTCTCTAGTAAGATTATTGTCTCCAAGCATGATAGTGAGTAGGAATATCTTTGGCACTTAGCTTATTTCATTCTTAAGCAATGTTAGCCAACATCCTTTATTTTAGGACCTCACTCACAGTTGGTCAATTACTTATAAAATTTATCAATAAAGGGAGAGATAATAAAGATTTAGAACCTCCTTACCATTAGCTTGATGAGGCAAGGTTCATCTTATATTTTAAAAAATAAATTCTTTTGCAAAATGCCACTTTCCACTCACATAACTCATAGCAATCCCAATTTAAAATGAAGTTCTTTTCTTTTTAAAAAACCATATTCATTCAACATACTCAAAATTAAATGAGGATTCTATTTTAAATAAAATCATAGCATAAAATTGAAACTTTAACATATTTCACATATGTTAGAGTTGGAGTTTCCATCTTCAAGCACATTCTTTAAAATGACCATACCCATTCAACATACTCAAAATTATTGAATGAGGAATCCATTTTCAAATAAAATCATAGCATAAAATTGAAACTTCACTTAACATATTTCACATATGTTAGAGTTGGAGTTTCCATCTTTCAAAAGCATCTTCTTGAAAATGACCATACTCATTCAACATACTCAAAATTATTGAATGAGGAGTCCATTTTCAAATAAAATCATAGCATAAAATTGAACCTTCACTCAACATATTTCACATGTGTTAGAATTGAAGCTTCCCTCTTTTCAAGAGCAAATCATGTCATATTTGATTCCTAGTTAACATACCAAATTTGTAAAGTGAGAAGCCAAACATATATTTTACTTTAACTTAACATATCCAAGTTTTTAAGTGGGGGTATCATTTTAAAAAAAATATGAATTTGACTTTCATTTAACATACCAAATTTGTTAAGTGAGAGTCTCATTGTCAAAACATACATTTGGCTTTCACTTAGCATACCCAATTTGTTAAATGAGAGTCTCATCTTCAAAGCATATATTTGGTTCAACTTAGCATACCAAATTTGTTAAGTAAGAATCACATAATTAAGACATATTTGATTCCCACTTAACATACCAAATTTGTTAAGTGAGAATCACATTCTCAAATCATATCACTCTTTGATTTCCACTTAACATACCAAATTATTAAATGGAAGTCCCATTTTCAAACATATATCAATTACACTTGGCCTTCACTTAACATACCAAATTTGTTAAGTGGGATTCCATTTTCAAAGAAAAGCAAATTTATCTCACAATCACATTTGGCTTTCACTTAACATACCAAATCTATTAAAGAAAAAGTCTCATTTTTAAACACAAATCAAAGACATGTGGCCTCTACTTAATATACCAAATTTGTTAAGTAAGAAGCCTAATTTTCAAACCAACATATTACATAATCACACATCACAAGCAAAAGATATCTCACAAAAAATTTTCACACACAATCACAACCTCTTCTTAGCATACTCAAATTTGCTAAGTAGAGGTTCTTTCAAATCATCAATATTTTTAAACAAGATACACAAAATACAAATTTCTCCTCAAATTTATGAACCCCACCCAACCAACCTAAATTGGTTGAGTATGGGTTCTAAAATTAAAATCAAATGGCAAAGACTCTCCTCAATTTCAAAATCTCTCCAATAAACCCCACTTAACATATTTGAATTGTTGAGTGTGGGTTCAAAACTCCAAATCTATATTACTCTCTTAGGGCAAGTATTAAAGCAAAAATTTGACTCAAGTTACATTTGCTAAGATCAGAAAGTTACTCTTGTAGGTGCCTGAAGCAGCTCAAACCTTCAACTCTAAGAAGGTTTGCAAGTTGCTAAGGATAACTTGAGGGAGGTAGAAGCCCAGCAGGAGTAGCGACAACCTCCACTTGCCCTGGATAGCTTAGTAGTGCAACCATCGATCGAGTCCAACACTCCTTCCATAGTTATAGCTATAGTTCCTCTAGCCAGCTCTTCTTCTAGCAGCCGTATTATATCACTGGAGGGGGGGGGGTTGTCAAATCTCCCACTCCACTTACTTTACTTGATTTATATTTTTTATCTTCATCCAAATCTAAGAAATCAATGAAGAAATTTGATTCCACTTATATATGTGTCACTTCTGATGATCTTCTTAAGTTTATTCCTTTAGATAGCTCTCAGAGTCTAATTAATAATAACTCTAGTTTCAATCACTCCTCTTCTTCTGATTTAGAAATGGATTATCCATTAATCCATTTCCTAAATCACCTGAGCTAACCCATTGAGATAGATTTGGAGTCATCTGAATCCAATGATCTTATAGGAAAAGCTATAGGTGAACCTGGTAAGTAGGTAGAACTTTTCACTAAACCATCTCATGAAGTCACTAAAGTTAACCTTTGTAGTGGCAAAGTTCCACCACCTAGGGTAGCACCTCAGGATAAGGGTAAGTAAGTCATTGGTTCTAGCGATCAAGTAGCCCCTCCACAGGATGCTCCAACTATGGATATGCTTGTGGAGGATCAACCCAGAGTTGACTATAATATCTTTACTCACCTAAGAAAGTTGCCAGCTAAGCTAAGCATATATGATGCCCTTGTCTTATCCAACAAAATGAAGGATTAATTTATCAATGCTCTTCTTGATCCAAAAATATGCATAGCTCCGCTGACCTCTATTGGAGAGTAGGCATGTTTTTCAAGAGAAGCCTGTGGAGTTACATTCACTGATGCAGACCTTCTTTTGGGGACAACAGAGCACAGCCACCCCTCTATATCACAGTGGACATGGGCAGATTCAGACTCTCTAGGTGTTAGTTGATTCAAGTGCATCAGTGAACATTATGAGTCTAAATACCTTTGCCTACTTATGGATTGACATCTCTGAACTCCAAGGAGATCAGATGATGTTGAGAGGATTCAATGAGCAAGGCTAGAGGGTTTTAGGTTCCATAGTGTTGCCATTGGAGATAGATGACTGGAAGATAGAAGCAAGTTCTACATAATCAATTAAGATACATCTTTCACTACTTTATTTGGTAGGCCTTGGATACTTAGGAATAACACTGCCTTCCATTTTACATGAGCATCAAGAGGTGGAATCGAGTATTGTGTCAAAGGAGACTTGAAGCCATTCTCAGTTAGAGAGATCGAGATATATGAGGATGCAACCTACTATCTTTCTCCAAATCAAAAAGTCTATTCTTGCGAACTTGGTGAAAGTTCAAAAATAAAAGAAAAAGAAACAAAAGAAAAAGAATAAGAAAAAGAAAAGAAAAAAAGAAAAAAAATGAAAATACAAGTGAGTGAGATTCAGACATTGAAGAGGAAGTAGAGCCAGCTATTAGATTCCTTCCATAGTTTGTTCCTCCACACGAACACATGGGTAGGATGACTCGACCCCCACCGGGTAGAGGCAGAGGCAAATCTAGAGGCAATTTTGAGGTGGAAGACCTCATTGTTGGTGGCAGTCAATAGGAGCTATGTTCTAGCTCATAGAAGTACCCCCACTATCCACATAAACTTAGAGTCCAGTTCAAAGGATTCGTCTAATGTGGTTAGCACACAGACCAACCCCTCTCAATGGGTCCCTTTGGAGGTAACATTCGAGCCAGACAACGATGAATACCAGGCCTCCAGGGAAAGCATGAATATATTTGAATCACTATTATGTAGAACAGTCATGCAGCAGTTTGGAACTTTAGCTATAACCTCAATTTCTTCCTAGAAAGTTAAACGTTTAGTAGTTAAGGAGGCCCCAAGAAATCCATAGATGTCAAGCCAAAGAGATTTTTATTGGGATCATCATCCTCAAGTCTAGAAGCCGATGTAGAACTTGAGGATGATTCTTGTAAAGATTTTATAAAATTGCTTTTTTATTGGTATTTTCCTTATATTAATAACTTAGAAAAGAAGGGATTAATCCCACATACTTGGTCTAAACACAAGTCAGATTACTTTGAAAGACTATGGGACAACCAAAATATACATTCTCAATCAAAACCAAGACTAGGATTAGTACAATGGGACCAGCCAATAAAGATAACAATTTCCTAGTCATCACCAATCATTTGGAGTGTGATAGGTTCTTTCAAATCATGCTAACTCTTATGAGGAGGTGTGTTTAGAAACTTCAAATGGCCCAAATAATCTTGAAGTCAAGGATGCACCGCAAGAGTTTGAAGAAGAAATCATATCAATCATTGACAAACTCAAAGAAATCAACTTAGGAATAAAAGAAGATCCACGCCCGACATACATCAGTTCCTTGTTAAAAGAAGAAGAAACCAATGACTTAGTTAGGCTATTAGTTGAGTTTAAGGACTGCTTTGCATAGAATTATGAAGAAATGCCTAGTTTATCTCCTGACGTAGCAGTCCACAGACTAGCAATAGATCCTAATGCTAACCCTATCAAGCAGGCTCCTAGATGCATGCAATTAGAAATTGAGCAACAAGTCATTTTTGAAATCAAGAAACTGATCGATGCTAGCCAGGGAAGAAAAATATCCTACCTGGTTGGCCAGTGTCATCCCAGTTAAGAAAAAGAATGGCCAAATTTGCTTGTATTCTCCTTTCTATACCAGAGTTAATGGTGGATATTACCTCATCTCATGTAGTATTCTCCTTTATGGATGGATCATCTGGCAACAACCAAATCAAGATGGCCCCTGAAGATGAAAGAAACACTACTTTTTGAACCCCGATTGGAATCAATTATTATAAGGTCATGCCTTTTGGCCTTAAAATGCCTGCTACATACTAGCGGGCCATGACTTGGATCTTCAATGAACTTATTCATCTTCAAGTTGAATACTATTTTGATGATCTAGTAGTCAAAAGAAAAGAAAAGGAAGACCATCTCTTCGACTTGAGAGTAGTTTTTGAATGGTTAAGAAAATACTCAAAATGAATCCCGTGAAGTGTGCATTCAGAGTAGCTTCAAGGAAATTATTTAGGTTTGTTGTCTCGACATTGGGGAATAGAGATCGATCCAGAGAAGATCATGGCTATCTTAGAAATGCCACCCCCAAAAAGTCTAACTCATCTCAGATCATTCCAAGGGCGGTTGGCATATCTAAGACGCTTCAAATGCAACTTATCAGGAAGATGCCAGCCATTCTTAGCACTTGTCAAAAAAGATCCAAATTCAAGTGGGATGACAAGTGCCAGTGTACTTTTAAGACATTTGAAGAATTCTAAGATGAAATTAAGTAAATATATCAATGTTTGAGTTGATATATTTGCTCTTAAGAGAGCTTAACACATAATATTAATTTCATCTATATATAAAATCTAAAAATTCCCCCTGTGTGATAGGGGAATTTTCACTGTGCTTTTAAAAATTTTATTGTCTATTATCAAAGATTGACTTTCTTTTCTCTTGATTATATATATTTATTTAGGGATCTCGACAAGAAGCATGATGTTGACCTAAATAAATATATAAATATATAAAAAATGCCCCCTGTCTTGCAGGGTGATTTTATAGTACCTCAAAAATATATTTATCATTTATAATACTTTTTCAAGTATCGACCATTAATTGGAAACATTAGTCTTTCACCATTTAGGTCAATGAGTTGGTATGCCCCTCTTGATACACCTTTTCAATGAAAAAAGACCCCTCCCAATTAGGCTCAAATTTGCCACCAATTCTTCGATTAAGAATAATTAGTCTTCTCAGCACCAAGACCAATTCTTCTTCTTGGAATGTTTGAGGCCATACTGTATGATCAAAAGCCCTCGATATTTTTGCTCGATAAACTTCTATATTTTTATGAGGTTGCTATCTAACTTCATCAAGTGCATCGAGTTCTTCCATTCTCAAACGAGCATTTTGATCTTCAGTTAGGTTGTATTGGGTGGCTACTCGAAGTGATGGAAACTCAACTTCAAGTGGAAGGACTGCTTAGTTCCAAATACTAATTAATAGAGAGTGGATTTAGTTGGCATCTTGTAGGTAGTTTGATATGCCCATAATGCCTTTATTGGTTTGATATGACATTCTCTTTTATTTTTAGTAAGGATTTTCTTGAGCAGCTTGATCAATATCTTGTTGAAGGATTCTGCCAAATCATTTGCCCTTAGATTATATATTGAAGAGTATCACCAATCAATTTTGTGTCAATCGATGAATCTATAAATCTTTGTACTTTTGAAAGCTGAGCCATTATAAAAAAATATTCAGCGTGACACTCCAAATCTATAGACCACATTATGCGTAAAGAAGTTGATCACTTGATCAACATTAACTTCTTTAAATGGGGAAGCTTTAGCCCACTTTGAGAAATAATCAGTCGCTGCTTAGATGAAGCGGTGACCAGTTGTTGATGGTAGATCAATCAGACCAATTATACCTATACCCCAACATTCAAATGGCCAAGATGCTATTGTTGGGTGTAGTGGATTTGGAGGTTGGTGGATTATGTTCTCATGTACTTGACATTTATTGCACCTCTTTGCATGATCAATACAGTCTCTCACCATAAATGGCCAATAATAACCTATCCTTTTAATATTTATTGCCATCTTGGGACCTGATTGATGGCACCATAAAGTCCTTCATGAATTTCAATCATTACTTTGCTAGCTTCATCTGTACCTAGGCATCATAGGCACATTTGTTCGAACGATCTATGATATAAAGTATTTTTGATGAAAGTATAGCGCAACATCCTCTTCTCAATTTGAGCTGTCAATGTATTATTTGATAATTTGTCTTCTTTAAAGTAATCGATGAAGGGCTGCCCCCAATCATGTGGCTCTTCTACTATAAAGGCTTCACATTACTTTTCTGAAGCAATATCATGCTTAGCTCTTCTTTGTATAACAACTTGTTGATTTTGGGGAGGATGAGGAGCAACCTGAGTCGCATCCCGTTGGGTCAAATTTGATAACCCCTCTACCTGAGCGGATTATAACTTTGTTGGCTCTAGAACTCGTCGAGTAGATATCACGATCTTGACATAATCATCATTACTTTCATCTCCTTAACTAATTTTGCTAAACAATCTACTTTGATATTCTCAAATTGAGATACTCGACTTAGTGCGACATTTGGTATTTGTTTCATAAGCTCAAGAACTCGCTTGTGATAAAAAGCCAACTAAAGCTTATTGATTTTATAAATGCCAAGTACTTGATTTATAATAAGCTGAGAATCATCTAAAATATGCAGGTTTTGAATGCCTATAAAAATAGCTTCTTTAAGACCTGCTACTAATGCTTCACTACTCCATAATTCTTGCTCAACCCATATGATCATCTCATTATCCCTCCTTTTGGTGTTATGAAAATAATGTTGATGCATGCTCTTTCCCTTAGAGATTTGGAGGTTGGACCTATTTGATTGATGAGGCTCCATCAAAATATATTTCCCAAATCTGTGATTTTTCTTTTCGTGAATGAGAATAATTTGCTTATCACGTAAATCATTATTAAGAGGTGAGCCTATAGGAATTGGATGTGCAGTAAGAAAATCTGCAAAAATTTGTCCCTTCATTGCTTTCTGTGGAACATATGTGATATCAAATTGTAAAAGTAATACTGTCCATCTTGCCAAATGACTTGTCAATGCTGGTCTTATCATCAAGTACTTTAATGGATCAATCCTTGAGATAAGAGTAATTTTATGAGATAACATGTAATAGCAAAGCTTTTGCAAAGATCAATGCCAAATAATATTTATCAGTCAGAGAGTATCTCATTTCAGCTCCTATCAACCTTTGACTAATATAATAAAGAGCATTCTCTTTGCCTTCTTCATTGTGGTGTGCCAATAATGCTCTGTGGTGTTTGTTTTCGATTTGATGTGTATGGGGGACACCACGCAGATCTAAGGGTGTACTTATTAAGGTGATCTAGTATGACATCAAAGAATAGTGCACTTTCTCAAAATATAGAAATCACTACCCTAAAATAGACCTAATCACTTAATAATAACTCATAAGGCATGATGGGTCTTCGAATATACCAGAGATTTTTTTCCCTACTTTACATGGATGAATAAACTAGGATTTATTTAAACCGAGTTCTAAAGTTCTCTATGGGCAAGCCCTCTATTAATTATATCTTAAGGTGAGTTCCTTAAAATACTACAAAAGTAGGTAATTATTGTCTCTAAAGATTTCAAAGATAGGACTATCAATAAATTAGCTATGTTCAAAAAATCAATTGGGATGGATAAAAAAGGAGAGACTTATTATCGAAGCCAAAGGGAGATGAGTATGAAATGCTCATGATGCTAGAAAACCTAGTGAGAATTCCAATATATCCTATGGTTGGGCTTTTTATATTTTAATTTGAAGAGAATTATATATTTGAGTTAAAATTTTATTAGAAAACTAGGACTTATAACCCCACAATACAAGGTTGTTGAAATGCCTAAGAGGTGAGGATTTATGTTTATATCCTGAAGGAAACAATAACCTCATATCCTAAGTTTAGGGAGCTTTATAGGGCCAAATCACATCCTAAATCTAAGCGGAGATAGGTATATGGATTACCTCCACAAAAGAGGGTAAACCACCCAATGTACCTATAACCTGAGTGACGCCTAACTCCTCCTATGTTTTAAAACCATGTGGTCAAGTCATATATTTTTGCAAGATAGTTAGATGGTTTTTATTTAGAAAGAGACTAAAGTCCTTAAACTCATAAGAGACTTTATGAGTGGTATGAATAATGACTTAATGCAAATCTTATCAATTTTATTTGATTTTACTCCATTTTGACAAAGGCTATAGGATTTTATATATATAAATGTATGATGAAATAAGGTTATTAAAAAAAAGAAAGAGGTGTTTTCCACCATAGGGAGATCCTCAAAGGTCGAGTCTTCATCGCAAGGATGGAAACCCTCTTAGTAAAAGTGAAATAAGATGATATGCATGATATTAAGCATACAACATTCAAAGGGTTGTTAAATCTTTTAATTATCTTGATTTAATTCTAGTTTTATATGAGGTTATGAGTTATTTAGAAAATTTAGTTATGAGTTATAGAAAATTTATTTTTTTTCTAAGAGCCTAATGATCCAGCCACATTAAATCACCATATATGAAGAAACTAGAAAAGACATGTCATTTCTATTAAATTGTAAACAAAACATCAAATAATTTATAAACCCAAAAAGAATAATGAGAAAAGATACAACTCCTAAAAGAGAAATGGATAATAATTATATAAGGTATATGAAAGAATAATTATAATTTTTACAAATGAATAAATGTTATAGGGGGTCTTCTTATCTTCTTTCTTCATGTCTCCTCTTATTTTCTTCTTTGTTTGCTTGCTCCAAAGGCATCAGAAGGGCCTCCCAGGACAAAGCCTTTTAGGCACCGCTCATCCTAATCCCCCATAACACTAATCTTAATTCCTAATGCACAATTACATTTAACATAGGAAAAGTAAATCTAACTATACCTGTAAAATAAGTGTTAGCTAAACACACCATACAACCCAAGTAGTTATATGTGTAATTTGGACACTCGCACATAAACCAAGTCCACCTGCCATAATTTAGATTATACTTAGGGGTTAAGCAACCTACAAAAGAGAGCATTTATATTTATTTTTAAGCACACCTTAAGCACAATCTCCTGCATAAAACATATGATTAGGCTAATCACGGCCTAACATCCAGTCTATGAAGTATACACCCTAACATCCAGTCCACAATAATACATCATAAAACTAAATATACATCAAACCATGCACTGTCCTAACATAAAGCTAAAAACGGTAACTTAATATAAGGTGTGTGTGGTATACCCTAGCTAGGCATTATTATAATTTTCTAAGTAAGAAAGGATTTAATTTGAATGATGGTTTCATTTTAAGTGGCTTAATTAATTTGTGAGTTTTGCTTAATGTTTACTTTTGTTTCACTTGACTTACACTTAATGACTAAGTGTTATAAAGAGAAGATCACTCTCTTTCATCCCTATCTTAAGCAACATCTAAAGCTAATTAATTAATCAATTTCTTTGGTGAATGGCTTATTACACATTTTAATTAGTCATAGGTTTAGGTTCACTTTAAATAACCTTATTCAATAAGAGAGGCATCTTAATTAATTGGGGTTAATTACTATCACACAACACATGTTTATTCATTTCTTTCCATCATATGTAGCATGCATATGATTAAATCCTAAACATATCTATGCATACAATATGTTTTTGGCACACTTAAATGTAGGATGCATGAATGATTTTCATAGAAAAAAGAGAATTCTCATTAATTAGCTAAATACACATTCAAATGTATGAAAGTTCTAAGCAAGTACTTCTCCATTATTTTGCACCATGGGAGTGAGATAGGAACCTCCTTGGGGCTACTTAAAGTTGTGCGTCCCCAGAATGTCCAAACTAGATATACCCGGTATTCTTAAATACATATGAGCGTACAAACAACTATAAGAATGGAAATCATGCGAAAATTATATTTAATTTGATTGATTTATTTGTGTGAATGAATTAAAGCTCTATCTAAATTGTAATATAAAAATGCTTAAGAATAAAATCAAATGGGTATGTTGCCATTATTTTACACTAGGGGAGTGAGGTAGGAACCTCCTTGGGGCTACTTAAAGCCATGCGTCCCTGGAATGTCCAAACTAATATACCCACTAACATTCTCACTTATGCAAATCAACATATAAATGAATGAAAATGAACTTCACTTCATACACTAAGCTTATATTCACATGCACCTCCTATGTATATATAGCTAATGTCATAGCATGTTTTATTATTCATTAATAATTTTTTTAAAATACATTTACAATTTAATAGTGATAATAACCACATATATTTTTAATTAAGTCAACACATGCAAGTTTGACATAAAGAAAATCATTTATTTTTAATTGATTTTTAAAAGAAATGAATGTATGAACCAAGTGTCATGCAACATTTTAATATGATTAGAAAGAAATAAATAAACACAAGCATGTAATTTCATTCAAGCCAACTAATTCCTAAGGAAAATCACATTAAATAAGCTTATTTAAAATAAACCAAAGTTTCTTAAAGTCATTTTTTATTTCATGTTTAATTTGATTTAAGAGAAATGTGAGAGGTGTTAATTTAATCCCATTCCCCATATGTGCAAATTAACTTGATTTAATTAAGAAGCAATTAAATGATTTTTATGGATTGATTAAGCTAAGCATAGATTAAATCAATTAATTAACCCTTACCTACGTTACCTTAAGATACTTGATTAAATAATTATGAGTTAATATAATATGCAAATGAATTGAAAAGTAAATAGCAATGCTCCTATGAAATGAAAGGGGTCTAATGCAATTAGCTCATAATTATTTAATAATTAAGCTTAAGGAACCATTTTAATTACTTTCATGATTTTCTCACACATATGAGTTAATCATAATTTCATTAAGCTTCTTTAGGTTCTTGAACACCTAAAGCTCCACCCAAGATGGATTAAGCAAAAATCAAATTTAATTTCATTTTTCAAATTAATTAAATCAATAATCCATTAATCCATCTCTCCTAAAATGAGACTAACCAAAGCTAATAATTATCTTGAAATGAGATGGGCTTAAGGGGAAAGGTAAAGAAAGAGGTCCCCACTTATTTCCATAAGCTATCCACTGGATTAAGCATAATTTAAAATGATTTAAATTCCAATTTAGCTAATTAAGTTTCTAATTAGTTAATTAATTATTAATTAGGACTTTAGCTGAAAAGAGAGAGAAAATTAGAGAAAGGATTAGAAGGGAGGTTCCAATCCACTTCCCTAAGTCTCCTTATTGTTCAACAATGATTATAGACCAAATAATTAATTAATCATTATTCATATGCTTAATCACCCCTTAATGAAGTTAAGAGGGTAATTAGTGCTTAATCAATCAATTTTCCTAATTAAGCTACTAATAAATTCTAAGAAAAATAGGGGAAGTAGAGGTCATCCCCCTAAACATCCTCAAAAAGTTTGAAATCAATTGGATGATTAATTAACGAGTAATTAAGCTAAATACATTTTTAGTTAAATTTTAATTAAGCTCTGTTTACTGTTCAAAACCATTGGAAACATTTTTATTATATTCTTCTCTGAAATACCTTTAAAACGAGCCCTCATTTGCATTTTTTTGGATTTTTCTACAATTAGTTATGAATTTTTGAAAGTTTTAGTCTTAAAAATAGATTAATTAACTCCAATTAAAGCCCTAATCTCATCGGTGCCACGTGATTACTGATGCGCGTGCATTCCATGTGGCACGACAGGATTGGTTATTTAAGTTGTCACATCACACGGTTGAGTCAGCTGACGGTGGATGCACTTTCTCGTGGACCATTCGATTGAAGATCAGATGTCCATGATTAATCTCATAATTTAGAGGGAATAATCAAGGATCTAAGCGTGATCTAATCACGGTCGTCCATTCTGATCATGCAGAATGGACGGCTTATGATCTTTCTCCTTCACGAACGATAAAAGACGGATGTCATCCATCTTTCTTTGTTCGATCCGAGATCACCAAAGCTTGGATTGATTCCAAAATGATCTCACACCATCAAGGGAAGGAAAGGAACACATCCAATGGCTAAGATCACATGCAATGAAAATTTCTTTCACAAAGGACCAAACTCGAAATCACCTAGGCTATGGTTTTGAGGAATTACCTCACCGAAGCTCAAGATCAGTGGTGGGGTCGATGGAGGTAGCTTCGTCTAGTAGACGAAGCCCTGTTGAGGAGCTTGGGCCTTGATTTTGGGTAGATTGCCTTGGAGACCAAAATCGTCCAATTTGGCATTCAGTCTTGATCGAACTCCCACTTTTGATGGCTTTAGAGCTTGGAAAATGATTCATTCTTGCTCGTCTATGTCCAAGGAAGGTGTGTGCAAGAGCAATTAAAGTTTGGTTGAGAGATGGATGAGTTTGAATCAAGGAAGGCCTCCCATATTTCAGTTTGATGTAAAACATAGAGAGGGAGGAATGGGGGAGCTTGGGAGCTTTGGAAAATGGTCGTGGAGTTTCATTTTAGTCTCTAGGTCTCAGACGAAAATGAATGAATCAATTCCCATTTGAATTGAGGGGGTATATCCCCTCAATTGCTGAGGTGGACGGATAGGATTCAATCCCATTTTCTTGCCGGCCAACTACCGTTAGACCATCGAAATTGTCTCCATCAGGTCCATGTGGCTTGCCAGGAGTGGGGAAGGCTTGGGAGGTGGCTCAAGGTCTGATATGTGGGAGATCTTCTTTCCTTTGTCCATAGGGTGCTTGATTTGCATGGGAGGTGAGTTAACTCACCTCCCCTTGGTTCATGGCAAGTTCTAGTGCTTAGAGTAAGCTAGGAAGGTTAGACATGCTTCATTTGGCAATTGGATGGCTGCCCAAGTGATGGGAGAGTGGACTTTGCCAAATGGGGAAGGAATCTAATTCAAAGAGGTTTGTCCAATTATTAATCCCCTTGGGTGGGGTCCACTTTACCTATGGATAGACTTTGGGCTGACCTAGGGTCAAATTGGGTTGGGTTTGGTCATCCATTAAAGTCCCATGGGTTAGTTTTATGGGTTTTGGCTTCATTTGATCAAATGGGTTCATATGGGTTCATGTTGGGTTGGGTTGACCAATTGGTCAAATTGAGTCAAACCAAGACTTGGGTTAGGTTCAAATGATGGTTTAGGGAGTTTTAGTTCAAGTGGTTTCAATCAATTTGACTTAGGTTTGATTTTGGCTCATTTGAAATCAAATGGGTCAAATGGGTCAAGTTGACCAATATGACCAATTTGACCAAAGTGGATTGGGTTAGGTGTTGGTTCATGTTCAATTGGTCAATTAAAAATGATTGTAGGCATTGATTTGATTTGATTTTGTTTAATTTTGGTTTTGGCCAATTTGACCTTTTAGGTCAATTTGAGCTAGGTTGGGTCAAGTTGACCAATTTATCAAATTGGACTCAATGGTGACTTTGGTCAAGTTTAATAATTGATTTGGAATGAACTTGAGCCATTGGTTGTGATCAATTTGGGTTTAATTTGGATTTTGACCAACTTAACCCTTTAGGTCAATTTGGGCTAGGTTGGGTCAAGTTGACCAATTGGTCAAATTGGGCTTGATTATGGCTTTGGTCAAGTTCAATAATTTATTTGGAATGAACTTGAGCTATTGGTTGTAATCAATTTGGGTTAGATTATGATTTGACCCATTTTGGCTTTTTAGGCCAATTTGGGTCAACTTAGGTCAAATGGTCAATTGGACTTGGTTTTGCTCAATTGAGGGTTTGGTTATGTTCAATCATTGATTATGAGTTGGTTTGGATCAATGGTTTTAATCAATTTAGTATATGGTGGGTTTTGGCTAGTTTAAGTTTCATTTGGGCTAAAGGTTGACTTGGTCAAAGGACCAAGTTAGCTTAGTTTGACCCAATTGAGGTGATTGATCATCCTAGGGTGATTGTTGATCATGATATGAGGCTTGGATGGCCTTAGTTCAATCTAATTTAGGTTGGATTAGAACTTGGTTCAAAAAAGGTTCTTTATGACACTTTGGGTCATGTGGACCTAAATGGGCCAATTGGTTTGGTTTTGGCTTGATTCAAGTTTAATTGAACTCATATATGAGCCTAAGATTGAAATATAAATCAAACTATAATCAATTTAGAGTCTAATAGATTTTGGCTCATTTTGAAGTTTTCAAATCAAAAAGGCTAACTTGGGCTTGACTTGGGTTGACTTGAGTTTGATTTGATAATCGTAGTTTATGTTTATATTTGACTAAATGATTGATTCATGAGAAAATCAATTGGTTTTGGCTTGATTTGGATAAGATTTAGCCATGTCCAAGAAATTGGCTAAAAAGACTTGAATTGGGTTTTGGACATGTGAATTTATATTTCATTTTTATTTGGGAATATAAATGAAGGTATAAATTAGTCATGAGAAAATCACTTGAGTTTGGAGTGATTTGGAAGCAAATTTGACCAAGCTTATGGATGTAGGTCAAAAGGTATTAAGTAGGGAATTGATTTAGTTTGATTTATTTTTGGTCATTGGAGGGTGGGTTTCATTTATATTCATGAATATAAATGAATGAGTAATTGGTTTATAAAGAAACCAATTGATTTTGGGTTGATTTGTATGAGATTTGATTATTCTTATGGAGATAGGTCCATAGGGCTTAAGAGGGGATTTGTCTTGGTTTGATTTAGTTTGATTTGGTTTTGGCTATTTGGGTATGTATTTCATTTATATTTGTGAATATAAATGAATGGAATAATTGATTTATAAAAAAATCAATCAAGCTTGGGATAATTTAGGTTGATATTTGGCTAAGCTTGTGAGAGTGGGTCATAAGGCTTAAGAAGGAATTTTGGACTTGGATTTGATTTGAGGATTAAATCATTTGGAATTAGATTTTAGTTGGGATTTGGTAAATGATTAAGAGATTGAATTAATATTTGAGAAAATCAATTGAATCGGGATTGATTTGAATTTGGTTAAGGCTAAGTCCATAAGATGAAATCAAAGGGCTTAGGAAGAATTTTGATCTTGGGTTTGATTATGGGTTTCAAGTGTTTGGTTTGGAATTTAGATTTAGATTAGGTATTTGAGTTGGATTTGAGGTTTGTTTTGAGAAGGAAAGCATGGATTGGGTTTAGGCTATAGGGTAGGCAAATTTTCCTAAGTCCCTAAGGCATAACCTATTCTTGTGACTAACCCTTCTAAGTCTCTAAGCTTAGGTTAAGTGTTCACCTAATCACTAGAAGTGTCTTAAGACCAAGGAGCTCTTAGTGTTTACAAGAGTCCTAGACCTATGATGAGGAAGTTGAGAACTTACTCCAAAAGTGAAGTCAAAATGATCCAAGGGACTCTTCTAACGGTTGTGTATATAATAAGAGGCTTTCCAAGAGTAGGCTGCAAGGATTGGTGGATTAAACATATATGTTTAATGCTATTGAAGGCATCTTATCACTCTTTATCCCATTTGAATGGAACATTCTTTTTCATCAGCTTTGAAAAGGGTTGATAGTGCCCTAATAGGTTTGATATAAATCGATGAATGAAAGCAAGTTGTCCTTGTAAAGAATAAAGCTGACGCAAACTCTTCGGTGGGGGCATCTCAACAATCACCTTGATTTTAACAGGATCGATCTCAATTCCTCGGTGACATACATTATACCCAAGGAATTTTTTGGAGGACACCCCAAATGTACATTTTAGGGATTCATCTTGAGATCATAAATTATGATTCTTTCAAACACAATTCTTAAGTCTTCAAAGTGACTTTCATGACATAAGCTCTTAACCACCAAATCACAACATAAAGCTTCACCTTCTAGTGAATCAGCTAATCAAAAATATGCATCATAGCTCTTTGGTATATAGCTCCAGCATTTTTAAACCGAAAGGTATGACTATGTAGCAATAGATGCCAATATGTGTTCTGAAGGATGTATGTCTTTCATCTTCAGGTGACATCTTTATTTGATTATATCCCGATGATCCATCCATAAAAGAAAACATGTCGTAATTGGATGTATTATCAACCAATAATTTTGATATAGGAAGTGGGAAGTCATTTTTTGGGCAAGTTTGATTAAGATCCCAGAAGTCGATAGAGATATGAATATGACCATTTTTCTTCTTCACGGTTACTATATTGGCTATCCAATCAGGATACTTTTCTTCACGTATAAATTCTGCTTCAATTTTCTTTTTGATTTCAATGATCACCTGTTCTTCAATTTCTAGTCTCATTTGCCTTGGAGCTTGTTTAATAAGTGTTGCTTCAAGTTTGATTGCCAATTTATGAACTATCATTAGGGAATAAGTCTGATATTTTAGTATATATATATATAAGCAAAGCAATCCCTGAATTCACAAAGTAGCACTTTTAGTTCTTCAACTTTCTCATCAGGTAGAAGGGCACTAATGAAAGTTGGATGGGGATCATCATTAGTTCCTAAGTTGATTTCTTTGAGCTCATCCATAATAGTTGTCTACCCACCATCTTCGAGTTCTTCAGGTTCAGGCTTGGCTTCTAGTTCTCCATCACTTGTAAGGAGAATTTCATAAATATCACCATCTTCATCACTATTAATTTCAATCTCAGCTTTTATTATATTGTAACAAGCTTTATTTTGATCAGATTTGTATTGGATGAACCCAAGACCTTTAGTGACAAACTTATCACTTCTTCATGATGTTTGAGGACTTCTTTAACTCCACATCTTGTTAAAGACTTGAGTTCTATGTTTAATAGTTACAATATGAATCCCAAGCTTATGCATCATTCTTCATAATTTCAGTGGATAGTATACCGGTATTCTCATTGGTGCCACCTCATCAGAATCATCATGTTGAGTAGGCCAATCAAAATTGTGAGGTTGAGACTCCTCAGATTTATAAAATAGAGTTCCTATTTTGCTATTCTCAAGCAATGATACACATAGAATGTTATCAATTCTTCAATATTATGAACCTCCAATGGGGTAATTTCTTTGAAACACTGCTACGGAGTGGGTATAATTATGAAGGAATCATCTAACACTGCCAAGTGAGCTATCCTTCTTGAGATGACTCTCTGTACTCTATTTTCATAAGTAGATTCAAAGTCATAGTATGAATCAGACTCATTTATTTTATACTTTGCCTTTCTTGAAAGCTTATAAGTTCCCTTATCTTAGGTTTGATAGGGATATCTTCTTCTTCTTATGTCACTTCCCAAATGAGGAACTTATCTTCTTAATTTAGATGTTGAATCAAGTACTTTATGGAGAGTCAGCGTTGCCTTCTTTCTTCCTTTTTCCATGTGCTCTTTCTCTTTCTAAGGTTATTTTTTAGTTCATGAAGTGGATGCTACCGCCTTAAGAGGCTTCACTGGCTTAGGCTCTTTAGGGATGAAATATTTTGCATCTTCATAAATCTTTGCTTCATGGACAGAGAATGGTTATAGGTTACTAAAAATTCTGAACTCTTCTCCATCTCTTAGGTACTTCATACACTGATGCATAGTTGATGGGATCATACCGTACTCATGTAGCCATGGCTGCCCAAAAGAGGTCTGAATGATGTATCAGCATCGATCACATGAAACTTGGCTTCAATATACAAATTTTAAAATTTGAGTGTGAGGATAAAAGAACCCAAAGTTTTCTGCCCTTTCTTATTGAAATCATGAACCATCAACTTATCACTTCCAAGATGTTAGATATCAAGTGATAATCCCCTTGATATTTTCAGACTCATAATATTGATAGAAGAAGCTGGATCAATCAGTATTCTATTAATCAAGATACAATCACTCTAGTGATAACATATAGAGGACGATTGTGATCTGTTGTTCTAACATAAGATCTTCAAAAAAAAATATGATTGCTGGAAGATCTTGAGTTTATAATGATTCACTCATACATTTTTTGGTAAAGTAAGCTTCATATCTCTTCAGATCTTTGAGAACATGTATTAAAGTTTCTCAGAGATCTTTTGACATTTAAGAGAGCCTCATACATAGTTAATTGTATGATCTTTTAGATGTGATAAGATATTTTAATCTATCTTTTTACTTGATCTAGGTTTTTTAGAATCTTTGAGAATAATATCTTCATTGATTTCAATTTATTTGTCTTTGTCTTTATTTGGATTCTCCTTCTTTGATGGTGGTGGTAATACTTTACCACTCCTCAACATAACTTAAATTACCTTGTCTTGTTTAGATTCATCTCAAGAAGTAGTTTCTTCCAATTACCTTTCATTCTAGTGGATTAGTCAAAAGAGCTAGAGTCACTTTTCAACTTCATATATTTCATACGTGATGTTGTTGATAAGTCTGACTCTTCTCCATCAGGAAAACATAAATCCTCATATGAACTATTATCTTTTTGTTGAGTCATTAGACAAAATTTAGATGTTAACTCCTCAAGTTCTTCTTTATTTTATGCAAAAAATTTTAATGGGTTGGTCGAGTCTATCCAATTGTCATTGTCATTTTGGAGTGACTTATGTTGAAGAGCATCTGATATCATATAGATGATTCACATGTCTCTGGGCAAAATTCACTATCATCTTCTTCATCCAACTCAACAATATAGAGTTTAGACATAAAGTCTGCAAGCCTAATTGATTATCTTGTCAGCTGGTGATACTCCTCTAATTTGTTAATAACCTTTTGAGTTGTAGTCTTCTTCTTTTTCTTCTTTATTTTATTTATTTTGATTGATATATTTGAGAGATCTGGTAGAATTTGTGCCAGTTTCTTTTCTCTTTGGGATGAGTTAGCAATATTGGAGTGTCTCTGAGTCGGCCCCTTGCAGATTGACGCATATGATCTCAACACTGCTTTCAGATCAATCACTATTTCAAGAGGTGATTTTCACCTAACACTAGGAACTCCTTCAAGTTGTTTCAACATCTTTATTATCTTTTTAGAGATTGTAGTCTCCCATTCTTCAATCTAAATTGATTTTTATTTCTTCTTATCTTTAATAGATGATATAGAAGAGGATGTAATCATCCTTGTAGACTCTCTTTTTGGGTTGACTAGAATACTATTAGATAATGTAAATTCACATCGTTGATACTTCTTTTCTATCCAATCTTTGAAGACATAAAATTCCTCAATAGAATGACTGATCACCTGATGAAATGAATAATAATTTAGATTATTAACTTGACCAGCTTCTTCAGGCCTTTTACTTTTTGGTAATTATAGACCAGCTTTGACTGCTTATCAAAATAGTTTGGTCAACTATCCCTTCTAAGGAAATATTCTTTATACATCTTTTCCTTAATAAACGGTTGCATTCGCTCATCATCTCTTGTTGCTTATTTCGGACACTCTCCACCTCCAAGGAAATTTTGTGGCTAATCATTGCTTCCTAACACCAATTTGACTATGGATTAGGATGATATAAGCTTCTTTCCTTTATCATTATTATACATTGGTTATTTTCTTTTATCTACATTGTAGATCACCCATTTTTCACCACTTGAGTTATAGGAAGTGGCATGAGTTTCATTTCTTTTTAAATCTGAAGGCTTATTTTTCTTTGATTTATTTGTGTATTTCAAACTTAGAGTGATTCAACTTTTAAAATTTGGCCACCCTATCAAGCAAATCTGGAATGTTGTGATTGATGTCATACATAAAATGATGTCATTTTATCATCCATATTGTCTATTAACAATTGGATTGCATGCTCTTCCTCTAATTTTGTTCACATTTCATGCATAGGTTATGCCAATGACTTATAAATTCTATCACTAACTCATATTTTCTTCTTTTTAGCAAGGTGAGGTCAGCGATCGTTATTTTTTTGGTTGCACTAGCGAACCTTTTTATGAACATTTTCTCTAGCTCAATGAAGGTTTTGACAAAATCATTTGATAATTTTCATACCACTCAAAAGCTGTTGAAATTAGGTTGGTGACAAACTAGTGGAAAAGCAATGCATCATTCCCTCCAGTGTTACCACAAGTGGCCTTGAATTAGGCTAGATGTTGTTTTAGATTACCATACCCACTGAAAGTATTAAATTTTGGTACTAAGTAACCATTTGGGTATGGAACTTGATCATATTCAGTTGGGAAAGGGCAACCCTTACTCACCAGCTTTTCAGCTTGCTTTGAAGCTATAACATCCCTAATCTTTTTATTGATTATCATTTCCAGTTGAGCAGTTATTACTATTCCAGATGTACTAGCCACTTTTGAATTATAGGTTGAAGAGCTAGCTAATTAACTTCACTCCTCCCTTTAAGTATAAGTACTGTATGAGCTTGAGCCATTAGAGTAACTAGTTGTATAGAGTAGTATTATCAACTACTGTTGATTAGCAAGTAGAACTGGTGCTACATTTGATGTGATATTCTTCTGCAACATATCCATCATAATATTTATTTGTGCCATCATCTCATTCATTTTGACACCAAGTTGTGAAATTTCCTTGTCTTTAGCTTCCATTAGATGTTGCATTTTCCTTTGCTCTCTAGCTAGCGCCACAGCGTCAACAAATACAGGCTCTTCTTCTTCCTCTATTTTTTTTTGTTCTCTTCCTTGCTCATCTTCAGAGGAAGAACTTGACTGTCCTTCTCTTTATGCATTTGTAGGGACAATTATTGTTTGAGTTGAGCGACGACACTGATTATAAAAATGTGTACCAAGCTGATCAGTTCCTAGTTCAACTATATAAATAGCCTCAACTCCTATGATCTCCTTTTCATTTTGATCTTCGCTTCAGTATAGATTGAAGATCCATCTTGTACTTGCTTTTGTGATGACTCTCCTTCATAAACATCAAATTCAGGTTCAAGTTCACTGGATTCATGTTGCTGCTGGTGTTGAGCGAAAAGTTCATCTATATATCTCACCATATAGACAAATTATACATCCATAGTTTCCTCTTCATCCTCTTCTTCTTTCACATGAATTTCTGATCGATGCCTCCACTGAATCTCTAGTTCAGTGTGTGGAACAAACATTTCTTTGATTAGGAGACTGTGATCAAAGTCAACTTTCTTTTCGCAGGGATGAATCTAATTGTTGATGGGATCCCATAGAGGATTCTCTAGGGTGTCGACCATCATATATTTTATCAGTGATACCCCCTTTTTAGGTATCCACTTCTAATGAGTTATTTTTGAGGTGGACTGAATATGTGCATCAGATGTCACACCTCTTTCTTTCTTCAAAATAATTTCATCACGAGACTTTGGCCTCCATATCTGCTTACCTTTCTGACGGGACCTTTCAGCAGCAGATTCTTGGACATGTGGTCTAAGTGTCACGCTCTGATGCTCACCGTGCGAGGCGTACTTGGCTTGATGACTAGTCACCATAAGAGATGACAACATCCATGGTGAGGCTTCAGTATTTTCAATCACCACAGGCCTTTGACATCTTCTTTTCATTAAGCCTCTTTCTTTGGCTACTTTAAGAACTTTGTGTATTTTAGAGGACAACGTTTTAGGTTGTCTCCATTACGATGCTTGGACTTGATGTTGTTGAGCCCGGAAAGACTTCTTAACATCACCAGTAGAAGTATTCCTTTTTACCCATTTCAGATTTTCAAATTTACTATGAGTAGGAATACTAGCTTATGGTTGTAATACTGACTTTGTAACAGATGGGCCAGGTGAGATCTGATGGGCTCGCAACTCAGCATTCCTCCTTCTCCTTTGTCTTCTAGTTAGCTTTCCTCAAGATGAGGAAGTGTTAGCATCATGTCGGCCTTGTGCAAAGGCAAGGTCGGTAAGGAAGTAGTGTTCGCATGGAATGCTGAAATTGTCTGCCAGGGACAACTCTCTTCATGGCTGGGGTTTCAGTATGTCCCAACCTTTCAAATACATTGGCTCTCTTTTGAGGAACCTCCCTAGTAGTAGTGACAGGAGCTTTAGTGGATTTGGCCTATTGAACGAGTTGACGTGCAAGATTGTCTCGGGCAGGCTTAGCAATAGTTTGAGCAGTGACCCCTAGAAAATTATTGCTACCAAATGGTATAGTAGTTCCAGTGTCTTCGGTGTTGATCATAGCATTAGCCAGGCAATGTTAGCTCCACGTCCTAGCTGAATAGTTAACAGGGTATTCTGCAAATCCATTCTGCATAAATAAAAGATGGGGATTAGTAATCAACAATTAATATACCACCCCACACTTTCAAAATGCAAATATACTACATAACAAGACAATAGTGTAATAAAAATATACTCGATAGAATTTTCATTTAACATAGAGCCTCATCTATTAATAATTTAAGTTTAATAAATATTTAAAATCACCAATCTTTTATTTTAAACTTTTAAATATTTTGTTGCTATTATATCATATATATATATATGACTAGCCAAAGATGGAAAGAGAAACCAGTCCCCAACGGAGTCTCTAGAAATCTATGGGCTCCAAAAATTCATGCCCACCTCTCGATGAAAATGAGCGTAAATATTTAATGTCGAACAAAATTTTCAGAAAGCAGATGATTGTTTGTAGTGGATAAATAAGACACTACCTAGAAATTTCAACCTCATTTGGTGAGGACTTTAGATATGGTTATAGGTTTCGTATAGGCGCAAGCACCTATAGTTAATTACCCCTCTCTAATCAGTGAGAGGGAACTTTGATTTAGGCTATAAGATACTAATTGCTTAACATATAGTAACAAGAATTCATATTTGAAATTTAATGAAATTCATCATTTTATTTATGCTTGGAGCATATGGTTAGGGGAATAATGACGAGCCCGATCAAGATCCCATGGTTCTCATCCCACCGCCATGATCCTTCCACTTGGAGGAGTGACCCAACCGACCGAAAGATCCTTATCGCAAGATAAGTTGCGCCGCCCAAGGAGACCTTGTAGACTGGGTTGATATTTGTCTGGGGGTAATTTTAAGTCACTCTAGCTAAATGGCTTTATGCCCTATCGTGTACATGATTCACAACTCAAATGTAGAAAACCATCGGGAACATACGAAGCTATACCGGACCGTAATTTAGTGGAGCCTACTAGCCAAACCACCCAGTCAGAGGGCTCTGGTCATAACCGCTTCACATGTGGAGCCTACTGGTCAAATCATGCAGATAGAGGACACGGGTCACGTCCTTATTGGTGTAGACTGTTTTGAGTGCAAATATAGCAGTATATATAATATGACATTAGCTCCTTTATGAGCTTAAATTAACATTAAATTTGTCACCCCGATAAATAATTACGGAAGGTAGATAGATGAATTTTTATTTAGATTATTAATTAATAAATTTTATTTAAGCATTTTTATTTTTATTGAAATATTCTTGAATATTTGGTGGTTGATAGGAACTTGATTTAACATTGAATATTTTAAAAAATTTTGATAATAGTAAACCCCTCCGTTTGATATTCTCAAACAACACAGCTATCATTGCGGTAGACCTTGTCAACTCTACTCCTTATTTGTAGAGGATCGCTACAATTTTGAAATCTCATTATATCATATTAGATCTCGTCAACTCTACCCTTATAGGAGGAGGATTGGATCTATGGATTGAAGCCTGTAATTGTATTTAAAGATAAAATATGCAGGCTTTTTAGCTTACATAATTTTATCTAATTAATAAAATTATTGATTTTAAAAATTATAATTAGAATGAAAATTTTTTGATTTTTGGATTGAAGGAAGCTCCATAATTTGTGCAAGATTTAATTTAGTATCGTCTTTTGTCTGCTTGTACGAAGAATTGCAGATTCGGTGGTGAAGTATTTCAACTTTATATTTTGATTCAAAATATTACAAGACCATATTAATGTTTATAAGTGAATTAGATATAGTGTAAGTCCTTTTATGAATTTCATATGGATCCCATTAATTTTAAAGATAAACACTTAGATATATCACATGTCTCATGTGTTTCAAACTTGTTTTTTAAATGCAAGATCTAAATGGTTCTTTTAAAGGCTATATTCATAGTTGATCATGAGTTGCCTAATTGAATTTGTGTTTGTAAGAAAGCTAACAAATTTCTTGCACATTCTTGTTCTTAGTTTGGAATTGGACATTTAGATTTACCACAAATATTTATCATTTGTTATTTAATTGAGATCCTTACTTCATTTGACATCAAATGTGATTATTCAAGTGTTCAATTAGATTTTATTCCCCCTCCCTCATTTTTATTATTATCATCATGATTTTCATGTTCAATAATAATAATAAGAAAAGCTATTATTAGTGTTGTTAATGAGCTATTAAGTCCCTCTTGCTTATGAGTAGACAATTAATTTTTTTATTTGAAATGCAAACTCTTAATAGCTTTTGTGTGGATCCTCCAATCATACATGCATTAATCCTAGGAATCAATATGGAATATAATGGATGCGACATGTCATACATATTTACACATGTCATACACTTAAGATTTCATAAATTGAATGTGAACCTTACTAAAAAGGGCTCACTTTCCTCTTATAAATTGAAGGGATTTTGGGAGACCATTTTCCTCACATTTCATTTGATTCTTCAAATCATAAGTGATCTTGTGAGCATTGGGTAGAGGAAGTGGAGAAATTAATATTGCTTGTGAGCTTTCAAGTTTAAAGAGAAAAATTTGTAAGTTATCATTTTATTTTTATTTATTTTATATTTATTTTTTTGCTCATATTTATATTTATTTTGTATACTTACTTGACTTATTTAATTCAATTTTAGTTCCATATTATTTTATTGTGTGTGTGCTTTCTTTTTTCTTAAATATGAATTTTGATTCTCTCTTCTTCTTTTTTTTTATCAGTCCTGAAATTTAATCCAAATTTCATAGGGAGCTACATCAAAATGGTTTACTCGATATCTTATTCAAGATAATGAAGGCTCATGACACCACAAACTGCCTCTCTTTCAGATCCACTACGCCTATCATGTGCATTGGATCTTGAAACTTGCAAAAACACAAGCATAAATATATAATATTTCACACTTTTTTTATATTTACAAACAGCAACAATGATAAACCTGCACATCCACATAACTGATTTGTGACTTAAAAAAAGATAATGTTTAAGTTTAGTCTCCATTTATCCTAAAGAAGCAGAATAGAAAAGACAATTAAAGGTTCGGTATGGATGTGAGAAGCAAGATGCGGAAAGAAAATTTATGCAAGCTTGATAAATGGCATGAAGGATAGCTGTCGAGCTGCACAAGGATACATGAATCGGAGACAGGTTTTAAAAAAAAAAATGCCAACAGTAAAGGGAAATGGACTGGTTGGCTGTTGTAGTGACCCCTTTGAGGAAACAAAAGGATTAGTCTGTTTAGGATTTCTTCTTGATTATCGGGATGATGCAGGAAGAGTGCTAAATTGTAGTTGTATTGGATTTCCTCAAATGAAGAGCAGGTAGAAGGAAAGAAGAAAATAGGAAGGATTGGTCGCTGCCTAGCATGGTCGGCATAGGGAAATATGAGTTGCGGGTTACTGGATGAATGAAATCTGGAAACGAGCGAGGGTTAATGTGCCGCTGAGTGCTTGATTGGAGGGAGGGAATGGCACTATTGGAGCAATAAACCGAGAGAAAGAGAGAAAATAGGTGGGGAAATGCCGGAACCGAGAGGAACCTTCTTAATGGAAGAGTTGCCTCTCGGGCAACCGCCGTTTGTTAGAAATAAATAGAGGTCGGAGAAGGAGTCAGGGCTTATCATCTGTCAGAGACGGAAGCGGATGCTTGCGGCTTGAAGCTCGAAGCGCGAAGGGGGATCGGAACAGGTGAGTTTTTTTTGATCGAGAGTCCGCTCGTGAGGAGAAAACCGAGAGTGCTCTTGCTTGCGGTTGAGGGAATCGGGACGAAAACAAAAAGGGAGGGCGAACGAGAGATCTTGCCGTTTTAGGAGGACAAACCGAGCGAGAAGGGAAGCGAATGCCTATGAGGGATCGTGAATCTGCCAGGGAAAACGGAAGAGCTTGCCTCTATGTGCGATCGATCCAAGCTAACGCTATAGGGGGAATGAGAATCATCCTTTTTTCCTTTTGCCGAATATGATTGAATCAGAGACATTCAAATTTTTCTTTTATCATTTTGTAAAACGGCGTAAGTACAGAAGGTGGGTGAGGGAGTGTAAGAGCAGTTTACTTTAAAATTTAATTTAATTAATTTACATAAGGAAATTTAGACAGAATATATATATATGCAACTAATTAATTTATTTTCATTTCGTTCCTACTCTTTTTTTTCTTAATAAGGTTACATTTTATTTTATCTACAAACTAATATGTATATATTTATAATATTATTCAAAATAAAGATGATATTTGAATTTTATTTATCTAGCTCATGTACATATAATAAAGGGAATATGAATGGAAAATATTAAAGATGTAATATTCATTAAAATGATAACTTGATTTTAGTGAAAATAATAACATACTTTAATAATAAAATTAAAATATGTTGTATTTATTTATATTTATAAAATATATATAAATATATTTATAACATAACTATATTCATGTTATATATATATATATATATATATATATATATATATATATATATATATATATATATATATATATTAGATATGATTTTTTTTTTTTTGCACTTAGAAGTTTCCTTTCCATTTTTTTATTTTTCAAGAAATAGAATAACAAAAAGGGTAAACACTATCATATGAATCTAGTAAACAATCTTTAAATAAGATAATATTGTGTCAATTTGAGACAATTTTTTTACCATATTTTTTCTTCGATCATTGTCACATTATTGTTTGGCTACCATTTTTCATTATTTTTAAAAATTTGTATTATGAAAGTGTCTTTGTAATTAGAAGTATTAAAGTTTGGTAAATGTAACAAAAATCTAATTTTGAGTTAAAAATATATATTTATAATACTCACAATAATTAAAAAAAAAATTTTCCCACTATAACTTATAAGATTATAACTATTTTACAAATAGTTGCAATCTCAGAAATTAGCTATACATATAATCTATAGAAAGAAGCTATGGGATTTCACTAAAGGGTCAAAATTCATATTTAAGTATCTAAGACTTATTTGTGTGTCAAAATTCCCTATAGGATCTAACCTAACAACTTGACATAAATTCAACTCTAAAAATTGGAATAATTATAGGGTCGTATAGTTAAAGTATTTAACTAGTATATATTTAATCGGTTCTGACCCAAAGAACTCAAGATTGACTGACTGACTCAATCCAAAATTAACTTGATTTTGATCTGCCGACTTGAAATTAAACTAATTTTATCCGAAGACCAAATACGTCTAAATAAAGTCAATCGGGTCAAGTTAAGTTAGTCGTGTTCATGTCGAGTTGGGTCGAGTTTTTAATCCTATAATATTCGAGATGGATTTAGTTCTAGCAATTTCTGTCCAGTCAATTTTCGGTCAATTTCAAACCCAACCCATAAATTGAAATTGACACCCCTACTAGAGGATCTCACACATGTTATCCTGAATTGTAAAATAATTAGTTTTATTTTAAGGATAATTCTTTTGGCCTATTAAAAAATTAACTTTAATTAATTTTAAAAAATTTATTTTATAATTTATTGAGAACATTTAGCAAATTTTAAAAAAATGTATTATTTACATTAGCTAAATTTATCTAATGATATTTTATTCAAATTTTACATCATTTATGTATTCATGTACTCAAAAAAATTGGGGGTACTAACATGCATACTGCATAATGAATTCTTATTTATTATTATATCAAATACCTAAATTTTAATATTTATATAAATAACATATAAATTTTTAATAGTATATCAAAAATATTATCATCATCAATTTTTTAAAGTGAAATATATATTTTGGCTAAAAAATTGCCACCACTCTGACAAATTATTTGATATTGAATTGAAGATAGTGATTTGGCCGTAATTTTTTCGAGATGGAATAAGATAAGACACTACGTAAATTTCCTCATTTGGTGAGAACTTTAGATCCATATAGTTTATAAAGCAACTCCTATAGTTAATTACCTCTCAATGAGTGAGAGAAAACTTTCGATTAGTCATTAGATCGCTTAATGCATAACGATAAGAAGAAGATATGGAGTTTAATTTAGATTATGAAATTTATCATTTCAAATTAAACCGGATGGTTGGGTGAATGATGACGCCTCATCTAGATCCTATCGCCATCCCCCTCCTCCTACTTAGTCGAGAGAGTTCAACCCGTGAGAATCCTCATCAAGAACATGTTACGCCGCCTAAGAAATCCTTGACTGGATGGTGTTTGTCAAGGAGACGTGCTTAAGTCTACCAGAATGGCGTGAGGGTTGTTTACCCTATCAAGTATACCCTATGATTCATAACTTAAAGTTGGGAGCATAATGATACGGTCGGATCATAATATAATGGAATCGCCAAACCACCATCAAGGACTTTGGTCGTAATTGCTTCATCCGTGGAGGAGCTATTGTAAGCCACGCAGTTAGGGACACTGCCACGCCCCTAGCGTGAGATTGATTGAGAGTGAATATAGCATAACACTTGATTTGACATTAACTCCTTTGTGAGCAAGAGTTTTCTTAATTTAACACCCCCGATAAATAGTTACGGAAGGTGGATAGATTGAGATTGAGTTTTGATTTAAGCTTTTAATGATAGAATTCTATTTAAGTAGTTTCACATTGTTATTTAATTTAATTTGAAAAATTAATTAATTTGAATATGTTTAAGAGCTTTAGATCCTATCAACTTTATTTTGCTGCTAACAGAGGATTAGATCTAATCCACCGACAATCAATTTTTTATATTTGACCGATTTGAAACTCTTATTATAGTTTTATGTTTTGTTAACATGTACCTAAGACTAAATCAAAATAACCGCACAAAGATCCTCTTGACACTTGAATTTAAGCATTCAAAGATAATGTCGCCCATGGTGATTAGTAATTTAGGTAATTTTATTTCTGAATTATGAAATTGATTTCAAATTTTTTATTTAATTTCAACTTTAGCCTGCGCAGCCTTTTCAGACATTAAAATTCACTTGAAATTTCTATGTTTGAGCACATGTAGTGCTTATAGCTTAGATAATTTCATCTAATTAATGAAATAAGTGATTTTGAAAATCATAATTAGATGAAATCCCTTAATTTTTGGTTGAAGCCCTATGATTTTTATAGATTTTGATTTAGTATCGCCTTCTGTCTACTTGTACAAAGAGTTGTAGATCCGGTGATAAAGAAGACATTTTGATTTAGATTGTAGTTTAAAATATTACTTGCACTGTGTTTACTTGTTGAGTTTTTGTAATTCTTCCAATTTGATTATGTTCAATCTACATCACTTTTAATAAGTTATGTAATTCTTGTTTGTTGTTTTACTCATGCTTATTAGCTAGCAAGTAATTACTTATATCAGATAAGAGTTAAACCCAATTTGGATTCATCTTTAGACTTTAAGTTTATTGCAAGTTTGTTATGAGTCTAGTATTAGTCTCCCCAAGTTTCAATTAAAGCTTGTTTAATTTTGAAGAATCTACAAGAAAAGAAAACTCACTCATTACTTCAATTTAAGCTATAGAGAATCGCTATTAGAGTTTGTAAGTTTAATATTAGCCTCCTTAAATTTTTAGCATTTTAAATTAGTGTTCCATTCTTTTCAAAATTCTTTTTGAAGGCTCTCCCCTATTTCTCTTTGATTTAACATTTATCTTCATATTTATTATATATCCTTTTGTTTGACTTAAATTTAGGTAATTTCCATTTGAATTTGTTTAAATCCTAAATTTTAATCTAAATTTTACCTCCCCTCAAGGCCATCCTTGTTAATCGTAAGTATTTTGGCTTACTCTATGCCCTCTTGAAAGATAGTGAGTGTTCATGACACCACAATTAGTTTTTCAACTCGTCACACCCTCTTGAGCACGATGAGGCCTTCAGATCTGAAAGAAGATATACAATGCAATATATTCATTCACATAGCACACATGTTCTAACTCATTTTTCAACACGAATGCCGACAAATTTAACCAGTTGGGTATGTAAGGGAATGCAGTGACGCCAGAAACCAAAAAAAGAAGAATTCACCTGATGATGTTCTTCTCCCAATTATGGTGATGCTGAAGGCTGAGTGAATGCGACGTCAAAATCGAAGAAGAATTCAACTCTTGATGATATTCTTCCGACATGCGGGAAAAATTTCATGGATATGCAAGGAATGCGACGGAACCGAAAGAAGAATTCACCTCTGACGATGTTCTTCCCGACGGCGGTGAAGGATGGGCTAAAGCGATAATGTGACGCCAAAATCGAAGAATTCGCCTCTGACGATGTTCTTTTCCTGGCAACGGACCGAGGCAAAATTTGAGTTACGCTGGTTGAATAAGAGGCTAAACAGTCTGAGGGTTGTGAGCGCATGGAGGTTTTGGATGCAAGGGCGAGAGCAGATGAAGGCTGATGGGCTGAACAGATGCAGAATGGGGCAGAGGCAGGCAGTGGGATTTGCATGGCAGCGGTGGGTGGCAGGAGTGAATGGGAAATCTGGAGTATGGTCCAGATGGGGTCACGCCGCCAGGGAGAGCGGGCGTGATGGACCGGGTTTGCAGAGACGGAGAGCCGCAGGGACAGAAGGTGGGCAGAGTGGGTGGGCAGGCAGCGGAGGCACTGAGCGTGGAGCGAGTAGCGCGGAGCCGATGGATGCATGAGCGGCAGGGTCGCGAGCAGGCAACGCGGATGGGCAAGACAATGACATAACGCGGATGCGAGGACACACCAGTAGAGCCGGAAATTGGGGAGAACAGATTTTACTGCAGAAAATGTTTCAACGAATGCGAGAGAGGAGAGACATGGGAATCAAAGAAGAGATGAGGAGAGAAATGGAACCGCTGGAAAAATGGGAATAATGTGGAGGGTGCAGATTTTTTTTTATTTTTTGCTTTATTTACAGCCAAACTAAAAAAATGGGGAACAACTGAGCATAGGGGAGGGTAATCTAGGGATTTTAAATAAAATTTAAATTAATTAAATAGTTTTAATGTGAATTTAACGTTTAATGATTGAATATATATATATATATATATATATATATATATATATATATATATATATATATATATATATATATATATATATATATATATATATATATATATATCAATAATTACGTAACGAATTAGGCTTCACAATGGAGAATTGGTTTAAGTTAATCATATGAGTCCATTTCATTTCAAAATGCGATCACGCTGATCACGATTTTGTGAGACTCATTGAATTGAGTGTGAATTTTACTGATAGATTTTGATTTTTTGAAGCAGTCATTTATGAACGGAGGTCGCTCATCATGACTTCGAATGCTACACATTGATGACGATCATCAAATCATGTAATATTTATATTCTGACTAGTTTCGATATTTTGAATGTAATGGAGAAGTCCGTTCATCAATCGGAGGTCATTTGGATTGATTTTGGTGACGTCTAGTGAATTTTAGCCTCGATTTACACACTACCACTTCAATTATTCGAGCATTATCACAATGAGCGAATAATCTCATTTGATAGATTTTATTTCAAAGCTAAGTAATCAATTTCATGAACGCGAGTCATTTGGCTCATCGCTCCTCGACTTTGATATGCAAGCACCGATATGAGCTTGATCATAAGTGTTGCAATATTTACATCGACCAATTTTGATTTTTGAACGTGGAAGTCCGCTCATCAATCGGAGGTCATTCAATGATTTTGAGACGTAGTATTTCAATTTCACTACTTCACATTCGACATTTGCATAGACTCATCCAAATTAAGCGTGAACAGTCTCATTTGATAGTTTTGATGTTTTGAAGCTAACTGCTCCATTTCATGAATGGAGGTCGTTTGGTCATCGTCATAGCTTCCTGACTCTGATATGTGCGTCGACACTTTGATAGCTCGAGCACTTAATCAATTGATCGATAGATTTTGCAATATTTATATTTCGATCAATTTCGATGTTGGTGATGAAGTCCGCTCATATCGAGTCATTGCGAGGTCATTTCGACCATTTTCAATGAAGTACAGTGCATTTTGAGCCCCGATTTGCACATTGTCATTTTCGAAGTCCATCGAATTAGACTTGTGGCGATTCTACTTATGAGACATATGGAGGTCAACAATGCCCCAATAAATGTGATTCACATGAGCGAAATATTATTGAAAACTAGTTGACCTTTTGGGCCATATAACTTGGATCATTTCAACCGATTGCAATACACATTGAGGATTTGTATTGATCGCTTTATTCACATGCTAAATGATGGGCTTGACCGATTTTTTAGAATCGACTTGTCGGATTGATAAGAGTTCTTACACCATCTACTTTCTGCTTCAATGGCTTTGTCGAAGATCTCTTTCTTTTTTGTCCTTGAGATTTGAGTTTCCTCCAATCCTAGCTTCATGCTTGGTTGGGTTTGATGGAGGAATTAATTTGCTTATTTTCATGAAGGACTCCACTAAGGAATCAGTTTATTCGTGCTTGGTTGGATTTGAAATTCCTTATATCATAGCTTTAAGCTTGTCGGACTTGATGAAGGATTGATCTGATTTGTCCCTATTGACTTGTCGTAGTGAAATGAACCTGTGCTTATTACTTTGATGGATTCATTGGAGTACATATATGACCTTCTTCATATATAGGTCAATGTTGAGTTATTAGTAAAGAATGTGTACTTAATACCAATAACCATGAAATTCCTTTAGTTTAGCCATCGATTTTGTTTGAATTATGGAATTGCTTCCTCAGCTTTCTATTTGCGACTGATGAGAGATTGTCTGATCTCGGCTTGATCAAATCATTTGAGAATAAGTTGAGATATCACCTACCGGAAATATGATTGATTTGAGGTAGCCATTGAGCTTCCTCACTTGCCTTGATCTATCGACAAGTAGAGATCTCTGGATCCGGCTTGTAATCACTAAGTCGGATCATTTGAGATCAAGCCTATTGTCATTGACCGACAAGCGGGCTCTTTTACTATTTTTCTTGGGCTTGTGAGTGAGAGCGCCAACAACACCCATATTTGAGCTTGTTGAGACCTTTAACTGAGTCTTCGACTTAAGTCGTAGTGGGTTGGTGGTTTTGTCATCATCATCCAATGTGGGGCTCTTTCACTGTGGCCTCTTCTTGCAACTTGTTGAGTGAGGAGAGCGCCGCCATTTGTGGGCTTGTTGAGTTCGACCTTTAGAACCCATTGTGTCCTAGACTTGGATGTAGAGATTGATGTTTCTCCAACTTAATTGATTGAAGCTTCCAAAATCGGAGTTCTGACTTGATCTCAATTTGGCAAATATGAGAGATAAATTTCTTGACATTTAGGTCATCCTTTCATGAGAAATAGATTCTTTTTGTTCGCAAGACATAACTTAACAAGAATAATTATGGATATATCCGTGAATTTTAGTAAAGCTCGATGTCAACCTAAATAAGAATATATTTGAGGATCTCGTCTTATAGCATGACGTCAACTCAAATAAATTTAACATAAACTAAAAAAATGCCCTCTATATTGTAGAAGGAATTCTAAAGTATATTTAGAAGAATTTTCAAGATGAAAATACACAAATGCATCAATATTTGAATTGATATACTCTAAAGGGGATTTTAACATACAACATTGATTTTATATGTATATAAAAATATAAAAATGCCCCTGTGTAATAAGGGAATTTTCATGGCAAAGTTCTTCCACCTTGAGTAAGTATATTTATTTAGGGATCTTGGCATGAAGCATGATGTCAACCTAAATATATAAAAAAAAATGCCCATATCTTGTGGAGATTTCTATTGTACCTGAAATGTGGTCATCATATACTTTTCTACCATTAATGGCATTGGTCTTTCACCCTTTAGTCGATGAGTTGGTATGCCCCTCCTGATATACTTTTCAATGACAAAAGGGCCTTCAGTTAGGCTCAATTTGCCACCAAATTTTGATTGGGAATAATTGGTCTTCAAAGATCGACCAATTCTCCTTTTTGGAATGTTCGAGGTCGCACCGTATGGTCAAAAGCCCTGTACATCTTTGCTCGATAGACTTCCAGATTTTGATGAACTAGCAATATAACTTCATCAAGCGCGTTGAGTTCTTCCATTCTCAGAAGAGCATTTTGATCTTCAGTTAGATTGTATTGGATGGCTACTCGAAGTGAAGGCAACTCAACTTCAAGCGAAGAATTTTAGTTCCAAATACCAATGAATAGGAGTGGCTTTTGATCTTAGGTAGTTCGACACCCATAGAGCCTCTACTAACTTGGTATGTCATTCTCTTATTTTAGAGAATCTTCTTGAGTAGTTTGACTAATGTTGTGTTGAAGGTCTCCGTCAAACCATTTTCTCTTGGATTATATATTGAAGAGTATCACCAATCAATTTTGTGTCGATCGATAAATCTATAAATCTTTGCACTTTTGAAAGCGTCCATTATCAAAATTATTCACGCAATACTCCAAATCTATAGACACATTATGTGAAAGAAGTTAATCACTCGATAGTAACTTCTTTAAATGGGTAGCTTCACCACTTAGAGAAATATCGTCGCTAGATGAAGTGATGTCCAGTTGATGACGGTGGATTAATTGGTCCAATTACATCTATGCCCCAACATTCGAATGTACAGGATGCTATTGTTGGGTATAATGGATTTGGAGATTGATGGATGAGATTTCCATGCACTTGACACTCATGACACTTCTTAGCATAATTAATACAGTCTCTCACCATAGATGGCCAATAATAGCCCATCCTTTTGATCTTCACTGCCATCTTGGGCCCTGACGATGTGCACCACAAAGTCCTTCATGAACTTCAACCATCACTTTGCTAGCTTCATCTACACCGCATCATAGCCACATTTGTTCAAAGGATCTACGATATAAATGTTGTTGATGAAAGCATAGTGTAACATTCTCTCCGAGCCGTGATTTATTACTTGATAATTTTCCTTCTTTAAAGTAGTGGATGAAGGCTTGCCTCCAATCACGTGACTCTTCTACAACAAAGGCTTCACACGCTTTCCGAGGCAATGTCATTCTTAGCTCGTACAACTTCTTGTTGATTTTGAGAGTATGAGGAGCAACGATCTTGGTCGATTTGATAATTTATCTCGGGATTGATACTTTACTGGCTCTAGAACTTGTTGAGTAAATATGTCGATCATGACATAATCACCATTCATACTTTCCATTTTCATAGCTAATTTTGCTAAGCAATTGGCTTTGTTATTCTAAGATTGAGAGACTCGAGTCAGTGTGATATTTGGTATCTACTTCATAAGTTCAAGAACTCGCTTGTGATAGAAAGCTAACTCAAGCTTGTTAATTCTATAGATGCCAAGTACTTGATTTATAATAAGTGAGAATCACCAAAATGTGCAAGTTTTGAATGCTATGAAAATAGTTTCTTCCGACCTACTAATTCATATGCTTCATTATTCAATATGATCGTCTCATTATCCCTCCTTCCGGTGCTATGAAGATGATGTCGATTCTCGCTTTTGCTCTTAGAAATTTAGATGTTGGAATTATTTTGATTGATGAGGCTCCATCAAAGTACTTTCAAATTTGTGATTTTTCTCTTTCATGAATGAGCATAATTTGCTCATCGAAAAATCATCATTAAGAGAAGAGCCGGGATGGGATGTGCAAAGAAAATTTGCTAAGACTTGTCCCTTCACTATTTGCGGAATGTATGTGATATCAAATTGCAAATACTTCCCATCTTGCCACTGTCAACGGTCTGCTTGTCATCAAGTACTTTAGATCGATCCTTGAGATGAGGGTAATCTTATGAGATAACATATAATGATGAAGCTTTTGGATTGCAAAGATCAATGCTAAATAGTGCCTCTCTATTGGAGAGTATCTCATTTCTGCTCCAATGAGCCTCCGACTGATATAATAAAGAGCATTCTCTTTGCTTTCTTCATTGTGTTGTGCCAACAAAACTCTGAGAGACTCTTCTAATACAGCTGTGTATAGAATGAGGGGCTTCCCAGGAGTGGACACTGCAAGGATTGGTGGATTTAACAAGTAGATTTTAATGCTATTAAAGGCTTCTTGACACTCCTTGTCCCGCTTAAATGGAGCATCCTTCTTCATTAACCTTGCAAACGGTTGAGAGCATCTAATAAGTTTGATATAAATTGATGGATGAATGCAAGCTATCCTTGTAAAGAACGAAGCTGACGCAGACTCTTCGGTAGAGGCATCTCTATAATTTTCTTGATTTTGACAGGATTTATTTCAATACCTCTATGACGTACAATATACCGGAGGAATTTTTTAGAAGATGCCCCAAATGCACATTTTAGAGGATTCATCTTGAGATCATATTTTTTGATTCTCTCCAGTACAATTCTCAATTCATTGAAGTGGTTTTCATGATTCAAGCTTTTCACCACTAAATCATTGACATAATATTCCACCTTTTGATGAATCAACTCATCAAGAATATGCGTCATGGCTCTTTAGTATGTAGCTCCAGTATTTTTTAGGCCAAAGGGAATGACCGTGTAGCAATAGGTGCCAATAGGTGTTCTAAATGATGTATATTTTTTATCCTCAGGTGCCATGATCTATCCTTGTATGAGAACATGTCATAGTTGGAAGTGTTGTCCACCAACAGTTCTGATATTGAAAGTGAAAAGTCATCTTTTAGGCATGCCTTATTTAGGTACCAAAAGTCAATGCAGAGATGGATTTGGCCATTCTTCTTTCTAACTGGGACAATGTTTGATATCCAATCTGCATACTTCTTCTCTCGGATGAAGCTCGCTTCAAGCTTTTAGTTTCTGCAATTACCTGTTCTTCAATCTCTAATCTCATTCGCCTAGGGACTTGTTTAACAGGCATTGCATTTATTTTAATAATTAGTTTATGAACTGCTACATCAAGGGATAAGCCTGACATATCATAATATGTCCAGGCAAAGTAATCCTTAAATTCACAAAGTAGCATTTTTAGCTCTTCAACTTTCTCATCAAGCAGAAGGGCACTGACGAAAGTTGAATGGGGATCATCCTCAGCTCCTAGGTTGACTTCTTTAAGTTCATCCATAGTAACTATTTGTCCACCATCTTCAAGTTCTTCAGGTGCGGTTTGGCTTCTACTTCTTCATCATTTTTAAGAAGAATTTCATGGAAATCATCTTCTTCATCGCTATGGGTTTCGATCCCATCTTCTATTATATTATAGCAGGCTCTATTTTGATGTGATTTTTGGATGAACCCAAGACCTTTAGTGATAAACTTATCACTTCTACATGATACTTGAGGACTTCTTTGGCTCCACATCTTGTTAAAGATTTGAGTCCTATGTTTAGTAGTTTTAATATGAACTCCAAGCTTATGCATCATTCTTCACAATTTTTATGGATAGTATATTGATATTCTTATTGGCACTACCTCATCATAATTTTCATGTTGAGTAGGTTGTTCAAAATCTTGAGGCTGAGGCTCTTCAGATTTATAAAATAAAGTTCCTGTTCCGCCACTCTCACTCAACGATGGCATATAGAATGTTATCAATTCTTAAATATTATGAACCTCCAATGGACTGATTTCTTTGAAGCACTACTGAGGGATGGGTATAATTTTGAGTGAGTCATCTGACTCTGCCAAGTGGGCTATCCTCCTTGATGCAGCCATCTGAACTCTATTTCCATAAGTATATTCAAAATCATAAATCGTAATCACTTATTTCATACCGCTTTTCTTGAGAGCTTATAAGTTTCATTAGTTTGACAAAATATCTTCTCCTTTTTTCGTGTCACTTCCCAAATGAGGAACTGATTTTCTTGATTTAGGTGCAGAATCAAGTGCTTTAGAGAGAGTTGGCATTGCCATCTTTCTTCCTCCTTTCTTCTTCTCTTTCACTTTATGAAATTTCTTTTTAGTTCCAGAAGTGGATGCTACCGCCTCAAGAGGCTCTACTAGCATAGGCTCTTTGAGGATGAAATATTTTGCATCTTCATAGATCTTTGCTTCATTGACGGAGAATGGTTGTAGTTAGAATTCTAATTCTTCCATCTTCGGATACTTCATACATTGATGCATAGTTGATGGGACCATGCCATACTCATGCACCTACCGCCCAAGAGAGCTCTAAATGATGTATCGATCGATTATATGAAAACGGCTTGTATATAAATCCCTAAACTTGAGCAGGAGAATAAAAGAACCCAGAGTTTTCTACCCTTTTTCATTGAAACCATGAACCATCAACTTATCTCTCCCAAGATGTTGGATATCGAGTGATAATCCTCTCAATTCCTTTAAACTCATAAGATTGATAGAAGAACCAAGATCAATCAATATTCAGCTAATCGAGATGCCATCACTTTCTGTAGTAACATATAGAGGATGGTTGTGATCCACTATCCTCAACATAAAATCTTCCTAAAAAAATATGATTACTAAGAGATCTTGAGTTTGCAATGCTTCAATCATGCATTTTTCAGCAAAGTAAGCTTCATAACTCTCCGGATCTTTGAGAGCCTGTATCAAAGTTTCTTGGAGGTCTTTTGACATCAAGAGATCCTCGTTCACACTTAATTGTGTGATCTTTCATGATAGAATATTATAATTTATCTTCTCATTTATTTTATTCTAGATTTTTGGGAATGATATTTTCATTGACTTCAATTTATTTGCCTTTGTCTTTATTTGCATATCCCTTCTTTGATGAAGGTGGTAAGACTTTACCACTTATCAACTGAGCTTGAATCACCTTATCTTGCTTAGATTCTTCTGAAGAGATAGTTTTTTCAAATTCCCTTCTTATTCTGAAAAATTGGCCAAAAGGGCTAAACGCATTTTTCAACGTCATACATTTCATATGTGATGATATCGATGAGTTTGACTTTTCTTAGTCAGGAAAACACAGATCTTCATTTGAATTGTTATTGTCTTGTTGAGTCATTAAACAAAATTCAGACTTTAGCTCCTTAGGCTCTCCTTGCATTCCTAATAAAACTTTTGAAGGGTTGGTCAAGTTTATCTGACTGCCCTTGTCATCTCAGAGTAACCGATGTTGAAGAATATCTGACATCACACGATAATGTCTTCTACCTGGACAAGATTCACCATTATCTTCTTCATCCGATTCAATGTGAAGTTTAGGCATAAAGTCCCAAGCCTAAATGGTTGTCTTCATGGGTGATACTCTCTAGATTGTTAATGATCTTTGAGTTGTAGTTCTCTTCTTGATCTTCTTTTCTTAGCCAACTTCTTTGATTTATGAGGCGTTTAGTAGACCGCTTCTCATGCCGTGATGAAGTAGCCTTTCGAATGCCACCAGAAGCCCAAATACTTAGTTTAGGCATCTCTCTTAAGTCCAATAGGTTCAAGTGGTGATTTCCACTTAACTAGGGACGTTTAGCTTCACATCTTCACGATCTTTTGATACTATTAATCATTCTTAGTCAACGATTTCTCTATTTGTCTGTTGGATGATACGTAAGAGGATGTAATCATCCTAGCTCTCTTCTTAAGTTGACTAGAACACTATCGATTGTAAATTCACACCGACATACTTCCTTTCTAGCCAATCTTTGAAGACATAACAATCTTCGATAGGACCTAATCCATGATAGATAGTAGTTTGGATTATTGACTTAATCAGCTTCTTTAGGCCTTTTAATTTTTGGTAACTGTAGACCGGCTTTGACTGCTTATCGAAACAATTTAGCCACACTATACCTTCTAAATAAATATTCTTTGTTCATCTTTACCTTAAGAGATGGTTGTATTCACTCATCATCTCTTGTTACTTATTTTGGACACTCCCCACCACTTGGAAAAGTCTGAGGTTTATCATTACCTCTTAATACTAATTTTGGATGTGGATTAGAATAGACAGGCTTCTTTCACTTATCAATATTATACATTGGCTGCTTTCCTTTATCCAAATTATATATCACCCGCTTTTCACCATTTGAGCTATAGGAAGCGACATGAATTTCATTTCTTCTTTAGTCTGAAGGTTTGTTTCTCTTTGCTCTATCTGCATATACTTCAAACTTAGAGCGATTCAACTTTTAGAGTTTAGCCACCCTATCGAGCAAGTCCTAAAATATTACAATCGACGCTATACATAGAAATGGTGCCATTTTATCATCCATATTGCCCATTAGCAATTGGATTGCATGTTCTTCTTCCAATTATTGCTCGCACTTCATACTTAGGTTGCGCTAATGACTTATGAATTTTGTCACTGACTCATCTTTCCTCCTTTTCAGCAAGGCAATGTCAATGATTGTGATTCTCTAGGTTGCACTGGTGAACTTATTCACAAATATGATCTCCAATTCAGCAAATATTTTAACTGAATCATTTGACAATTCAACATACTATTCGAAAGAGACTGAGGTCAGGCTACTGATGAATTGACAAAAAAATAATGCATCGTTCCCTCCTGTGTTACCACAAGTAGCTTTAAATTGGATTAGATGTTGCTTTGGATTACCAAGCCTGCTAAAAGTATTGAATTTTGGCACTGAGTAACTTTCGGGTATGACACTTGGTCATATTAAGCTGGGTAAGGGCAATCCTTACTCACCAGCTTTTTAGCCTGCATTGAGGCTATGATTGTTTTTATCTTTTCATTGATTATCATTTCTACCGAAAGTTAATTCTAGTGTGTATGATTTTGAATTGTCACCGGAGAGGTAGTGGGTTAACTTTGTTCCTCGCTCATGCATATGTATCGTAGTTCTTGAGGTACCACATGGTATTGGTATAAAGTTGCATTATTAGCGACAAAAAAAGATGCATTTGACATGATATTCTTTTGCAACATGTCCATCATGATGTTCATTTGTACCATCATATCATTCATTTTGGTACCAAGTTATGCAATCTCCTTGTCTTTGACCTCCATTTGACGCTATATTTCTCTTTGTTCTCTAGCTAGTGCCATAGCGTCAATCAGTACACCTCTTCTTCTATTTCTTATTGATGTTCTGCTCCTTGCTCATTTTTCAAGGGAAGAAATTGACTTTCCTTCTCTTTGTGCATTTGTAGAGATTGTTAATGTACGCATGTCGATTATAAAAGCGGTAATAGTTGATCATTTCGTTCAACCATATAGAGCTCACAAACATGATCTCTTTCTCATTCTGGTCTTCTTCTTCTTCATCTTCAACAAAGATCGAAGATCCATCCTCTATTTGCTTATGTGAAGACTCTTCTTCATAAGCATCAAATTAAAGTTCGATTCTCCTGATTCATGTTGTGCCGATGGTGCGGAGTTCATCTATATCTCTAACCATATAGACAACTTCCACTTCCATAGAATCTTTTTCATTATTTTCTTCTTGTACACAAATTTTTTATCGACGTTTCCAGTGGATCTCTGGTTCAATGTGTGGAACAACCACTTCTTCTATTAAAGGAACACAATCAACGTCAACCTTCTCTTGTAGGGGTGAAATTGATCGACGATGGGATCCCATAGAAGATTATCTAGGGTGTCGACCATCATATCTTTCATCAGTGATATCTTTTCTTTTGGGTATCCACTTCTGATGAGTTGATTTTGAGGTGGATTTTTATGTATATGTATCAGATGTCACACCTCTTCTATTACTCAAAGTTTCATTAGGGGGCCTTGACCTCCATATTTACTTATCCTTTCACCGGGACCTTTCGACAGCGGATTCTTGGACATGAGATCCAAGTGTCACGCTCTGATGCTCACCACACAAAGTGTACTGGGCTCACTGGCCAGTTACCAGAAGAGATGAAAACTTTCTTGGTGGCGCTTCAGTATTTTTCATCACCACAGGCCTTTAAAATCTTCTTTTCATTAGGTCTTTATTCTTAGCTACTTTGAGAATTTTATATATCCTGGCAGATAGTGTACATCTCCCTATGGTGGTGGAGCTTGACGTTGGTTCTGTAAGATTTATTTCACAAGAGAACTATTCCTCTTTACCCACTTTAGATTGTCAAAGTTGTTGTGAGTAGGAATACTCACTTCCAACCAGAAGACCGCTTGTTCAGTCATTCAAAGGAATCTGAGCCTCTGATTTCTCCTTCTTCTCTATCTTTTAGTTAATTTGCTTCTTGATGAGGAAGTCTCATTATCATGCTATCCAGGTACAAAAGGTTCAATCGCAAGAATCGTACCATGAGAATTAAAGACACAGCTTTCCACTAACAATTTTTTTTTCACACGGAGCTTCATTGACCTAGCCTTTGAAAATCAAGTTCTCTCATCGAGAACTCTTGACAACATCATTGAACTGTTGACACATGTAGAAGGAGCTTCAATAACTTGAGACCTTCCAGCATGGCCTCGGACGAATGTACCACGAGTGGGTACTTCAGGAGTTGTAGCTATGATAGTCGGGAAATTCAAGCTACCAAATTAAATGGTAGCCTTGATGTAACATCACGGCGATCAATAAATTAGAGCCCATGGCTCATTTATAAGATCTCAAGCTAAAGCCCAAGAAAATTCAAGAAAGAAGAAGACTTAGCCCAAATTGTTTTATGATTTCCCATCTTTTATTTATGTAATTTTAATTTTCTTCTAGAAACTCCATGTTTGAAATTTTGCATTTAAAAATTCAAAGCATGACATGTGAGGTGGTTGAATCCACATAAAATAATAGCATAAATGGGATGGCATAAAATAATGAGATAATTTAATGCTTCACATTAATGTGGCCACCCACCTTTCCCTCCATGTTTTGAATTCTTTCTTTGAAAGATGCTTGTAATGGCTATAAATAGCCCCTCTTATTAGAATGAAGGAGATCTTTGGCAAATTACAAATTTTGAGTTATTCTTGTGGTTTGAGAGCTTGGGCCAAACCTTGGCAATCCTTGGTGGGAGCACTAGTTATCCAACATATCTTCTTCCTTCACCTCCACCCACGCTTCTCAATCTCATCAAAAGAAAGAACCCACCTCCATCAAATTTGGTATGAAGCCCTGGAAGGAGCAAATTTGGTCAAAAGTTTTTCAACAAAGGAGCAACTCAAGTGTTGGACTTGTCTTCAAACTTGTGAGTTTTTCTTGGACTTGTGAGGTTAATTAATTTTCTTTTATGTGATAGTTTAAAAGCATATTAACTTGGAAAGATATATATTGCTTGCAAGTTTATGGTGATAGCATAAAATTTCAATTAGTAAGCTCCATTATTTTAGTCATTTTCCAATGAACCCTCCCCTCCCCCCTCCAAAAAAAAAAAGAGAAAAAAAAATTAAGAGAGTACCTTGGTGAGGTAGTTCATCACCTAAAGCAACCTAATATTAGTGCAAATCAAAATCTAATTACTTGCTTTATTATCTTTGTTATTGTTTATGGTTAATTTTAGAAGTTTCTTTGATTAACTTATGATAACTTTTCTTAAAAGAAAAAAGAGGCTTTGAGCATTTTATTTCATTGCATTAAAAAAATATATATAATAATAATATGTGTTAAACGGATTTTGAAGCTAAATAGAACTTTGTCAAAAGACCTAAACTGCTAAGGAGAGCTTGGGATTTAAGTGGTCTTGTACCCCTCCTCACCGGAAGTTCTCTTAGCTTAAAATTTCTTTGATTGCACAATTATATTATACTTATTATTTTTTCATTTTTTTCATTTTTTCATTCATATATCTTTTTTTCTTCCTTAAAAAAAAATCTCATGGCACCAAAATCTATCTCTCAAGATCAAGTTGAAAATTTGACTAGATTAGTTGATGCCTTAGATCTTAGGATCCAAGACAATGAATTAAAACTCAACAAATATTAGAAGAAAGTAAGAATCAAATGCAAGAACTTAAACAACAAATGCAAACTCTTATCATCTACAAAATAATAGAGTACCAACTCCTCCTCCAATACCTACGTCAATAGGGATAGATGAAGAAGATTCATATCCAAACCATAGAAAATCAACCACTTAGAACAATCAATTGAGAAATGGTGGAAGGGAGAAAATTATTTTAAGACTATAGAAGACTCTAATGATCCATCTCAAGAAGAGTTAAAGCCCCAACTTATGATGGTATACATCCAAATAAATTTCTCGATTGGTTAGTTCAAATGGATGACTTCTTTGATTGGTATAAAATGGATGATTACCAAAGGGTTACTTTTGCTAAAATGAAATTGATAGGGCATGCTAAAATTTATTGGACAAATACTTTAGCTAAAGAATAAAAGATTAGGAAGGACAAACCTCACTTGGATAGAAATGAAAGAAATGTTAAGAGCAAAAGTATCTGGCATCATGATAAGAAGCTACATACAATTATTAACTTTGAGACAAGATAATTATCTTGTAATCAATACTTGAACACTTTTGAAGATCTAATTTCTAGAATGATCATAATGATTGGCAATTAGCCAATAAATTTGTTATTGGACTTAGGTGAAATTAGAAAAGTTGAATTATTTGACCCACAATCTTTAGAAAGCATTTCATTATGCATTATTTGGTTGAACAACAAAAGAAATCGCCTCCTCTCTAAAATTAAAAGTCAAGTACCTTCCATTTCATCCAATAGATCTATTAGACCACCATCCAAATCACCCCTTTCAAAACTTCAATTGAAGGGAGCTCTAAGAACATTAGGAAGTAATATATGTTTTAAATGTCAAAAAAGGTCATAAAAATCAATGTAAAGCTCAAATCTTATTTTTAGAAGAAGTTGAAAATCCAATAGATGATAATCTAAGAAGAAGTTTATGATGACACCCATTATCGATGAAGAATTAGAATTAGTTGATGACCCTCATGTTAATGTGATGAGATGTCTTCAGTAATAAAAATGAGATAAGATTGGAGGAGAAAGAATATTTAGCATATATGTTTTGTGTAATGAAAAGAGATGTAGGTTAGTTATAGATGGAGTGCTATGAATGTCATTTCACATACTTAACCTAACTTAAAATCTGAACCTCACCAAAACCATTTCATGTTATGGGTAAATCATACATCTCTTCCCATCACCAATCGTTTAGTTCCTATTAAAATAGGCTATGAGGATCAAATTTGGTGTGATGTTCTCCTATGGACATTGCTCATATTCTCTTAGACGACCTTGGCTATATGATATGAATGTTATTCACTATGGTAGGGAAAATACTTATATTTTAAACATAATAATAAGACTATTAAACTCTACCAATAAAAGTAGAAAAACACCCTCCATAACACCACAAAATAACTTCGACTTGCAACCTAAGCCTCTATTGAAGAAAATGCCAAACTTCAATTAATTATCATAAAAAATCCTTATGCCTAACTATCATTTTTGATCCTTTAAAACACTACTCTTTCTCCTTTGACCCCAAAGATAGAAATAATAGGTTTTGCTGAAAAAGAATTTTTTGATCCATTTCTTCTTCACATATTACATGTAAAAGAAGTCATAGACTCTAATGAGACTCACATATGTGGTCTCTTCTCTTCTGATTTTAACGATATTGCACCAGATTTTACCTCTACCTCTAAGATTCAATGCTATTGAGTTCTACAACTTCCTTCCTAATCTTCCACATTATAGGATGAACCCTACCGAGCATGTTGAGATTAAAAGACAAGTTGAGGAATTATTAAGATTTTATTCAAGAGAGTCTTAGCCTTGTGCACCCAAAGATTATTAACTCCAAAGAAAGATGGAACATGGTGAATGTGTGTTGATAATCAAGCAATAAATAAAATTACTATCAAATATAGGTTTCTATTAGATGATATGTTAGATTTAATCTGGAGCAAATTTTTTTCAAAGATTGATCTAAAAGTGGATATCATCAAATTGACAGAGATGAGTGGAAGACGGCTTTTAAGACCGATGGACTTTATGAATGGCTTGTCATGCCCTTTGGACTTTCAAATGCTCCTAGCACATTTATGAGATTAATGAATACTATTCTTAAACCATATATAGAATTTTTGGTGGTGTATTTTGATGATATTTGATTTTAGTCCAAGTGAAAATGAACATCTACAACACCTACAAAAGTCTTTGAACTACTTAGACAAGAGAAATTATACATTAATTTAAAAGTGTTTCTTTTGCAAGCCGAGGTAATCTTTTAGGCTTTATTATATCCACTATGGACTTAAACTGATCCTTCTAAAGTGAAAGCAATCTTAGATTGGCCACCACCTAAAGTTTTACTAAAAGTTAGAAGCTTCCATGGTTTAGCCACTTTTATCGAGATTTATTAAAAATTTTAGTACCATTGTTGCTCCAATAACCGATATACTAAAATTAGATAAATTTTGTTGGACTTAATGCACAAAAGGCCTTAGAGCAAATTAAAGTTCTTATCTTGCACCAATCCTTAGGCTTCTGATTTTTCTAAAGCCTTTGAAGTGACATGTGATGCTTCAAGAATTGGGATAGTGGAATTTTAAGTCAAGAGAATCATCCTATAGATTCTTAAAAAGTTAAATGAAGCCAAAACAACGATATTCCACTTATGATAGAGTTTTATGTTGTAATTCAATCCAAGGCACACACTATCTCTTACATAGAGAATTTATACTTAATCGATCACCATGCCTTAAAATTCATTAATACTCAACTAAAATTAAGTCATAGGCATGCAAAATGGGTTGAATTTTTACAAGACTACTCTTTTGTTCTAAAGCATAAGCCCTGAATTGAGAATAAACCTGATGCTTTATCCGGTAAACCTAATGATTTTCTCTTTAGAATTGAGAATCTGTGGATTTGATAGAATTAAAGATGATTATATTGTGTGCGACTTTCACCTAATTTATCTTGAACACCTAGATAAACCAATAACTTTACAAGGACATTCTTGATAACAAATGGATATTTATATAAAGGAAAACAATTATGCATTCCTCGATCTTCTCTAGAATTCTTATCAAGCTACAGGTGTAGGTCATTTTGGAAAGGATAAGACCATATGTTTATTAGAAAATAGATTTTATTGGCCTTCATTAAAATGAGATGTTCAAAATTAGTGGCTTAATGTTTAATTTGTAAAGGCTAAAACTATCAAACAAAGGGACAATACACTACCCACTGTTCTTATACTTGGGAAGACCTATCAATGGATTTTATTCTAGGATTACCTAGGACAACTCGAGGACATGATAGTATTTTTGTTGTAGTGGATAGGTTCTCAAAATGGCTCATTTCTTACCTTGTTCAAAAATAAATGATGCTTCTTATATAGCCAAATTATTTTTAAGGAAATATCACTCCCTTTAACCATTGTTTCATGAGATGTTAAGTTTGTCTCATATTTTTGGAAAATATTATGAAATTATTAGGTACCAAATTAAAATTCTCCCTTTCACCCATAAACCGATGGACAAACAAAGTAGTTAATCATCTTAGGAAATTTGCTTAGATGTTTGGTAAAGTTTAGAAATTGGGATTTACATTTACCAATCTCAATTTGCCTATAATAGTACTATATCTAGAACTACAAAAAATCACCATTTGAGATAGGTCAAAACCCACGACAACCAATACAATGTAGCAAACCTACCATCTCATGTATTTTTACAGATTCTCATTTGCTAAAGATTTTCAAAGCCTCCATGAAGATATAAGAAAGCACTATAAGTAATAATTATGCTTCTAAGGCAAATCTCAAAAAAAATATGATGATCAAACCACAAAAATAAGAAATTACATGGTCCATTTAAAATTCTCAAGAAAATTGGAACTAATGCTTATCACCTTGATTTGTCACGATATGTTCATTCATCCATTATTAATATTGAAGATATTCTATCATATGAAGGAATTAAAAAACCTCCACTTATTAACTCTTTAGCAAGAGATATAGCACCATTGCAAGCCCCCTCTTCCTTTGAAGTTGACTATATTATCGAGGAAGCACCCATTAATCAGCTTAACATCATTTTCTAGTTCATTGGAAGAATAAGCCACCACAAAGACACATGAATTGAGTGATTTGGAGACTTTAGCAATTAGTAAGACTTCTTAGATTTCAACTCTAGCGAGTTCAATTGAGCTGGGAGTTGATGTAGAACATCATGAGGATCAACAAATTAGAGCCCAAGGCCCATTTACAAGATCTCAAGCTAAAGCCCAAGAAAATTGAAAGAAGAAATTTCATTAGCCCTAAGATCCATTTTATGATTTCATCTTTTTTATTTATGTAATTTTAATTTTCTTCTAGAAAGTCCATGTTTGAAATTTTGCATTTAAAAATTCAAAGCATGACATGTGAGGTGGTTGAACCACATAAAATAATAATGATGTAAATAATGATAAAATAATAGATAATTTACATTAATGTACCACCTTTCCCTCCATGTTTTGAATTCTTTTCTTTTGAAAGATTTGTAATGGCTATAAATAGCCCTCTTATTAGAATGAAGGAGATCTTTTGGCAATTACAAATTTTGAGTTATTCTTGTGGTTTGAGAGCTTGGCCAAAACCTTGGCAATCCTTAGTGGGAGCTATCCAACATATCTTCTTCCTTCATACCCACGTTCTCTCAATCTCATCAAAAAAGAAAGAACCCACCTCCATCACTTGTATTTTACAGATAGATGTTCATGACATACTTAATGATGAAGAGTTTTTGTAGATCCATTCAAAAGTGAAATATAAGATTATAATTATTATTTCACCCCATACTTTTGATGTAGATTCTCAGACAAAAAAATTAATAAAGATATACTCTAAAGAATGATTATTTTTAGACCTCATATCAATTTCTTACACACTTAAATCACCATTTTTTTATTTTGAATTTTCAAAAATTTTATTACTACTATAACACATATATGACTATCAAATATGAAGATAATCTATCCTCAAATGAGTGAGAATAAGGAAAAAATTACAATCTCCTCATAAAAGATTATTTGATATCAATTGAAGAGAATTTAAGGTGTCTGATAATTTTCAAGGCAAAATGGAAGTAGATAAGACACTTACTAGATATTTCATCCTCATTAATGAGAACTTGATTTGGGTTTCCATAAAGCAATTTATAAAATTAGAGAGAACTTTCAATATGGATCAATTAAAAAATATGAGTTTCATAATTTAGATTAGAATTATTTCTTCATTAAATGATTTGGGAAATGATGAGCGTATCTAGATCCATTTTGATTATCCCAAAGAATCATGGGATACTTAAGATAGTATTTTAATTTATCTCATCAAAAATACAAAGCTTAAAAATTCTCAGAATTTGGTGTGTTTGTCAAGGAGATTCTTAAATCTATTCAATGATAGAGTTATTTTCATTTATCAAGTATACATTCATCAACCCAAGGGCGAAATTTGAATTACATTAATGTGATCTTAATATAATGAGTCGATTGGCCAAACCATTAAAAACTTAAGAATGCTTCATATTACTAAAATAATTTTAAAAAGACAGATTATAGCGATCTAAACATAACAAAATACAATTTGAAATTATTTAGCTTTTCTAATTTATAATAAAATGATGGATAGATATTGAGTTTTGATTTAATTTTAAAGAATCATTGCAGCTTATTACTTAATTTGATTTAAAAAATTAATTAATTGAATATGTAAGAGCTTTTATCCTCTCAATGTTTAATAACATAATTAGATCTACTATCAGCAAATCAAATTTTTTTTATATTTAATAAAACTCTTATTATATATTTTGTAAATTAATCTTAAGACTAAATTAAATAACCATAAAGATCCTCTAGCTTGAATTTAAGATTCAAAGATAAATCAAATGATTAGTAATAATTTGGTAATTTTATTTAAAATAGATATCATTTGATTTTCATTTAATTAACTTTATTTATAACCTTTGACATTAAAATTCAATTTAAAATCAATGTGTATATAATATACCAAATAATTTCATAATATAATTTATTTTGAAAATCATAATTGGGAGAAATCCCTTAATTTTATAGTCTTATGATTTTATAGATTGATTTAGATGCCTTTATTATACAAAGATATAGATATAAGAATATTATTTAGATTTAGTTTTAAAATATTACTTATATTTTAATTTTATGAGTTTTGAATTCTTCCATTGATTATGCTCATATACATCACTTTTATAAATGATTTCATTTATTGTTTTAAATTTACCTACTTTATTAAAGATAAGAATTACCTTCATATTTAAGAGTTACTAAACATTTGGATTCATCTACTTTTACAGTTTATAAGTCAAGATATTTTAAGTTTCAATTAAGACTAATTTAAGAATCTACAGAAAAGTGAAAAATCTATTTAATCAATTTATTTAATATTAAATTCCTAAATTTTATCAGATTTTAAATTATCATTCATTCTTAAAATCTAAATAATTTAAATATATATTTTTGAAATAACTCATTGATCATAAGTACTTGAAAAGTTATTTACTAGATCTGAAATAGATGTGAATACAAATGATATTTTATCTCAATTAAGATTGATAGAAGACATAAAAATATATTATTTATTTCTAAAATTAAAAATTAAAAGATTTCTAGAGAACATCTAACGAATCACTTTCATGCTTAAATGAGTGGTCTTAATAACCACAAAATATTTTTTCATATCGTCTCTGAAAATAATTTTCAAATTCAAAAGAGATATTAAAACAAAGAAGATTCTTTCTTTGCATGATGATTTTTAAGAAAGATGAAGGAGAATAGAAATGAAATTAAGAATTGAGATATATTAAAATAAGAGAACGCTGAAAATAAAATAAAAAATCATGATGGCAAATAAAAGATGTGAAGCGATGTTAAAAAAAGAAGAAATTTAGAATAAGAATTAATATAATCATAAGAATATTTATGATATTATTGAAGAAAATAATCATGTGAATAAAAAACTGATTAAGGCTAGATATAAAAATAGAATTTTGTTGGCCAGATAATAGAGTTTTTGCTGTAAAAGCAGATTTTGTGGGCAAGCGGATAATCGAACGGAGATGCAGCTTGTGGTCTAATTTAAATGTATGAATCTCTTTCTGCATGCAGCTGGAGAACTATGGGATGGGTCGAGGTTAAATGGTTTTATTGAGATATCCGCGCAAGATGAGATTATGGTCCGCGCCAAGAGATATACTAGGAAAACAAAATAATAATGCATGATGCAGCACTGGTCCACTTCGTAATATGAATCTCAGAGCACTATATCACTGGACGGGGCTGAATGTTTGCATTGAGCGCGAAATGAGATGAGATAACCCGACCAATGGAAACGTGGAGGGCGGCGACAGCCAACGCGGATGCGCAACAGCGAGCACGCATAGCAGAACCATGGAAATTCAGGGGAGAATCACAGATTTTACCTGTGCAGAAAATGTTTCGAACGTCGGAATGCCTGGAGAGAGGAGAGACTTGGGAATCAAGGAAGAGAGGAAGAGAGAGGAGAGAAATGGAACCATTGGGAAAACGAGAATAATAGGAAGGGGCAGTTTTTTTTTTTCTTTATTTCCAGCCAAATCGAAAATAAGGGGAGCGGTTGAGCATGAGGGAGGATAATTTAGAGATTTTAAATAAATTTTAAATTGATTAAAATATTTTAATATAGATTTCGTGATAGCAAATGCATATAGTTATATATATATATATATATATATATATATATATATATATATATATATATATATATATATATATATACATTAATCAAGAATTTAGCTCAACGAAGAAAAAGCTTGAATGTTTTGGGTAAAGTGACCAAATCAGTTCATTTCAAAAAGATACACTTTGACCGATTTTGTGACAAACCAAGTAAATTGAGTAATAAATTTTTTATTTCATGATTACATTTGAGATAATTTATTTAATGAAAGTTTTTGATTCTTCTTTTGACCTCGATATATGTGATTAATTCTGAAACTTATTAATCATCAAATCACATATATATTCTAACCATTTTCGACGCTCTAAAAGAATTCCAAATATCAATGGGTTATTCAGTGATTTACATCTAGAGATTTTAAATTTCATTTACGTATTTGATCTCGATTATTCGACATTTTGTAGAACATTCAATTAATAGATTAATATCATTTAATGGATAATCAATTTAATGAACGGTGTTGTTTTACGAAGCTTTGATATAGCATAAAGATGCTGACGAGGAACGATCAATATCATTAAGCTGAATATTTATATTTTGACCAATTTTGACATTAAAAGTTCGCTCATTAAGCGTGAATAATCTCATTTGATAGTTTTGATGTTTTGAAGCTACGGTGTGATCCGTTTGAGCGGATGTCGTTTGGTCGTATAGCGACGACTGATATCGCGTCGGCAGCTTTAATAGCTTCGGCGGCTTATCGTTGATGTCGTTAGATTTTGCAATATTTATATTTCGATCAATTTCGACATTATGAACGCAACAACGAAGTTCGTTCGTGTCAGTCGTTTCGGCCATTTTCAATGGCGTCGTCTTTTGAGGCGTTGCATCTCGTTTAGAAATGTCAATTGAAACTTGAGGCTTTCGACTTATGACACATATGTGGATGTCAACTTTTTATGCATATTTTTTTTAAAATCATAAATATCAAAATTTAAATATTATATGAATTGTTTGATATGTATATGAATCTTCTCTAAATTAATCTACAAGACAAAAATTTGCTTAAGAATATTATTATAAATAAATAAATCTTAAAGTCATTATATTTTATTTTGAGACTTATCGTTATCAAAATTTGATCCAGTATAAATTTTTACAATCATTTATGCATCAACCCAATATGAGAACGGCCCATTAAAACGCCTGAGGAGAATCGAATCCACGTGTAAGGCAAGGAGAACAAAGAAGTGGATGGAGGGAACCTTCCTATTGGCCAACAATCTATCCTCTAACTCAACGAGATTTCATTCAAGATTTTGTGGCATCCCACCTCATCCAATAGCCACTGCATCTAAAATATATCCAGTTTACCACACGCCGCAGCTGGCGACGATAAGCTGCAAAGAACTAATTAGCTACATCATAGCCATGGCTGCTTCCACTGCTGTCCTCCAAGGTCTCTCAAGCCCTTTCCTCACCGGCGCTAAGTCCGCTCGTGCTTTGACTGCAGGATCTAAGGCAGCCGCCACCACTGTGGCGGCCACAGCGCCGAGGAGATTTGTCTTCGTCGCGGCCGCCGCTGCCAAGAAGTCGTGGCTTCCAGGGGTGAGGTTGGGAGGCAACCTCGTCGACCCAGAGTGGCTTGATGGATCGTAAGCATTTAATTTAGATTCAATTTATTTGCTTTAATTTCATAGATTCTCCCCTTTGCGTTGCTAATGTAATTAATTTAGCACATATCAATTATCTGCCGCATTATGACTGATGTTTGACTTCTAGGATTTTGGTAAAAGCGTTAGAGGGAATGAAAGAAAAAGAAGTTAACATATAAAGCTCTTTAATCTTAGTAAAGCTATATTCCTTCACGTATGTTCTTCTCTGTTTATTTGGCTTTGTCTGGTTTTAAGAAGTCGGAAGAGGGGAAATAATAAAAAAAAGTGTATTGTAATTGAATTGAAACTGATATTCGTCCACTTGTTTGATTGAGAAGACATTGAGAGAAGATTCTCTTTCTGTTTTATCTAGAAAACGAGCTTTTATTTTGTAAATTTTCCTTTTTTTAGGAGGATGAATTATGTCAGTTTTAATTATGATTTGTTAGTTTAGATATCTGAAATTTTCTCATAATTTCACCATTAAGCGTGACTAATATGACGTGATTTGTGAAGAATTTTGTGACGAGCTTTGCCGAGTATTAAAAAAAAATGTGTTAGAAGTCAAAAGTTAATATAAATTTATTCAACCTTTCCAATAAATGAGAAATGAGATCCCAAATGATGTATCTATCAACATAGCGTGCTGGAAGGTGTTCTGAAATACAAATGTTCAAAATGGAATAAACCGTTAGCCACAAGTCTCTCAACACGCGGTTCGATACTTCGGACAGATAACAAGAGAAATGCTTCACACTCATGAAGAAAGAAAAAAAAAATACAATATTGATACATTCTGTCCTCAATATTTACATGTATGTCACTTAATACTTCTCTATTTATATGTTTGATATCTAATTCATATTATTTGCTAATATACGATTAGTTATAATAATACATTATCATGATTGCATTATTACAATTTATGCGTTTTCACATAACTACGTAATTTTAGTGATTTGTAATAATTCCTTTCGATTTTAATTGACATTATGGATATTTGCAAATTGCCATTATTGCAAATTATAGCTCCCATATGAAGCATCTTGATGGCAAGGGAAATCACCTATCATGAAACAAGCCAAAGATGAACTTTTGGTGTAATTGCGAACCTGCATTTCCTCTCTACCATGCAAAGGCCTAAATAAGTGGAGTCTACTCATGAGTCGACAAGCTCAAAATGATAAATAGTTCTTGGTTTGAGTTTAATGAGCTAACAAACTAAGTTTGAGCAAGTCTCGATTCGATTCATTAGTTCATGGGCCAACTTATTCAAAAAATGATAATGTGAAATACACTTGCAATATATTTGAATTCAAATGCTTTAGTATAAAAATGCTAAATATTTAAAATTATATCTAGCTTGTTTATATAAATTAAATGGTTCCTTATTATTTCACATCTGATTTCTTGTTCTTCCCATCATTTTATGACAAGTATAGCTTAAATCAAATTAGTCTCTCTCTTTTTCCCAATAAAATAGCTAGCTCATGTGTCAGACAAGCTAAAAGATTTGGTCTTGAGCTTGATTTCATGCTCTTAACCATTGAGTAAGCAGACATGCAGCCTTAGCAATTGACTTGATACTAAGTAAACTTATGGGTTATACCACTAAGGGAGATAAGTAAGAGAAGGCTTTCAGATGAAATGGAAAAAATTTTATCAAATCAAAAGAGTCACAATTCTAGAGTTGTTTGGATTAGTTGGGATGGGTACATATGAAGTGGTGAATCCTATTTTTAAGTCTCCACCCTCCAAATAGATGATTCTATATTTATAATAAACTATTACATGATATAGAGTTCTAGAGAATCTTATATTTCTTCTAAATTCTATAATTATCTAGAGGATTCTAGAGGGCTCTTGAAGTATCCATCTTCTAGGGGCCTTGTAGACTCTTCCAAATGTTTTGGCTCCTTCCAAGTTATTCTTGAAGTTTTTTTGGTCTAGGTTTGCCCTATCATGGTCAAGGGTTAGGAACCTCCTTGTGTAAGTACAGTCTAACATTGAGCTCATACATGATGAATTAATGATGCTCAAGCTCAAGCCAAGAGTAGCTCAAACTTGATTCGACTCATTTACACTCATACCTTAAAGCCTTCACCTCTATCAATAAGATCATAATTACTAAGATGATAATTTCCATCAAACTATCAGTAACAACTCCTTCTTCAAATTTAAGTGCTAGACATCACTTTCCTCTTAGGGGAAAAATTATTTTCTCGCACATGACTGACATATCTATTGATATCCAATGATATAGCTTCAAATTTGGCCAAAACCATCATAAACATTTAAATAAAGAAAATTCAATGCTCTTAACTTTGTTAGTAGTGAATGCAGTGAAGATAAATAATTATTGGTGAATAAAATAGTATAAATAATCCAACTCTAAGTCCTAGAGAGAGTGATGGTTCAATACTAGCTCTAATATTTTTTTATCCATGCTAAATTCCTTCTTTAATTACTCATTTTAATCTAATTTTTTCTTTAATCTCTCTCTCTCTCTCTGTCCATTGAAAAGTAAAGTATAGATTTTATTATTTCTTTAGTGGTTCTCAATTTCTCAAAAGGTGAAGAGAGAAAAAGTATGAAAAATTGGATATAATGAGTTATTATAGAATAAATTTCAAGAAAAGATTGTTGGTGTGTTATCATTAGCAACATAATGTAGATTATAGAAGTATCAAAGCTATTGACCATATCACCCACTATCTATAAGTATGGATTAAAAACAAATTGTCTGTATTGCTTATTCATACACAAGTACTCATCTTTCACTACATTCACTGCCAAAAATAATTTGAGCTTTGGATTTTCTCCATTTAAGCTTTTACGAAGATTTTGTCCAAATTTGATGTGGTCACTAGGGATATTGATAGTTGTGATGATCGTGCAGGTGAAAACATGGTTTTTTTTTTCAGTGGAGGAAAGCAACATTTGGCATGTTATATTGAGGGTAGGAGAAATAACTAGTGGATTAATGATAACCACTATCTTGAGTAGTTATGTTTTGTATTAATAGAGGTGAAGGCTAGGAGGATGTGGATTTGTAATTGTATAGATATACTTCTTTGGATGGTTATAGATGGTTTCCCTTAGCATTTCTAATTTTTTTATTTATTTACCATCAACATGTAGTTAGCAAAATCTCACATTTACTTTTAATAGCTAACCATGTTATAAATCCATTAGTAATCACAAATTTAATGAATTTTATTACTCACTAAAATCAAATACTATTTTATGAATGCCTGTAATTTAATATGATGATAAGTTATGAATAGACATTATAGTAATTATAAATCAAATGAGGTATTGAAAATTTTTAAAATTAGAAAGCTATACATTGAATCCTATAATTTGAAATTATGATAATTATGATATTTTATCGATTAGCTAGTTGATAACATAACAAAGTCTCCTCTATGCCATTGTTTTGATGTTCTATGTTTTGAGATTATGCTCATCCCTTAAACTCTATTTTGAGAGAGACTATTGTAATATCAACATAAAGCATAAATATGATCATTATTATTTATAGATTTTCATATATTATTCCTTGATTATAATTATTATAATTGATTTATAATTATGAATATCGATTTGCTATTATGGTTTAAACACTTTTCAAAACTCTCTCACCTTATTCTGTTTATTATGATATTAGAATTGTTGATCTCTAATGCCCATACACCCCCTCCTTTTGACTTCTTAATCACAACAACCACTAATTCAACCCAAATAATTCTCAATCTATTGATCCAACTCACTGTACCCCCTTCACTCAAATCAGAATAAAGCTCAATTCTAACAATGCACCTATTGAAAATTTCAATTCCATACATTTAGTAGGTTTTGATTACCTTGGTTTTATAAACGGATAAAAAAAAACTACTCACAATTAGCTCTATTAACACCCATATAAAATATGCCAAACATGCATACACATTAGTTTTGACAAGATACCTTTATTCTCGATGCCATAACTAGATATCTCACACCAATTCTCATGATTTTCATAGTTGATTTATAAATACATAACTTAAAGCGTGAACTATTCCTATCACTATCTTGGAGTTGCATAAGTTAGTTAAGAGAATACTTTTGTCTACTTATTAAGGATGCTCATTCAATCACATAATAACTCCTTGTATTTATAATTATTTGAATAGATATGCTATATGTCTATTTATATAAATTATAGATTGCAACCCAAGTATCAAAAATACAATCAAAACATATTCCAAAATTTTCCAATTTTATGCTATTATATGCCACTCATCAAATTTTTAAATGTCAATATGTATCACTCTTTTTTTTCTCCAGCTCTTTTGTTTTACATGTCACTTCCATCGTCACCTCTAGTGAGCAGGGGTGGAATTAATTTCAATTCTCAGGAGTAAATTTATATGTTAGGATAAAAGTAAAGGATAAAAATAATTTTTAGAAAAGATCAAATGACTAATTTTACTATTTCATATAAGATATTATAAAATTCAAGGAGGGCAATTGCTCCCACTAATTTGGGTCCGCCCCTTCCAGCTGGGAAGAGAGAGAGAGAGAGAGAGAGAGAGAGAGCAACTAAAAGGGGAACATCTAAAGCTTTTGGATGGCAATTTTTATCACATGAAAAACGCTTCGAATGCTACGTCCTAAGATTGATGTGGGAAGGTTAGCTCAGTGCGGTAGGGGAACCATATTGCTGCGGACGACGCTGCAGTGACTGAAGTGAAAAATGAAGGGGCGATGTAAATTTTAACAGAATAAAAAGAATGATATATTTGATGTTGTTTACATGTTTGAATAATGTATAAGTATAAATTAAAAATTGAATGTTAAATATATAAATAGAAAGTTAAATGTCATGTATGTAAATCTCCTTTTTTATTTTTGAAATATGCTTACATATATGTATTTTACGTGACGCAGTCTACCCGGCGACTACGGCTTCGACCCATTAGGCCTCGGCAAGGACCCCGCCTTCCTAAAATGGTACCGCGAGGCCGAGCTAATCCATGGCCGCTGGGCCATGGCGGCCGTCGTCGGCATCCTTGTCGGTCAAGCCTGGAGCGGCATCCCGTGGTTCGAAGCCGGTGCCGACCCTGGCGCCATCGCCCCCTTCTCCTTCGGCTCCCTCCTGGGCACACAACTCCTCCTTATGGGCTGGGTCGAAAGCAAGCGCTGGGTAGATTTCTTCAACCCTGACTCACAATCAGTCGACTGGGCCACCCCTTGGTCTCGCTCCGCCGAGAACTTCGCCAACGCCACAGGCCAACAGGGCTACCCCGGCGGCAAGTTCTTCGACCCGCTCGGCCTTGCTGGCACGCTCAAGAATGGCGTCTACATCCCGGACGAGGAGAAGCTCGAACGGCTAAAGCTTGCGGAGATTAAGCATGCTAGAATTGCAATGGTTGCGATGCTTATATTCTACTTTGAGGCCGGGCAGGGGAAGACGCCGCTCGGCGCGCTGGGATTCTGAGCGCGGCATTTAGTCGAGCAGGTTGCAGGCTTGTCCCCTTTTCAGTTTATAAATTTGGTCGCTTTGGTTGCTGTCGTATCGATTAGTTTGATTGACTAAGTTAATCACTCCTTTTGTGACAAATGGATCACTGAGAAGAAGGCATGTCCATTTTGTATAATATCATTGGTGTTGCTCTATGTTAGAAACGAGTTGGCTATTTGGAATGCGACTCATTAGTATTTAAAGATAGATATATATATATATATATATATATATATATATATATATATATATATATATATAAAATTAGCAATTGATTGGTTGATAAATTACTCTCGGTCGATTATTACAATAGAACACTAAAATCATGTGTCAGCAGTCAAAGTTTCATTGTTGTATTAAATGTTCTAATTACAAAGCAGGGAGACATGGTAACTGAAGCAATTTTGGAAGGTTTAATTTCTCCATGGGGACAAGATCAAGCCATATGTTACAGATTTTTTGTGACAACTTATAATAAAGTTCCATGGACGAATATACTTCGAATGAGCTGATTATGAATTGCAAAATATTGTGTTTGTTTCGAATCGGTTTTATTATTATTATTTTTTTTTTTGGCAAAACGAATTTCATTTCGTTAATGAAAGCTGTCAAGATAAGTTTAGCTAAATCTAAATCAATATTGTGACTCGTCTTGTAGTTTCTCACAAGAGCGCAATCTCACTGCGACTTTTGTAGATCACTGCCCCTCCTTCCTATCTAAGGCGGTGCACCACTTAAAAGAGAAAGTTTCATAACAAAAACAATATCAAAGGGTTTGTAAATCATATGTGAAGAAATCAAATAGAATCAAATACCAACAAATACCGATGAAGGTCAAATGAGGCATTAAGTGCCACTTAGAGTTTTTAATCACTTTAGAAGGTCATCATATGATTCATATAAGATTCATCTGTCTAGATATCATCATATATATCTAGAAAATCGTATGCTTTGGAAGAAGTTTGTACAGTTTGGGAAAGGATTTTGATTGATAAAAAAGAAGAATCTACTTGAACCGATATGCCCTTAAGCACGACCATACATAACATAGAAATCACACTTGGAAATGGTGCACAATTACCTAGAGCACCAGACATTGTAGAAAAACTGATTGCAAAAGAGGGTTAATCGGCCACATTAAGATTACCATCACCAATGATACGTAAGCAAGGTATATCTATCTCTGAGATGTTTGGATTTTTCCACTATCACCCCCAAAAAATCAAACTCTACTTTACGTAAAGTTACAAGAGTACGATTAATCTCCGAATTTGAAATCACTGTTTATATACCTGATATTGGCCATTATAAAGCATGAATTACGTAGGCACAACTGATTAAGAACAGGAGAATGTTTAGATTTATGTGCTTTTAAATTATGATGATGTTAACTCATCTGTGAGGAAAGGATATAATATCTCTTATTCTACATATCAAAATCTTCTAAATTTATTTGGGATTCGGTATGATTAGGTCGGATAAATCAATCAGTTTGCCAAGTCGGCAAATTGATTTGCTATGAATTTTCTTAAACCTAATATTATTGCAAAGGTAAGTAATGGCTGACAGTATTTTTTTATGAGAGAGAAGCTCAATATTGATCATAATATAATATAATATAATTAATCGGTGGATCTTCAAGGCGTTAAAATACATATACGATTGATATGTTACTGAAAACTCTACTAATTGAAGCACGAATCTTGATATTGAAAACAATCGATTCAGAAGTAAATCAATCGACTTAAAATATAATTAAAAGTTTTGGGATATCGAATCCCTAAATAGCATAAATATGAAGTGTTTATAATAGTCAAATCGACGTCTTGGCCGGATCAAGCCTAAGATTTTTTAATTTCGACTTCATTTGAGCATTCAAATACTTAAAATACATCAGATGATCGAATGAATTATTTTGAGCCGTCCGATGGAGTGATTTGGATTTTGTCTGTATTTATAGAGATGACACTCCCATAATCTATAAATAGTCCATCATTCTTCACATGAGTGAGAGCCAAGCTAAAGAAATGAGAGAGCACTAAGACTCGAAGAATCTCACCATAATCGACTGCGGCCGTCCGGATCATCGCCGACCATCGCCGGCCGTGCCCTCCGTCATCGCCACCGCCGCTGCCGCACGGTCGCCCGATCCGCTGACCATTGCCGGCCGCCGCCGAACATTCACTGGATCACCGCCGGTCAACGCCAGCCGCCACCGTCGGCTACCACTATTCAATATTGGCTGCCGCCACCGATCACCACCGCTAGTTGTCACCGCTCGACAGTCAGGATCACCGCTGACCGCCGCCGTTCACCAATGCTAGTTATTACCCACTGCCACCCGACCATTTTTCAATAGTTTTGGTCGGATCATCAGACTACCGCTTTAAGCAAGGCTTTGTAATCCAGCGAATCTTGTCACAAAATTTATTCTTGTAAGCTATCCTTCTCCAACTTTATAGAAAGGATAATAATTATAATATAAGCTAATATAGTGAAATTATTTTTAAGTGGTAGTGGTTTTTTTCTGTGGTTTTCCACGTAAAATCCGGCGTCTCAAACTCTTCTTTATGTATACTTTGTACACACTACATCGAATTTTCCTACTCTACCGACCCGAATCTTCTTGCACGAAACAATAATATTATTTGAATGGATGTAAATTTTACATAGAAGATTATGAGTGTGATAAAGAGACCATAAATATTGGTATTTGTAGAAACTGAAATGAATATTATTTAAAATTAAGACTCGTGTTGCCTTCCTTAATGGGTTTGAAACAAAGATGATTGCAAGCTTGTATGAGGCTGCCAACTTGAGATGTCTGTGTTAAGAGAGGTTGTTGTTTGTTCGTTACATAAATCACTGCTTTTATTGTATAAGTGCTCCTGTCATTCGTTAGATTAGACTAATTATATTTATGTGTTTCTTGGCATGATAGACTTATTGTAACTATTGATATTGCAGCCTTTCGAGATTAATAAGCTTGAGAAATTATGTCAATGATAAAATAAATTCTAAGAGAGTCTATTCTTGAGGGTTTATTGGTTAGATGAATATTGATTCTTGCGTATAATTTGTAGTGAGTAGTTTTCTTAACATTCTCCCTTTGAGAGAAACAGAAAGACGTGAAGGTTTATTCCTTTATTACGTTTGGACCCTTTATCAAAATACAATAAAGTAATGTTATGTGTTATTGGAGCTAACTAGTTTAGTTCTTAAGTACTTTGGAAGCTATTATCAAGACCATAATTTTATCTTGTCCTATACAAAATAATTTTTGTCCTTCATATTTTAAGTCAAGGTGAAAAAAATAATGATAGGTAAGAAAATTTTTTAAATGAAGAATCAGATTTTAACACAACCTTCTCCTAAAATTTTCTTTTTTTAAAAAAAATTCAACCTGCACTTTAAAAATCTTGCATAAACCCATTTAAAAAGTCAGTCAAATATAAATAATAAAATTTTGGCTAAAAATATCATGTGTTTGCATGAGAGAGAGAGAGAGAGAGAAAGAAAGAGTTTTGGTGAGGGGGATATTGCCCATCAAAGCTATGTGAACATGGATGCATCATAGTTACAAAGTGTGTGATGATAGGTGCATGTAGGGATGTGTGTTGAGGAACAACAGACAGATAAAGTAGGTGTAGATTGTAAGGGACTATGCACAATGCATTATGAATGGCCTCAAAATAGCTGATATGTTGAAGAGTAGAAATATCATCACTTCTAAAACTTGTGTCTTATGCTATGATGGGATAGAATCGTCAGATCACTTATTTTTTGATTGCTCATTTTTCCTTCAATATTATTGACTCCCTCTTTCCTTGAATCTTCAACTTTACTCCTCGCCTCACTCTTGTTCAAATACTAATGCACATCGGAACTTACAAAATCTAAACAAGCACAAGAAACATTTCTACTTTCTTTCTATTTGTGTCTCTATTTACTTCATTCGACAAGAAAAAAATGAGATAGTTTGCTCGATAATTTTCTAAGCAGTTCCAATCTTATTCATCGCATTAAAGATGTATTGAGATCAAGGAACATTAGGTGGAAACATTTTAATGAATTTGACCCTATATAGAGGTCACTCTCGATTGACTCTTTTCAACGACTTTCTCTCCTTTTATAATTTTTTGCTAGAGATATTTGGATTGCGAGAGAGCAGATTTTTGCGGGCTTTGTTGCCGATTTCTTCTAGCTTTGATAATGGCTTTTTTGATTTATGCTAATTGGATGGACAATTGGCAACCTTTTGATTTCTAGTTGGGATTAGTCTCATTCTATATATTAATGGCTGCTTGTTCACATATTCTCATCTTATTCTATATGGATGGTCGACTGTCAACCTAAAGTGAAAGCATTTTGAGCCTATGGGCTATTTGATAAATTTTGTCTCTGAGTCCATTCCAACGTTTGGTTCCTTTTTGTAATCTCTATTATTGGTTTTGATCTTTGCATGTGTTATTTGTTTTTATTATGTGTTTGATAGTTCAAGTTTCTTTTTTTTTCTTCATCATCATATATCTTATTTACACTGATGTATCTTCATCTTTTGGGCAATAGAATTGGGCTCATGCCCTCATTTTTCCAACTAAAAAAAAGGTACTCTCACAATTGTATATGATTTTTATACTAACTGTTAAGATCTATTCAGGTTATTTGCTTAAACATTAAAGTGATGTGTATATAACTATGTATTGCTTTCTCATTGGCCATTCACATATGTTGATTAGACTTAATCACCCCTCATGCAGAGAAATAGTGTTATAAAAGGTTTTAGCAACTACAGGGATCTGAGGTATTAGTAGCACAATCTTATTTAAGCTAACTTGTGCCATTAAGCTAGGAAAAAAATTCAATTGATTCCTAACAGAAGACAGAATAGTTGCATGTAGATAAAGGTGTGGCTAAGCAGTAAAATTTTGGATTGAAGATACTACAAAAATTAACATAGCTGTTGCACAGTTTCCAAAAATTTGAGGTTGCAAATGATAATTTAGAATAGTGGACAAGTAGACCATAAAAAATAATATTGGTGCTTAAATTATTGGAAAATTTATATTAGAATTTTTTGCTCTTTATTATTTTTTAGGTAACATATTTTAGATGGCTATCTAAATGAGCGCTCAAATGCATGAATTGATTAAGTTGAGTTTAAGGATTAAGTCAGGATTTATGACAAACTGGATTGAATTAATCACTTAATTTGATTTGGCTAAATATTTGGCCTAATGAAATAATAATGCCCAAAATAGAGAAAATTGTTGTTGTTTTAGGCTTAGTTCAATCTCAAATTAAGTCTACTTCAGGTCGTAATTTTACTTAGGAGGTTTGATAAAGATAAAAGTGGTGCCAACAAGTTAACATAGAATTAAATTTAACTTAATTAACTTGGTGGTTTGGATGTACTAGGATAGGTCAACGGTGGTTCATATATATATTGATTCGGTCAATGGGTCAGATATGATTGACTAGGGACGTGTTAAAATATAAAAAATTAGTAGCTTTTAATGCTAAGCTAAATCTAAGAGATTCGACAAAGTCTAAATGGCCAAAAGTCAACAATCAATTTTTAGTATTTGCACTATTTTCATCTCCTTATAACAGATCTACTCTCTCTGTTTTCTCGTGAAATAATTAGTATTTAACTGAAACAAATTAAATTTATTATATTTATTATATTTTTTCTTATCAACAAAAATAAATATTTCTGCAAATTTATTTAATGTAGACAGGTAGGTTGATTGGCTTGTCCAAGTGCGCTAAAAACTAATCCACACTTCATTTAGATTTCCTCAATTAAAAAATTGAACTCAATCACACTCCTTCAAAAAAAAATATTAAAATTTATTTTCCGGTGCACATTTTCTCAAATGTTATGATCATAACTAACCCTATAATCACACTTTAGACCTTTTAGCCACAGATTTTCAGTGTGATTAATGCTGACATTATTAAAATATTAATCATTTTTATTTGTTGAAAATCACATTTCATGAGCTCAACCATCTAGAAGATACCTTTATTCTTCCCGTTCAATAAATAAATAAAAAAAGAAAGAAAAAAATTATTCAGTGGTCCATGACTATTTTTCTCTAAAATGTCCTTCCACTAATAGTCATGGTCCACAAATTGTTTTATAAAGTATATTTGGCCAACAAGCAATAAGAAATTTCTTAGAACAACCAATTTATTTTTGATAGTTTGGCTTACTTTTTCCACTTGTATGAAGTGCTTAATGCATCACCCACCATATATAACCTCCTTTTAGCTGATTCTCAACAAGACAACAACCCTAAGTGGAGTTTACTGACATCTTCGGCCCACATTGAGCTGATGCCACTAAAAGGTACGAGAGAAATAAGGGTGTCAAATAACTTAATTAAAGTCTTTTAAAAATAATATAAGTTTCATTATAGGTTTAAGTTGGCCAAAATTTATGATGGAGATTGACTGACTACGCAGTTAAACTCATTTAGATTCGCTTACAATGTAATATACTTCTTCAATAAATTAATATAAAAATATACTCAAATTTTCAAGTGTAATTAAGGTTACTTTTAAATCTACTAAGTCAAATGTTAGATTAGAATATCAAATTCTAAAAATAATTTTGAATTTTTTTTTTAATTTATGCTGACCCAATTTGAAATAATTTAAACTAAGTCAAATTTAAATATATTTTTCTCACGTTTATGAAAATTCTTTAAATTGAAGCTAAAAATATATATTAACATAGTACAAAAAACTTGCATACAAACATGGAAGCTTAGAGCAATATAAAAAGATATGAGATTTTTATCTAAAACATTCTGAAATGAAACAAAATGTAAAACTTTGCGAGCACAATATTGCAAAGAGTTGCTTTCTTCATAATTAAAAGATACATTAATATAATTTAATAGACATTAATAAGAGTTTTGAGATATTAAAACTATCATTAAATGAAGATTTCAAATGAAAGTTGGTGGTGAGCATTAATAGTTGGATGATTGGCTTAGTTCTCATTATGGAAGAAAAGACTAAATGATTGGGAGATAAAAGTTAAATATCATATATATAATTTATTTCAAAATAAATAATATATGATTTATTGAGTGAAAATTTCTAATATTTATATGAAGCTTGATACTAGATGTTGGGGGTTATACCACATCCTTTAAATGATAAAAAGAGCTTATGAGCTATTCTCTTCCTATTAAACTTATTCATTTAAGCTCATTCATACCAATTAAGACATTTAGAGGGCATATTTCATGGATTTATGATATATCTAACTCACTCGACAATCACAAAATTAAATTATTAAGTGCATAATAAAAATCTAAAATAAAATGTAGAATACGTTTTGCACATATACATGCATATACAATACAAATGTATTACTTATACTCATATTCATGATGGAAGAATTAAAATTTATAGGAAGTAAAAAGTGAGGGTGAAAGTATTAAATTAAAAATAATGAGGTGAAATTTATATATTATTTGCGTCTTTGAGAATTTTATTAGGTAGATCACGAGATCTTTTGTAGCCAAAATTATCCAACACTGGCGATATGAACAGACATGTGGAAAACCCGTTAAAGGAAAAATCACGCAGCTTGCCTCAGAACTTTCTATGTGTTCAAAGATACTGGTCCGCTTCTCGTTAGTTGGAGAAGAAGGTGTTTCTGGGAAATAATATTAGCGTAGAAAAATCTGATATCGGTCAACTCAACCCAAGGAGAAGTTTCAAAAGCGGCGGCGATCTTCTGGAGCAACCTCTTGATCTTGAGGAGAAAGGAGCGCTTTTCTAGTCCCCGGACGATCTCCTAAGCGAACTCACGATCTTGAGCCTTCTTGGTGGTAGCGGTGGTGATCGTCGTTGGCGTCGACATGGTTCTCGAGCTCTCTTCAATCCGATTTGGTCTTCAGGTGAGAATGAAGCTCTATTTATAGATTTTGGGAGTGGCGCAGTAAATTCGTGGAAAACTCCAACCACTCTCATCGGACGGGTGCGATCCCCCGATCAACGGTGTATTTTGATGATCCGTGCTTAATGATGTGAATTGGGATTCGTTGAGTCGCCTTGACGAGCCGCCGATCTCGACTATAAATATGTCCATTTGTGACCATTTGGCTGATCATGATCCATTTTCATGTTCGATACTGATCCGAGTCGATTCGAGCTCCTGATCGACTACGCTGGATGTTGTTATGCTCGTCTCATCGGTGACGGCCGGGCTGATCAGTTTAAATCGGTGATTAGATCGAAGCATTTCTGAAAATGCCTTGAGATTCGTGCTTGATCAGATTAATTTTCTGAGGATGTATCAATTATATAGTGCCAAATTTTAAATATTGAATTTATGTTATACATAATCTTTGATCCAATACTTCAACCATTGTTTCTATATGCCGAACTTATGTTCTATACAAGGGCTTGTGTAGATGGTAAATGCAATGGACCCACACCTTATACACCTTTGGTCCGTTGCAAACCCTATTTATACCTTGTACATTTTTTTGTAGAGAGAGAGAGAGAGAGAGAGAGAGAGAGATCCAAAGCGGTGAGTATAAGATTTATTGGAGGACAAACCAAATGCGCGAATGATGTAATAGAAAGCTACATAAAGTGTCGGCACAAAACTAAGCAAAAGGCATTGGGCATGATCAAGAGTGCAATGGGAGAAATTCATTCGTATGTAACTTTTGCCTGCCTCAATGTTAAAGCATCGAATCCTGATGCTAGCACGAAAATTCGTGGATCTCCCTCCTTGGTTCATTCCAAAGGTGGAATTAATACCTTTTTTAATAAAAATTTATATTATCACCATTTTTTTTTGTTGCATTTTCTTTGTTTTGTGTTTTCATGAGGTCTATTGTGGGAATTAGCAGTTCTCTTATACTCTCTCTCTCAATAATAATAATAATAATAATATATATATATATATATATATATATATATATATATATATATATATATATATATATATATATATATATATATATATATATATATATATATATATATATATATATCAGAAAGAAAATTATTTGGAATTTTTTTGGCTGAATGGATTCATCAGAGTTTCATAAATGAATTATTCAAATTTAAAACAGTGTAATCTATCATATTTCATTTGAAAAAAATTATTGGCCTAATTAAGGAGGATTCACATACATAGCATTTAAATTTATAAAATTTACATATCTCACACTCGTCGAATCTCAACACTAATGCTTTTTCTCGGTTTCAGTCCTTTTCCTCTTTTTAAAAATAGAACTTTACCAGGGATAAGTTTCAAGGGCAATGTGTAGAGAGCTTGGTTGATAGCAGAGAGAGCGACGGTCCATATCTCTCATCGATTTCTGCACCTCATATGACATTGATAAGCATCTTATTGCTGTTGCCTCTTCCTATTTCCGTGCTCAAAACCGTCGCCTTTCTCGATCAATTTTAGAGGTCAATTGGTATTAGAGTGAGAGAGCTCACTGGTTGAAGTTGTAAAATGCACGTGGCAAGAAATCAGACGTTAGGGTGGATTTAGGACAGTTTTTTATCTATTTTGTTTTTCATAAAATAAGTACAATTATATTTCACTATCAAATTCTTAAATATTTTTTTAGAAAATTACCTTCTTCATAATATTATTATAATCATCTTTTCAAAAAATTGTAACTACTCTAAACAGGGCAATTTTTTTAAACTAAATATGATTAGAAGCTTAATTAGATAATTAAGTATTAATAAAAAAAATTAAGAATAGGTATAGTGCAATTAGACGACACCACAGCCGACTGACATGGCGTACGTACACATTAAGCCGTCACCACTTAATTAGCCAGATAGTTGCCGCCCAATTAGTGGGTGATCGCAGACTTCGTCGTCGCCCACTAATTGGGACGGCCTAACACTAGTAGGCGATTGGTCGGCTCGACTGATTTGGCTCTCGCGATTCTCCGCTGATTCCTCCCCCTCTCGAGCTCGGCACAACATCCGGTTCGACCGTTCGCAACATCGAGCTTCCCAAAGACCCATCTATCTCCAACCCCGCATTGTGCCGCTCTCCTGAAATGAACTTATTTTTCTTGTCGACAGTTTATGGCATTTGAGACTTTCCTCTCATATATAGGGTTTGGAAGCCAACATTAACTAGGAGATTCTACTCATTTTGTTTGGGGAAGTTTTCTATGGCAGATTCGACTTGTTTTTGCGCACATCCCCATCGTTATTTGTAAACTCACGATAAATCCCTACTTCTATCAATTTATAAAGTAATAGAGTATGCATTGTAGGAATTTGATTAGTATTTTTAGACTTTTGTTTGAGATTTGAGTTGTATGTTTGCGTAGGCGTTGCGATTCAGGTGTTATGTAGCTATATAGTTTGTTTGGCAAGAATGAAAAGAGAATTTGTTTCTGATCCTTTATGGAGGCTAAGTATCGATAAGCGCTCACCCAAGTTAATGGGAGGTCAAAATCATCCAAGGTTCGTCCACGACCTTATATTGGAATTGAAACAACGAATTATGAGAATCTTGCACATTGATCCAGAGCGCCACACAGTCACTCTAACAAGTCATTATGCAGTGGGTGACGGATTTATAGCGTCTGTAATATCTGACGATGACGTTTGCAAGGTTATACTTGACGAAGGTTCTCGTCAGATGTTGGTGTTACATGTCGAAGTGGAAGATGTTAATATTGCATCCACATCAGCTGATCCAGTAGTAAGGTCAGTAGATATACCGTTAACGCATACATGGATTTCATCGACAAGCACCTCCCGGATACAACGCACTTTGATGAGTTGATTCTGCAAGTATATGGTCAACATTTATCTGATTATACTTGTACTAATTAATATGATAATTTGTTGCTCAACTTATAAGTTATATGGCAGTGACGATGCTGTCTATCGTTTGGATGAACCTGCCTCAGGGTGCTGCAATCGAAGATGAGTATTAGACTATGAGTAGTGGCTCAAGGCGGCGATATTAGTGATGATGACTATTCGGGGATAGAAGCTACTGCTTTGAGAATATGATAATAATCTGCTGAAAAATCACTCATTTCGCAATATTGACAGTGAGAGTCATATGTTGTCCACAAACGAGTATGTCCGGATGTGTCAAACTACAATAGATTGATTTGCTAGATAATGGCCTCTGTGATTGTAATTGTGGCAGAACAATCATATATCATTGTCCATGCCTACATGTGATTGCTGCATTGGGATTTCGGTTGAACCATCTCACGCGTGTGTCAGATATTACACTTTATATATAAGTGACATACATAAATGAATTTCATACTTTACCGATTGTTGACGATTGGCCATCTCGGTGTAGCATGGATTAGTCACGCGACCACCTAACTTTCGCAGAAGGTCGACCGATCTCGTAATAGATTCAAAACACAATGGATGAAAATGTAGGTAGAAGAGTAGAACTTGTAGCATATGCAAAACAAATGATCACTACAAGTCATCGGTCTCATAATATTAACTTGATGGTATTTTCCTTTTACTTATAGTCGTTAGATTTTACACATAGGATAATGCTTATCTTTCTCTTTCCGGTTGTACTGCTCTACTTAGATTTTATAATATTAACACTATTATATTTGCGCTTCTTTTCCGACAGGTACGATGGCAGAGGAGCACCGCCCTCCAGCTAGACATCGGCGACGTAGCCATGCTAGGTATGAGCTGATATGCAGAGACCTGGATGAGCGTGTACATATTGGTGACACATATTACGGATCGGTGCCTACAGAGGGTGTCGCACACCATGAATGGAGCAACGGGCCATCTACTTCCGCTATTCCAGGTCCTTCTACATGTGCTGATCCAGGTCCTTCTACATATCGCTACATGAGTCGCATTTATCTATCTTCCGAGTAACGATATGATATAGCCAAGATCTTGTAGAGGGCTACCATCACCGCAGATGATTGTCCATCCTGCACTCACCGATCACTTGGGAGTGGTGCAATTCCACGCAGACGTCGGAGGAAGATAATTGTCACACAGTTTAGGGTTTAAGACAGTATACTTTTGTGTCTATACTATATTTTATTTATCTGTTTCATTATAAATTTGAGAGTCATGTACACGTTAAATTTGATTATGTCATAATGAACTTCTTATTATTTGTCCATTTCTGAAATGAATTTTTTAACTTCATATGATTGTCATCTATTAAACTATTATCAACTTGATGCTGTCACGAACTATGTCAAGTTTAAACTGCACTTTTTTTTCTTTGTTTTTAAAGTAGGTTTATTACTCTCTACTTTTTAGAAGAACAAAAATTGAAGAATTAAGATTTGTTTGATGAGTACGGAACTCTATGTATACGTGAAAATCCTGATTTTTTTCATAGCCCTAAACCGTGACGATGTTACTTATCTCACACAAATCATACCTTAAAAAAATAACTAAGCTGACTTAACGTGACCAACACGCCACGTCGAAGTCGACGGTGTACCGCTAATTATGATTATACCTATTCTTAAATTTTTTTTATTAATACTTAATTATCTAATTAAATTTCTAACCATACTTAGTTTAAAAAAATTACCTCCAAACAGAGCCTTAAGTCAATTGGTGTTTGAGAGAGAGAGAGAGAGAAGAAGAAGAAGAACTCACTGGTTGAAGTTATAAACTACACGCTGCAATAAGCCAAAACTAAATCATCTAAGGGCATAAGGCCAAGTTTCTCTGATCATTTAGTAATTGTTGCATATATCATGGAGTTTTGTGGATTACTATTAGGCATAATTTAAAGATCATGGCATCATTGATTATAACTTCATTATTTTGACATATATAGCAAATTTCTCAAATGCAAGTGTGAGGGCAACATACCAGCAGAGGAGTATGACTGGGTTTAGGTATTTAACACAGAGGTGATATTTTTGATTTATTTTAATATTTTAAGTTTAAGTGTTATATATATATATATATATTTGAGTGTGTATAAATTTTATAAAATTGAGTGCTACGTATATAAATTCTCTTAATTAAATAGTTATTGTTGACCAATAAGTAATTTTCATACGCATAATCAAGCAAATATATTGAAATTAACAAGAATTATATGCAGCGTCGTGAAAATAAGAGTTGAAAGCATATGAGTCGTGACTCAAATTGATCAAGAAGTCCTCCGATCGTGAAATCAATTGCACCAATGCGTTCAGAATATCAAAATCAATTAAAATTGATATTTCACATTGATCAATTATCGTCCAAGAAGAAAATTAAATAGAACAGACAATTTTGCGCATACTGAAGTCGGGAGGCCTCGATGTTATCCAAATGAGCCCTCTTCGTGAAACGGACTGAGCCGTTGTCGCCGAAACATCGAAAACTATTGAAGAAGACCTTTCACGGTCGATTCGATCAAGTGTGGAGCAAATAACAAGCCATGAAATACAACGATGCAAAAATTAAGCTCGCTAATTTGCTTTGATTGACCTCGACATAGCCCAGATGACCTCCGATCGTAAAACGGATTACGCAGTTGAGTCCGAAACGTTGAATTTACCAAGAAATGATACACATAATATGTGAGTTTGATTCCGGCAAGCCACCACACAAATCTTAATATGATCTGATCATAAGAGGTTAAAGAAACTTATGATATTTATTTTTAACATGATAAACACAATATTTATAAATAATTTTATTTTAGAATTAATTTGAAATTGAATTGAGCTCTAAACAGCTTTAATTCTGCCCAATATTTTGAATATCCCGTTTAACTTAATTTGAAAGGATAATTAAGCTATGATTAAGGCTCTTAAATCCTATTATTTCCTACCTATTATGTCCCTAACTGAATGGATTGAAGAAAAGCTCAGGTGGTCTCTTTCGACTGGCTCTCCCACTCTCTCTTCTTGCGGCCGACTGGTTCGATCGAAGGAACCTTCGTCCGCTCTCTGTCTCGCCTTCCCTATTCGCTCCACAGACAGCAGCCAAAATCCGATTCATTGGATTTCCCTCGTCTCTCTCTCTCTCTCTCTCTCTCTCTCTCTCTCTCCTTACATGAACTAGACTCGCGCTTCCCGGTGGTTTAGGCAGCCGAAGGTAATTCTCTCCCTTTATATTGCTTGCCCTTCTTTCTCTCCTATCCGTCCATAGAAAGGGCATAATAATCCAAGCTATAGTCGAGGCCATCGTCTGGTAATCCTCTCAACCCATCTCTGATTTTCTCTGACCTATTTATGGTGGAAACCAGTTGATCCTCTCGAGTTGCTCCTTCCCGTCCGTCTAGAACGAACCCATAGCTAGTGATCCTAATTCCAACCTGCACATCTCGTTATCTCTTCCTCCCTGCTCTATATTCGCCATTCCCGATTTTCTTGTCGTAAGATCAAGTCTGGATTTAATAGCGGGCTGATACTTTTCAGCTTTGTATTACTTGGTCAAGCAAGCATCAACTCCAAAGGCCTCCTCCCTCTGTTCCTTCCTCCCGGCTGAAGCCGAACGAAACCTCCTCCCTTCTGCTCCCTCTTCTCGGCTAAAGCAGAATGAATCCTTCATGTATGTCTCCCTCTGGCAAACTGAACCGCACAGCCAAGCCTCTTCCCCTTTCCCATTCGTGCAAATCGAACCAGGCAACCCGAGCAATTCTTTTCCTCCGCTCTATTGGCCAAACTTTCCAAACTGAACAATAAGCCCACTCACCTTACCTTTCTGTGATCTAGAGTATAGCTGAGAGGCGACTCTGCCATTAAACATGTTCCTCTCAGAACTTTTTAGAGAACTCACATCGTCCTCAACACTATCTCCAAACTATTCTCAGATCCTCTTGATTGAGTCCAATTCCCTTGGCGTAGCCAAGAGGGAACTCCGTCATCAGGCAGGTTCCTCTCGGTCTCTGGCATTTTCCCCATTTATTTCCCTCCCTCTCGATTTACTACTCCAGCAAGCTGCATGGGATTTCAATATGCAATTTATGGGTGCGTATGAATGTATGGATGTGGAAATTGTATTGTATATGTGTTTCTTTATGCAGGTTTGAAGGCCTCGTCATGCTCATCAGGGCGTGACGAGATGAAAATCGGCCGATGTGTTTTAAAACACCAACCTTCACGCTTATTAGGGTGTGATGGGTAGGCCAAACCTGTTAGATGTGATCCCCATATACCAAAATACTGCTAAAATTTTGATTGAATTTTGGACTTAGAAAAAAAGGGGGAGGAGATTTGAATGTATAGAAATTACACACACACACACACACACACACACACACACACACACACACACACATATATATATATGTATATATATATATATATATATATATATATATATATATATATATATATATATATTTATATATGTATATATATATTTATATATGTATAGATTATGCGACATCCTCGTACGCTCATGATAAGATTAAAATTTGGCCGAGGTGCTTCAAAACACCAATCGACGCTTATCAAGACGTGATGGATAGAACAAAATAGTTCTAATATAGCCTCTTACATGGGGATGATGCCGGAATACTGCCGAAATTTTATTCAAAATTTATACTTACAAATAAAATGCAAGCTAAACAAATAACACTACCTAAGTTTGCTAAAATAAATTGATATCGAATTGAATTTTAAATTATAAATGAGAATGAATTTGAAATGAATTTGAAGATTATATTTCAAATTAAGAAAGATGAACTGAACTCAAACAAATTTACGAATTTGAAATGAATTGAATATTTTGCAGTAAATATAAATTTGACACTTCAATATCTCAGCTCAATTAATTTAGATGAGGACTGTTAACCTCACTTTTGGAGTGAGCTCTCAACTTCCTCATCATAGATCTAGGACTCTTATACTCCTCAGTCTTAATACACTTCTAGTGATTAAGTGAACACTTAATCTAAGCCTAAAGACTTAGAAGAGTTAGTCATAAGAATAGGTTATCCCTTAGGGATTTAAAAAAATTTGCCAACCTTATAGCCTTAAAAACCCAATCCTCGCTTCCTTCTTCAAATCCAAAATCATAAATCAATTCCAAATCAAATAATTGAAACCCATGATTAAATTCAAATTCCAAAACCCTTCCTAAGCCCTTTGATTTTATCTTATGGACTTAGCCTTAACCAAATTCAAATCAACCTCAATCTAATTAATTTTCTCAAATACCAATTCAATCCCAACTCAAATTCCAAATCAAATGACTAGAACCCAAAATCAAATTCAAGTTCCAAAATTCCTTCCTAAGCTATATGAACCACCTTCATATGCTTAGCCAAAACTCTTTTTAAACCAAATCAAACTTGATTGATTTCTTTATAAATCAATCATTCTTTTATTTATATTCAAAAATATAAATGAAATCTAAATTCAAATCATTCAAATCAAATCAAACTAAATCAAACCAAATCAAGACCTTTCTTAAGCCATATGGACTTACCTCCATAAGCTTAATCAAATTTCAGCCCAAATTAACCCAAACTCAATTGATCTTTTTATAAATCAATCATTACTTCATTTATATTCACAAATATAAATGAAACCAACCCTCCAATGACCAAAATTAAATCAAACTAAATCAATTCCCTACTTAAGCCCTGTTGACCTACATCTTTAAGCTTGGTCAAATTTGATTCCAAACCACTCCAAACTCAAGTGGTTTTCTCATGAATCATTTATATCTTCATTTATATTCATAAATATAAATGAAATATAATCCAAATAGCCAAAATCAAACCCAATTAAAATCAAATTTCTAATTTCAGACTTTTTAGTCAATCTCTTGAACTTGGCTAAATGATACCCAAATCAATCCAAAACCCATGGATTTCTTCATGATTCAATCATTATTCCAAATATAAACATAAACTATAATTATCAAACCAAATCCAAGTCAACTCAAGTCAAGCCCATGTTGACCCCATTTGACTTGAAATTATCATATGAACCAAAATTTATTTGACTCCAAACTGATTGTAATTGGATTTATATTTCAATTCTAGGCTCATATGTGAGTTCAACTAAACTTGAATCATGCCAAAACTAAACTAATTGGCCCATTTATATCCACACTGACCCAAAGTGACCTAAAGACCCATTTTGAGCTAAGTTCTAATCCAACCCAAATTGGATTGAACAAAGCCCATCTAAACCTTATATCATGATCAACAATCATCCTAGGGTGATCAACTATCAAACCAGGTCAACTAGGTCCTTTGATCAAGTCAACCTTTAGCATAAATGAAACCTAAACTAGCTAAAACCCATCATATATCAAATTGATTGAAACCATTGATTCAAATCAATTCATAATCAATGATTGAACATGACCAAACCTTCAATTGATTCAAACCAAGTCCAATTGGCGATTTGACTTAGGTTGACCCAAATTAGCCTAAAATGCTAAAAAATATGATTTGATCCAAATTAATTGCAACCAATGACTCAAATTCATTCCAAATCACTTATTGAACTTGACCAAAGCCATGATTGAGCCTAATTTGATCAATTGGTCAACTTGACCCAACTTAGCCCAAATTAACCTAAAAGGTCAAATTAGCCAAAATCTAAATTAAACCCAAATCAAAGCAAAGCCTACAATCATTTTCAATTAACTAATTGAACATGAACCAACACCTAACCCAACCTAATTTGGTCAAATGGGTCAAATTGGTCAACTTAGCCTATTTGACCTATTTGAATCCAAATGAGCCAAAATCAACCTAAGCCAAATTAATCAAAATTACTTGAACCAAAACTCTTCAAAACATCATTTGAACCTAACCCAAGCCTTGGCTTGACCCAATTTGATCAATTGATCAACCCAACCTAACTTAACCCATTTGAACCCATTAGACCATATGAAGCCAAACCACCCTAAATCAACCCATGGAATCTTAGGAGCTGGCCAAACCTGACCTAAACTAGCCTTAACTCATTCCCAAACCAGCCCAAATCCAAGTGGGACCCAACCCAAGGGGATTAACCATTGGACAAGCTTCCCCACATTGGATTCTTGCCATAAGAGGCAAGGTCCACTCTCCCATCACCAAGGCAGCCATCCAAGTACCAAATGGTGTGCACCTAAGCTTCTTAGCCCACCCTAGAACAATTAGGATTAGCCATGGACCAAAGGGAGTTCACTTCCTCTCTTCTCAAGCTAAACCAAGCAACCAAAGGACCAACCCAACCCAATCCTTCCATATCTTGCCGTGAGCTCCATGCCATAGCTTCCTCCACTCCTCGCGAGCCATGTAGAGCTGATGATAACCCCTTCGACGCCTCGACAACGGTGAATTGACAAAATTTTAGGGACAGATCCCGTCTATCCATCACACTTAATTTCTGGGTATATTCCCTCAATTCGAGCGGCAATTGAAATAATTTGCATTAAGAGAACCCCTTGAGTGATTTTGAAATCCCAAAGAGTCTTCCTAGAGTGTTCTAAAGTCTCCCAAGCTTGGATTTCTTCTTTCTGTGCATAGCCGAAATAGGGGAGGTCAATTTGAAGTTCAATTTCCTCTCCACTCAACCAAATCTCAATCAACCTTGCACACACCATCACCACACCTCGTCGAGCAATACCAAGACATTTCCCAAGCTTTCAAGCTACCGGAAGTCCAAGTTTGATTGAAGCTGAAGCTCCTATATGCGCAGATTGGTCATTTGAGCGGCTCACTTCAAATTGAGGTCCAAGGTTCTCAACAGGGTTTCATTTCTACTAAACGAAGCTACCTCAGTCGATCCCACCGTCGGACATTAGCTCCGGTGAGGTAATTCCTCAAAATTATCGGTTTAGAAAAAATGTGTTGTTCCTTTTCAAAGGACATTTATATGCCATGCATTTTTGATCATTGGATGTGCTCGTCTCCTCCTCCTGATGGTGTGGGATAAATTTGATCCCAATCCAAGCTCTGGTGAGCTCAGATCGAATGGAGAAAGATGGACGATATCTGTCTTTTGCCATTCGTGAAAGAGACAGATCACGCTCCGTCCGTTTTGCATGATCAGAGTGGACGGTCCTGATCTGATCACACGTAGATCCCTTGATTAATCTTTCAAAACCACGGGTATGATCGTGGCCATCTGTTCTTAGATCAGATGGTCCACAGGAAAGCGCATTCGCCTCAATCCGAGTCAACCTCCCGATTTGATAACTTAAATACCCTATCCCGTCGCACCATGTGGAGAGTGCGCGTCGCGTCAGTAGCCATGTGGTGCTAACAAGATTAAGGGTTAATTAGGGCTATTTTAATTATTTGTTAAGACTGAAAATTCCTAAAATCATAATTAATCCTAGAAAAATTTAAAAAAATACAAATGAGGGCTTATTTTAATGATATTTTAAAGAAAAATCCTAAAAAATTATTTTTAATTAATTTTGAATAGTAATTTTTGCTTAATTAAAGTTTACTTAAAAATTTAATTTGCCTAATTACTCTCTGATTAATTGTCCAATTAATTTCAAAATTTCTAGAGATGTTTAGGGGGATGACATTTACCTCTCCTATTTTTCTTGGGATTTGTTGGATAGTTAATTAAGAAAATTAATGGATTAAGCCTTAATTACTCTACAACCTTAATTAATGATAATTAAGCAAATGAATAATGAATTAATTAATTAATTAAGCTTATTGTCCTCTATTTACAGTGAGAAGTCTTGGGGAAGTGGTTTCGGTTCATTCCTTATAACCATTTCATTAAGCTTCTTCATTTATTTCAAATTAATTAAAGCTAAAATAATTAATTAGCCACTTAATTAATCAATTAATAGAAAGGATATCTAATTATTTTAGAGCCTCATTGGTTGTTTGAGATGACTTAGGGATTGGGATTAAGGCCTCTTCTTTGACCTCTTTCCTTAAGTTCATTTCATCATCCTAATTAAAAGATATAATTAAAGGTTTAATTAAATTATTTTAAAATCCATTCATTCATAACCTTCCTTAATTAACTCTTGGGTAGCTCTTTGGGTGTTCAATAACTTAAAGAGAGAGCTAATAAAATTATGGTTGCTCACATGTGTGAGAAAATTATAAAAGTAATTAAGTGAGTCCCTCAAGCTTAATTAACTATTAATTATGAGCCAATTGCATTAGACCCCTTTCATTTCTTAGGAGCATTGCTAATTTACTTTTCATATGGTTTCATATCATGTTGGCTCATCATTATTTAGTTAATTAGCTTAAGGTGGTGCAGATAAGGGTTAATTAATTGATTTAATTCATACCTTAACCTAATTAAGATATAAAATCAACCTAATTGATTTTCATTAAATCAAATTAACCCACACATATGGGGAATGAGATTAGGGTTAGAAAATCTCTTTCACACTTCTTAAATCAAATCAAACATAAAGCTCAAAAATGTCTTTAATAAATTTTGGTTTTTTCCTTAGTTTAGATTGTCAGGACTTATGGATTGAATGAAAATGTTGTTTATCCATGCATTCACTTCTTTCAAATTAATCAAATAAAAATGATTTCTTTTATGTCAATTTGCATGTGTTGGCCTAATTAAAAATATGCGTGGCTATTATCACTATTAAATCTCAAATATATTTTCGAAAGCTTATTAATGAAGAATAATATGTATATTGTGACTTTAGTTATATATACATAGGAAATGCATGTCAATATAAGCTTAGTGTATGAAATGATGTCTCTTTCTTACATTCATATGTTGATTTGCATGAATTTGAATGTTAATGGGTATATTAGTTTGGACATCCCGGGGACGCACGACTTTAAGTTTTCCCAAGGAGGTTCCTACCTCACTCCCCTGGTGCGGAACAATGGCGACGTAACTGTTTGATTTCTTCTTATACATTTTGACATTGGAATGTAAATAGAGCTTTAATTCATTTACACAAGTAAATCAATTCAATTAAAATGCTATTTTTGCATGGTCTTCTATTTTTATAGTTGTTTATACATCCATATGTATTTAAGAATAACGAGTATATTAGTCTGGACATTCCAGGGATGCACGACTTTAAGTAGCTCCAAGGAGGTTCTTACCTCACTCCCCTGGTGTAGAACAATGGCGTCATACTTGCTTAGAACTTTTATACATTTGAATATGTATTTAGCTAATGAATGAAAATCCCATTTTTTCTCATTAAAAAGACATGCATTCATACTTTGTTCAAATGGTTGGATTAATTAATCATATGATTTAGAGTTCTTTTCTTATACTTGTTGACCTAATTCTGGAGTGAACTCTCAACTTCCTCATCATAGATCTAGGACTCTTATAGACACTAAGAGTTCCTTAATCTTAAGACACTTCTAGTGATTAGGTGAACAATTAACCTAACCTTAGAGACTTAGAAGAGTTAGCCATAGGAATGAGTTGTGACTTAGGGATTTAAGAGGACTTGCCTACCCTATAGCCCAAATCCAATCCTTGCTTCCTTCTTTCAAACCAAACCTCAAATTCAAATTCCAAAATCAAATCCAACTATCCAATGATTGAAATCCATCACCAAATTTAAACTTCCAATCCCTTCTTAGGCTCTTTGATTTTAGCCTATGGACTTAGCCTTAACCAAATCCAAATCAACCCCAACTCAATTGATTGCATTAATTATCAAATCCAATCTCAGATAGATTAATTTCAAATTCCAAATAATTGAAACCCATGATTATCTCTAAATTCCAAAAATCTCCTCCTAAGCCATTTGGGCCACCTTCATGTGCTTAGCCAAAATTCCTTCAAATCAACTCAAACTTGATTGATTTCTTTATAAATCAAAAATTCCTTTATTTATACTCATAAATATAAATGAAACCCACCCTCCAATGACCAAAAATAAACCAAACTAAATCAAAACTCAAATTAGCCCTTTCAACCTACATCCCTAAGCTTAATCAAATTTGCTTCCAAATCACTCCAAACATAAGTGATTTTCTCATGACCCATTTATATCTTTATTTATATTCACAAATATAAAGGAAATATAAATTCAAATGACCAATACCAAACTAAATAAAACTGAATTTCCAATTTTAGCCCTTTTAGCCAAATTTTTGAACTTGGCTAAATGAAACCCAAATCGACTCAAAACTCATGGATTTCTTCATGATTCAATCATTCCTATAATCATTGACTCAAATATAAATATAAACCACCATTATCAAACCAAATCCAAATCAACCTAAATCAAACCCAAGTTGACCTTTTTGACATGAAATTGTCATATAAACCAAAACCCATTTGGCTTTAAACCAATTGCAATTGGATTTATATTCCAATTTTAAGTCCACATGTAAGTTCAATTAAACTTAAATCAAGCCTTGATCAAGCCAATTGACTCATTTAAGTTAATTTGACCCAAAGTGACCAAAAGGACCCTTTCGAGCCAAGTTCTAATCCAACCCAAATTGGATTGAACTAAGCCCATCTAAACCTCAATCATGATAAAAAATCATCATGGGGTGATCAACCACCTTGAATTGGGTCAAACCAAGTCAAACCTAGCCTTTGACCAAGTCAATATTTAGCCCAAATGAAATCCAAACTAACCAAAACCCACCATATGCTAAATTCATTGAAACCATTGACCCAAACCTATTCATAATCAATGATTGAACATGACCAAGTCATCAATTGAGCTAAAAAAGGCCTAATTGGCCACTTGACCTAAGTTGACCCAAATTGGCCTAAAAAGCCAAAATGGGTCAAATCATGATTTAACACAAATTAGTTGCAACCAATGGCTCAAGTTCATCCCAAATCACTTATTAAACTTGACCAAAGCCATGATTGAGCCCAAGTTGACCAATTGGTCAACTTGACCCAACCTAGCCCAAATTGACCTAAAAGGTCAAATTGACCAAAATTCAAATTAATTTAAAATTAAATAAAAAAAGCCTACAATCATTTTCAATCAACTAATTGAACTTGACTCAACACCTAACCCAACCCAATTTGGTCAAATTGGTCAAATTGGTCAACTTGACCAATTTGACCCTTTTGAATCCAAATGAGTCAAATTCAAACCTAAGCCAAACCATATCAAATTAGTCACACCAAAAATATTCCAAATCATGATTTAGACCTAGCCCAAGCCTTGGTTTGACCCAATTTGGCCAATTGGTCAACCCAACTCAATGTGAACCCAATTGAACCCTTTTTCCCAAATTGAGCTAAACCACTTCAAGCCATCTTATGGAACCTCTTTGGCTGATCAAACCCACTCCACATCAACCCCAAAACACCCTCAAATCTACCTAAACTCATTTGAAACCAAGCCAAAGGGGGTTGACCAATGTGCCAAGCCATTTGTATTGGATCCTTACCATAAGTGTCAAAGTCCACTTTGCTATCTCCATAACATCCATCAAGATGCCAAATGAAGCATCCCTAGAGCTTCCTAGCCCACTTTAAACCCCATTAGCCCTTCCCATGGACCAAATGACCCATGCTTCTTCCCTCTCATCCATGGCCGAACCCATGGACACAAGGAGGAGCAATACCACCCCACCACTCCATATCTTCCCTTGGAACTCCTATCACTGCTTCGACCAACCCAGCAAGCCATGTGTCACTGACAGTGACACCTCCAACGACCTGATGATGGCCAATTAATGGGATTTGCAAATTCAATTTCATCCGTCCACCTAGCTTAATTGAGGGATATAGTCCCTCAATTTGAGCTGGGAAAGACACACTTGCATTATCTAAGTCCCCAAGTTGAACTCCCTCAGAGCAAATCCAAGGATCCCCAACCTCTCCTCGATCGGCCATTATCATTTCTGTGGTTAAATCAAAATAAGACACCCTTCCTTCAAGCAATACTCCCTCTCCACTATACCAATTCCAAATTTCTTGCACCCACACCTTGCACCCACACCATCCTCATACCCAATCAAAGCCAACCAAACACTTTCTAAGCCTTCTAAAGCATGGGAGGTGTGAGTTCGATTGAAGCCGAGGAGTGTGCATGCGTGGATTGGTCAACCAAGCTTTCCACACCAAATTGAGCTCAGATTCTTTCAACAAGGCCTCGCCTCAACTAGGCGAAGCTACCTCTAGTATTGCACTGCCGGACATTAGCTCCGGTGAGATAATTTCTCAAAACGATAGCTTTAGGCCTCTTTGTGTTGATCTTTTGTGAACAGAATCTCCATGTCGAGGGATTTTAGTCATTGGATGTGATTGTATGCTCCCTTAGATGGTGTAGGATCCATTTGATCCTAATCTAATCTCGGGGGAGCTCGGATAGACTGGAGAAAGATGGACGGTGCTCATCTTTCGCGCCGTGAATGAGATAGATCATAAGCCGTCTATCTCGCATGATTGAGATGAACGACTCTGATCAAATTCTGTGGTAGATCCATTAACTTCCCCCTTAACTCACAGATTAAACCGTGGCCATCCGATCTTAGATGGGACGGTCCACAAAGAAAGCGTGTCCACTGCCGCTGAGTCAGTGCTTGGATGTGACTACTTAAATAGCCAATCCCATCGCATCATGTGGAAAGCGCGCCACGTTAGCGCGCCGCGTTAGTAGCCACATGGCCCCTGGCAGATTAAAGGCTTAATTAAGGTTAATTAATTAGTTTTTAATCTTAAAATTTTCTAAAATCATAACTAATTGTAGAAAAATTTAAAAAAGGCAAACTTAGGATCATTTTGAAGATATTTCAGAGGAGAATCTAGGAAAACTATAATTAATTGATTTTGAACAATGAAATTTGCTTAATTAGGATTTTATCAAAAATCTAATTAGCTTAATTACACCTTAATTAAGTACTTAATTAATCTTAAATTTTTTGTGGATGTTTAGGGGGATGACCTCTACCTCCCATATTTTTCTATGATTTAATTGATTTCTTAATTAGGAAAATCATTTGAGTAAGCCCTAATCACTCTCTTAATCCAATTAATTATAATTATGGAATGAACAGTAACTTGATTAATCATTTGAACATAATTATCCCCGCTAAACAGTAAAATCACTTAGGGAATGTGATTGGGGATATTTTTTTAATTCATTTCCTAAGTCTTATTTATCTTTAAAAATAAAATTAATTAATGGGTTATTGTAATGGTTAATTGATTAATTAATTGATTAATTCTTTAAAATAAGGAAATACAAAATCTAATTGAATGTTTAAATGATTTAGGGATTAAGATTGAGGCCTTGCCCTTTATCCTTTCCCCTAAGTTAATTTCTTCATTCAAATTGCAATATAACCAAAACATTTAATCAATCCATTAAAAGATTAATGAAATTAAAATTAAAAATCAATTCACCAACACCTAAATAACCTTTAATTGATCTTGGGTAGCTCCTTAGGTGTTCAACAACCTAAGATGAGAGATAATGAAATTATGATTGGCTCACATGTGTGAGAAAATCATAAGAGTAATTAAGTGAGATCCCTTAAGTCTAATTAACTATTAATCTAAGCCAATTGCATTAGGTCCCTTTCATTTCTTAGGAGCATTGCAAATTTACTTTTCAAGCGGTTGCATATCATGTTGGCTTATTATTAATTAGTTAATTAACTTAAGGTAATATAGGTAAGGGATAATTAATTCATTTAATTCATACCTTAACCTAATCAAAATAAAAAATCAACTTAAATATCCTTCATTAAACAAAACTAAAACACACATGGGGAAATAGTTTAGGATTAGCAAACCTTTCTCATATTTCTTAACTCAAATCAAATTCAAAGATAAAAATACCTTTAAAGAATTTTGATTCATTTTAAATAACCTTATTTGATATGATTGTCCTTAGGAATTAATTAGGGTGATTGAAATCATGTATTTACATTTCTATATTTCTTTCCAACCATGCTAAATATTATTTGCCATATGAAATCATGCATTCATCTCTTTTAAAAATTAATTAAAAAAATATTTCCTTTTATGTCAAATTGCATGTGTTGGCTAAAATGAAGAATATAAGTGGATATTATCTCTATTAAACCAAAAACTATTTTCAAAACCTATAAATCAAAGATTACAAATGAGGTAATGCTAATTAATAATATATATAAGCTTGCATGTAATTATAGTATAATATGTGTGCTATAAAGTTCTCTTTCCTTCTCTAAACATGGGTTCACATAGGATTAGAAAGTGTATAGCTCATTTAAAAAGAACACAACACTTGCCAAAATCTATTCCTATGCATCTCCATGTTAAGAATTAGGAAGGGTTTTCATATTAGATTTGTAAATCATATAACAAAGTCAAACATAATTAATTACATGATTCCTTATCCATTTGGTTCTTTTTGTACATTCATATGTATTTGAGAAAAGTGGTATATTAGTCCGGACATCTGAGTAGGCTTTAAGTCTAAGTAGGTCTACCTTATACCTTGGTGTAGAAAACAATGGCATCATACTCACTTAAAACTCTCAGGCATACACATGTGTGATGTGGCCAATGAATAAAGAATAAAAAATCAAACAAATACAACACAAATTATTTATGAATTTTCTTATCCATATATTTATTCATACATTTACATGTATCTAAGAAAAGTGATATATTAGTCTAGATATCCCGGGGCTGCGAAGCTTTAAGTAGCCCTAAGTAGGTCTTGAACCTTACGCCCCTAATGTAGAAATTAATGGTGTCGTACTCACTTATAACTTTTATACACATGGATGTGTATTTATCTAATAGATAAAAAATCTCTCTTTTCTACATAACAAAGCCATGCATTCATGATTCAATTTATAAATGAAATATTTAAATATCAAAATACATTTCTATGTATTCATCATGAAGGTATGCTAAGATTTACATTGCATGTGTACGTATGCTTAGGATTATTTATATGCATGGTACACATGATGGAAAGAAATGAATGAGTGCATGTTATGTGATATCAATCCACTTTAAGTAATCCTAAGATGCCTTTATTATTGAATAGGGCTATTTAGAATGAATGTAAACTTATGGCTAATTAAATCACATAATAAACCATTCACTATAGGAAATTCATTAATCAATTTTCCTTAGAAATGACTTAAGATAAGGATAAAAGAGAGACTCCCTCTCTCTTTCTTCTCTTTATAACACTTAATTGTTAAGTGTAGGATATATGAAATAAAAGAAAACATTAAGTAAAAATCCCCAAATCAACTAAACCACTTAAATAAAAATCAACCCTTCTACAAATTAAATCCCTCACACTTAGCAAATCATAAACCTAAAGCCTAGTTAGCACATAACACAGAAGCTCTAACACATGCACATTAGGCTAAGTTACCATTTCTAGCTTTATATTAGGGTGGTGCATGATTTAATGAATATTTAGTTTTATGATGTATTGCTTTAGACTGGATGTTAGGGTGTGTGTGCGTAGCCTAAATATTAGTCTGATATTAGCTTAATCATGTCTTATGTAGGGGGTTGTACTTAAAGGGCCACTGTAATAAAACTAGAAATACTTTTTGCTATGCAAGTTGCTTAGCCCCTAAGCATAGCCCATGCTAGGATAGGTGGACTTGATTACCCATGTGTGGGGTTCTAAGTCCTAATCATTCCTATAATTGCTTAAGTTGTATGGTGTGTTTAGCTAATATTAATTTTGCAGGTGTAGCTAGATTTATTTTCCTTCCTTTTAATGTAATTTTTTCATTAGGATTAGGATAAGTGTTATGGGGATTAAGGATAAGCATTGGTTATAAGACCATGTCTTATATACTATGTGATACCTTTGGAGCAAATTACATCCCACTCAAGCCAATAGAAAGAAAGAAGTGGAGCAAATCAAGATTGAAGGAATGAAAGGTAAAAAATGAAGAATGAAGACCATTCACAACACTTATCATTTTATAAATTATAATTATTCTTTCATTATACCGGGATGCATAAGAGTAGAGCTCAACTACCAACATTTCATTTCAGGTTGTATGGAGCTATCAGACCGCACTGGTCTTTTATTCTTTTGTAATAGCTTTATAAAATTATTTGATATTTTGTTTAGCTTGTGCATTAGAAATAACATGCATTTTCATAGTTTATTTATGATTGGTGATTGTTATGTGGCTTAGATGTGATTAGGCTCCTAGGATAAATAAAATAAAATTTCTATCCTATTAATAACTCATAACTAAAATTTTAAAACAATTCATAACCTCATATAAAAGTTTAGGAATTAAATCAAGATATAAAATTTTTAGCAACCCATTAGTTGGATGAATGAATGTATAATGTCATGCATGTCATATTCTTCTACTTTTGCTAAGAGAGGGCTTCCATCTATGCCAGAGAATAAAGAGCCTTTGATGGAAAGACACCTCTTTCTCTCCTGATTTAGCTCACAATCAATTTTTCTTGCATTTAGGCATACAAAATCCTATAGCCTGTGTAAAAATAAAAGTCCAAAAAAATCAAATAAAATTTGACAAAATTTGCGTTAGATTTAAGTTATTATTGATGCCCTTCATGATCTAATCTCTCAGGGAGTGAGTTTAAGCACTTAGTTTCTTTTCTAAGTAAATAAAAGTCTAACCATCTTGCAAAACATATGACTTGCCTATGTAGATTTAAAGCATAGGAGGAGTTAGTGTGAGTCACTACACTGATTACCTCTCAGTAGGGGGCAAGAATATTGATAAGAGGCATCAAAAAATAAATCTCTCACAAATATACCAAGCTATCCAATTAAAAAAAAAATGATCTCACAACTTATAAATGATCACTTGACAACTTAAAAATTTGGCAAGATAAAATGCTAGTTAATATTGATAATAAATTATAAAATAAATATCTTAAAGTGATCTTACTAAGATGTTTATGTTATTATAATTTGTAGACTAATATAAAAATAATCTCAAAATAAATTCACAATATTCTTTTGCACAATAAAATAAATTTCAGTAAGGAATAATTTATTTTATCTTAACAAAAAAGATTCTTTCAATTAATGCTAATAATCACATAATACTTAAATAAAATGAGTATATGATAGATCTAAGTAGGCTAGTAAGCTTTTAATTAAAAAGAGAGATCTAACTAATATGAAAATAATTTTAGCATAATAATTTAATTTAAAATACTTAAAATATACTTCTAAAATAAATCTAAGAATAAATGAACTTTTAAAATAAGACTGATGAAAAAAATATTTCAAGAAACCAATAGAAATTTGTAGGAAGTTAAAAATTTCAACAAGTTGAAATAGATCTTACAAACTTTCACAAAAGTTTTTCATAAAAAAAATGATTGAGAAACTTTGATATGAAAAATAATGTCTAAAGATTAATCCACCAAAAAGTTTAAATTGGAAAGAATAAATAGATGGTGAAAATAGCATGAACAACTAAAAATGATTAAGATCAAGAAAACAAACTCAAGTAATTTGAGAAAGCTTGCTTAGTTGAAGATGTTGAAGCTTCCAAACTAAGGATTTGATCTTGCAATAGTTGGAGAACACTTGGAAGAAAAAATCTAAGAAATTTTCTCTTAGATTTCTGGAGGGATTTTGAATTTTGAATGAATACTTTCATGAAGAGAATGAGGGCTATTTATAGGCAAGAATGTCATTTTGAATTATTTCAAAAAAATATATTATTAATATCATGTTATCATCTAATAATTTAATATTCAATAAAAATATAATTTATATTAAATAAATATAAAATTCAAGCAAGCAAAATTCATCTATTCACATGGGCATGTCAAAAATAATCAAATATGTCTCTTAATATATTCAAAGCATATAACATGCATTCATTATTAAAATCAGCTAATGTTTGAAAAGTAATAAGAAATTCAATTTTAATCAAACTTGGGTCATGTAACCTATCAAATTAAAGGAAAAAAAAATCCAAGGAATCCGTTGGAGATGAAATCGGATATAAATTCCTTGATTATAAAATGACTTTGGCTAAAATACAAAATTTCACATATTTTTATTAATTTTGAAATATGACATTTAAATATTATGATATAATTTATATATAATCATACATATGTTAGTTATCATATAACCTTTAAATTAAATTAAAATATTTAATTATATTAAGTAAATAAAATAATTACACTTAATAGTCATAATTTATTATCATTTATTATTTTGACAATTTTAATACTATGTATGAAACATATAATTGAATATTAATTAGATAAAGATTTATTTAAATTAACCTCATTAAAATAATATGTTAATTTGTGAGCAAATTGATTCATGCTAATGAACTCATATGAATTTCTAAGATAGTTATAAATGCATATAACCTAAATATTATATCTTGAGTTTCAAATTATCCATTTTGATATATCTTTCATTCTTCTACTTTGCAATTTCCTCAAATATATTATGAGATGTATTGGATATGTAATTAGCTATTGATATATTTGAAATACATAAAAACATTCATTAGAATATCAAAACATTCATTTGTTATCATCAAAATTGATCGGATTGAACATACATTAAGCCAACAGTAGTCATGTCACTCTATCGCAATAATAAGCTGATCGGGTGGCTTATCCTCTCTTATGGAGGTAAACCATATACCCATTTTTGTCTTAAATATAGGTCGTGCTTTGGCCCTCACCAAAGCTTCCTAGATTTAGGATTTGAGGTCGTTGTTTCCCCTTTGAGGGATACTAGCATAAAACCTCACCTCTTAGGTATTTTTATAATCTTATATCTTGAAATTATAAGTCCTATACTTCTAATAAAAATTAACTCAAATAAATAAATCTTCTCAAATTTAAATATATAAAGCCCAACCATAGGATAGGCTGGAGTGCTCACTAGTCTTCCTAGTATCATGAGCACTCCCTACTCATATCCCTTGGATTCAAAAAGAACTCTTCTTTTTTTGTTCTCCCCCACTTGATTTTCAAAAATACAACTAATCTTTTGATTATCCTATCTTTGAATTCTTTGAAGATAATAATCACCTACTTTAATCGAGAGTATTCTTAAGAGATTCATTTTCCTTAGGATGTAATTAACTATGGAGTCTTGCCTCCATAGCGAACTTAACGAACTCAGTTTAAATAAATCCTACTTTAATTTTTCATGTAAAGTAGGTGAAAAATATCTGGTATCTTTGAAGACCCATCATGCCTTAAGAGTCCTCATTAGGTGATTAGGTCCATTATAGGGTAGTGACTTCTATCTCTCAAGATAGTACACTATTTCTTAATGTCATACACAATCACCTTAATGAGTACATCTACGGATCTGCAAGGTGTCCCCTCACAGAAAACACACCCAAACATAAAAATGAATACCACAAAATTTTCTGGTGGCTCCATTAGGGATGATTGACCTCAAGTCAAATAATATACCGGACTCTGAATGTCCATGTGCACCCTATCTACCTACCGTAATACCATATGTAGACCGGCATAAGACTTCCTTCTATCCCTAGCCAGAGCCTCATGGTATGTAGGAGGTAGAGGTAATGCAGTTATCCTCTGATAGTCCTCCTCTCCATCTGATGCTGAGAGGGAGTGGAACTGGTTGCTAGTCAACAATGGAGAAACCTCATTAGGGCAACCTTTCTATGTAATGTGGGATGTGGCATCCATCTCCTGGGAGGCACGCTCGTGGTGCCGCTTGATCTTGCTGCTCCTGTTGTGTTACTGTGTGTGGCCCTGTGAGCGACACTGTGTATGGATGAGCAAGGCGGTGTGAGAGCTAGATCCTACCTCGAAGGTAGGGGAGGCTATCTCTGAAGTCATGATAGCCTTCCCCTGAGAGGGGGGCATCAAGGAGGTGCTAGCATGCACTCGAGCAGCTGTGAGAGCAATTGACTGAGTAAGTACTGGACTAATTGATGGAACCTCAATTAGCTTTCTCTTCAGAGAAGGATACTTAGTGTCAGAAGGTAGGTTGATCTGGATGACTAGCTTCTGCCCAGCCACCTCATCCAGGCTCAATAGTGAGGGTCACCCCCTTGCAAGTGATGCAGACTCCCTCAAATCCCTGACCAAAGAATACTAGATGAGTGGATTCAATTTGAGGGAGGCTGGCCAAATCTAGGGCCAAATCCATCCCGAATGGAAAAGTGAACACATACTTCTGAGAGGCCATGTGTGAAGGCTGTAAAGACTGTACAAATTGCTCTAAGCTTTATGTCTATATTTGTTGAAACATTACTTATATCAGATTCCTTCCTTGATATTTGTTCCACACAAGTAATGAAAGTTTGGGGTTTTGAACCCACGCTCAATAATTGAAATATGCTAAGTGGGGTTCATTTGAGAGAATTAGATGTTTTAGAGGAGAGTCTTTTGCCATTTGATCTTTTATTTTAGAACCCATACCCAACCAATTTAGGTAGGTTGGGTGGGGTACAAAAAATTTGAGGAGAGATTCTTTCTTTTTGCCAGTTGTTTATGTTTCATGTTTCTTGTTTGAAAATATGGCTAGTTTGAAATTCCCCTACTTAGCAAATTTGGGTATGGTAAAAAGAGTTTGTGATTTGTGTGCTTGTGGTGAAAAATTTCTATATGGTCACCTTCATCTATGGTGAAAAGCAAGAATATAAAAATTCATCTTTTTGGGATGCCACACAGATCCACAGATGTGCTTGTTTAGGTGATCGGGTCCATCATCAAGGAATAGTGTACTATCTCGGGAGATAGAAGTCATTACCTTTTATTGGACCTAATCACCTCAATAAGGACTCTTAAGGACAATGGGTCTACATATGTACCAGATTTCTTCCCCTACTTTACATGGAAAAGTAAAGCAGAGTTTATTTTAAACCAAGTTTGTTAAGTTCTCTATAGGGGCAAGCCCCCATAGTTAATTACATCTTAAGGGATGGGATCTCTTAGGAATTCACTCAATTAAGGTAAATGATTATTATCTTCAAAGATTTCAATAAGAAAGAACTATCAATCGATTGGTTCATTTTTGAAGATCAAATGGGATTGATCAAAGAGAGGTATTTATTATCGAAGCCAAAAGGAAGATGAGTAGGAGATTCCCATGATGTTAGGAAACCTAGCGAGCATCTCAAACTATCCTATGATTGGGCTTTATATTTTTGAAATTGATTTAATTTGTTTGAGTTGCATTTTTTCATTAGAAATTTAGGACTTATGATTCCATAAAACAAGATTAAAGAAATGCAGGTGATGATTCAAGCTTATGGTCCATAAAAGGGAGCTTTAGCGAGGGCCGAAAGTAGAACCTAAATTTTAGGCAAAAATAGGTATTTGGTTTGCCTCTATAAGAGAGGATAGACCACCCAACTGCTTGGACTTACAACCTCCTGGGGGTGGCTACCAACTAACTCCTCCTATGATTTTAAATACATGTAGGCAAGTTATATGCTTATGCAAGATAGTTGGGCTGTTATCTATTTAGAAAAAGACTAAGTCCTTAATTTTATCCCTAAAGAGACTAGATTATGTAAGGACATACTTCAACTGACCCAAATCTAATGCAATTCAAATTTCATTTTATTTTTATTTTGGACAATTATTTTGACTCAGGTTAATAGGATTCATATGCCTAATGCATGAGAAATAAAGTTATTGGCCAGAATCAGCGAGAAGGGAGGTGCGTTTCCACCATGGCTCTTAATTGTCAAGCCAAGTTTCTTTGGAAAAGATGGAAGCCCTCTAATCAAGAGTGAAATAAGATGCACTTATGCATGATGTTATAAAAGAAATACTCATCTAGTTAAGGGGTTGTTAATTCTTTTATTTTAAAATTTAACTAAGCTTTAGGTGAGGTTATGAGTTCTTTATTTTTAGTTTTGAATTGTTAAGTTTGGTCAAAGATTTATTTTTCCCTAAGAGCCTAATCCACATCCAGGACATACATAAAGTAAGGAAGAAACTAGGAAAAAGATGTCACTTAATGCACAAGCTAAACAAATCATCAATCAATTTATAAGGTTAATCACAAAAGAATAAGAGGCCATTATGGTCGGGTACCACTATACAAACCCAAAAACAAATTGGGCAGATGAGCTCTATCTTTATACAACCCATATTATAAATGAATTAAACACAATTAAGCAAGGAATTCATTGTTATGGGGGTCTTCAAGCTTCATTTCTTCATTCTTCTTTTCTACTTTCTTCTTTGGTTCCTTCTTTTGGATGGTTAGAAGGTGGATGCTCCAAAGGCTTCATATGGTGCATAAGATGAGATCTTATGACCAATGCTCATCCTAATCTCCATAATAATCATTCTAAAATCCTAATTACAAAATTTACATGAAAAAGAAAAGTAAATCTAGCTAACACCTATAAAATAAGGGTTAACTAAACAAACCACACAAATCTTAAGCATGTATATTGGACTTATCACCTCATACATGGGTGACTAAGTCCACTGGCCTATTGGATTATGCTTAGGGGTATAAGCACCTACATAATAAAAGCATTTATATTTTATTTATTACATCACCCCTTAATTGCAATCCCCTACAAAAGATAATGGTTAGACTAAGATCACCCTACCATTCATTCTACGCACATACATCCTAACATCAAGTCTAAAACATATATCACAAAATCAAAAGCAAGTATCAAACCATGCACCTCCCTAACCTACAGCTAGAAGTGGTGACTTAGCCTAATGTGTGTGCTTTGGAGGTTTGTGTGGTATGCTTAGCTATGGCTTTATGTTAGAATTTTCTAAGTGTGAAGCATGTTCAACTTAGATGAGGGTTTCATTTAAGCGATTTAACTATTTTGGGTTGATTTTAGTTCATGTTTTGATTAGGTTCAAGTGAATCCTACAATTAATTACTAAGTTATAAATAAAGGGAAAGAGAAGAGAACTTCTCTTTCCTTCCATAACCTAAGTAATTTCTAAAGTAGATTCATATTTTAGTTTTATTTAGTGAATATTTTGGTTAAGTCTTTTAATTAATCTAGAGTTTAGATGAACTCTAAACAAACCCATTCAAAAGAAAGGCATTTTAAGATTAAATAAAATGAACCAAATTCATAAAACATACATCACTTCATTTCTTTCGCAACATGTATAACATGCATATGAATGAGTCCTAAGCATATCTATACACATAAATTAGAATGTTTAACACACTTTATGATGCATGCTAAGTAATTCATTTAAGAAAATTTGAAAGTTCATGATGCATGATTTTCATTAAGTAGAAAATGGTTTCCTTATCTAATTTTCACATGCACACATGAAAGTAAGAAAGACATAAGTGAGTGCACAATTGTTAAGTAGAGTTGTAAGGTACAAGACCTACTTAGGGCTACTTAAATCCTCATAACCTTGGGATTCTTCAGACTAATATACCACTTTCCTTAAATATAAACATGTGTACAAAAGAAATGAATGGACAAGAAAGGATGCAAAAATTTGTATTTGTTAATTTATTTGGTTTATGCAATTTATATGTGCAAGCATAGGTATCCTTCTTAAGTGATAGAATAGGAAGAAATAAGATATGGAATTAGGCAAGTGTTAGGCTCTTTTCAAATGATCCATACACCTTACCAAATCCTATTCAAAACTATACTAAAAGAGAAAGGAAGGAAGACCTACCTTAAGCACATCTTTATATTTTACTCACATGCAAACTTATAATTAAGATATAAGTAACACACTTCAGTTTTGATAATTGATTCATATATTTTAAAAATAATTTGAATTTAATAGTGATAAAAGCCACTCATATTCTTACTTTAGCCAACACATGCACTTTGACATAAAGGAAATATTTTCATTTTTTAAATTTAAATTTTGAAAAGTATGGATGCATGAAACCACAAGAAACACATATTTAACATGTGTGGAAAGAATTAAAGCAATGAAATCATGTAAACATTTTCACTTTAATTAAATCCTAAAGATAATCTTATGAAATAAGAAAGCTTAAAGTAAACCAAAGTTCATTTAATATGATTTTTGTTTGATTTTGAGTTTGATTTAATTTTGAAAATGTGAGTTGAGTTTGTTGTTCCTAACCCATTCCCACATGTGTTTGACATTTTTGTTTAATTTTTAGATGATTAAATTCATTTTAGATTTTGATTAGGTTAAGGTATGAATTAAACATGTTAATTAACCCTTACCAACACCACCTTGGCATAGTTACCAAATAATTATGAGCCAATGAGATGAAATAAAACCTTATAAGGAATTTAAATTTGCAATGCACCAAGGAAGAAAAGGGTCTAATGCAATTTGGCTCATGATTTATAGTTAATGAAGCTAAGGGGTTTAACTTAAGTAATTTCAAAACACCCCTCACACATATGAGTTGTGTTTTGATTTTCTTAATTGAGCTTAGGCTCTTAAACACCTAAGAATCTACCCAAAGTAGATTAATTAAGTTCTAGAATGTTTTAAAAATTTTAATAAATTAATTAAGAGGCTAATTAATGAATTAATCCTTAATTGAGAGAGGATTAAGGAAAGAAAAGGGGTTTTAGGAATAGGTTAGGGAAAATATCCCAAAATTATTCCCTCAACCTCTTATTCACTAGATCAAACCTTAGTCAACTTCAATAAGAAATTAAAACACTAATCAAACCCTTAATTATCCTTAATTACATAAAGCAAGATTTTATTAGATCACTTCCAATTGTCAAATTCTCATGTCATTAACATTTATTTCATAAAGGACCAACACACCTTAAGTCTAGTGATCAGAAAATGCCATACCTCGCTCGAGGTGATCACTGGTGTTGGATTCCTTGAGGAGCTTCGTCTCATTGAGACGAAGCTATGGTGAAAGAATTAGCTCCTGAGGTTGAGTAGATTGCTCTATGGACCAACTCCTCTAGTTCTTGCTTGTGGCCTTGATATAATTTGCTCTTCTCTTGCCTTTGGAGCTCGTGTGAAGGCTTGGGTGCACTCAACTTAGCCCCCTGATGGAATGTGCAAAGGGAATTGCACTGGTATGAGTGAAGAGGAAGTTTCAATTTCAATTTTCCTTCTCTATTTTCACTGTCCAAAAGCTAAGAATGGGAAAATGGCTAGAGCTCTAGGAGGCTTGGGATCACACTCTGATGGCTCCTAACACTCTCCCTTACTCAATGGATAATGAGCATCTATGAATTGAATTGAATTAGGGGGGGTATATCTCCCCCTATGGCAATCAGGCAGCTGATGCTATCTTTGACATTTTGATCCAATTTCTAATATGAAAAGGATTGTTTGAGCTGTTAGGAGTTGGTACATGGTCAGTTTGAGCTAAGGAGTGGATTGGTAACCTCCCATGTGCTTCAAATTGAGTGGAGGGAGGTTTCACACATGGACAATTTGAGCCATGTGGTCGATTTTGGCCTTGGGTCCATTTGAGCTAACCCAAACCCATTGGGTTGGGCGCACCACCCTCCATAGGGTTCACTTGACATATTAGGAAGGTATCAAGTTGATATGAAGAGCGCTTGACCAAATTCCCCATGGATTTGACCAAAATTTGTTCAATGGCCTAGGGGTAGAATGGTCATTTGGCTGATTTTTAATTTGAATATGTTAGGTATGTTGAGAAAATAGGTTTGGCCAAGTTTTATTAGATTTGGAGTTCATTTGATATGGTTTGGCTCATGTTGACCCATTTAGGTCAACTTGGGTCAAGTTGACCAATTGGTCAAATTGGGTCAAACCAAGGGTTAGGTCAAGTTCATATGACCATTTGAAATATTTTGGTGGCTTTGGTTTGATTCAATTTGTTTTAGTTTTGAGTTAGGCTCATATAACTTCATTTAGGTCAAATGGGTCAAGTTGACCAATTTGACCCATTTGACCTATTTGAGCTAGGTCATGGGTAGCTTTAGGTTTGGTTAGTCATATGGATTGGATTGGTATCTTTGTTTCCAATCAATTTTGGTTAAGTTTGAATTTGGATCAACATTACCCCTTTAGGTCAAGTTGGGGGTCAATTGGGCTAGGTTAGGTCTAGTTGGCCAATTGAGGCTTTGGTCAAGTTCAACAAGTGATTTGGAATGAACTTGACCCATTGGTTTCAATCAATTTGGCATAGATCAAGTTTTGACATATTTTGACTTTTTAGGTAAAGTTGGGTCAAGTGGCCAATTCTAGTTAGGCTCAAATGTTGACTTGGTCAAGTTCAAATATAGTTCATGAATGAACTTAGATCAATGGTTTCAATCAATTTGGCCTATGGTGGATTTTGGCTATGTTAGGTTTCATTTTGGCTAAGTGTTGACTCAACCCTTAGGTTTGACTTTTGACCCAATTTGATTGATTGATCATCTCATGATGATTGTTGATTGATGAGAGGCATAGGTGAGTTTGATTCAATCCAATTTGGTTAGGATTAGAATTTGGCTCATAATGGCTACTTTAGGTCACTTTGGGTCAAGTGAGCCTAAGGGTCAAATGGCTTGGTCAAAGCTTGATTTGAGTTTGATTGAACTTGTATATGGACTTATGATTGAAATATAAATCCATTTTCAAGTGGTTTGAAGTCAAATGGGTTTTGATTCATTTGACAATTTCATATTCAAAGGAAGAATATGAATGGATTTGGGGTTTGATTTTTGGATTGATTTTTGATTTGGTGATTGCATTTTGTATTTATATATATGGGCTCATGATGTAGGTTTGATTGAATCATGAGAGAAAATTAAGAGTTTGGCTTGATTTGAAGTTGATTTGTCTAAGCTCAAGATTTTGACTTGAAAGGCTTAGGTTGGATTTTGAATGGATTTGAGTTTGATTTTGGAATTGGTTTGATTGTTTGAATTTATATTTCATATATATATATATATATATATATATATATATATATATATATATATATATATATATATATATATATATATATATATATATATATATACATATATATATGTGTGTGTGTGTGTGTGTGTGTGTGTGTGTGTGTGTGTGAATATAAATGAATATAAATGGGTCATGAGAAAATTTGATGAATTTGAAGTGATTTGATCATGATTTATGCTAAGCCTTTTAAGAGAGAATTTTAAAGGACTTAGGAAATTTTAGAGTAGGGATTTAAATTTTTTGAATTTGGTTTGATCGATTTATATTTATATTTCATTTATATATGTGAATAAATGAGAATATAAATGAATTATGAGAAAATGCCATGAATTTGAATTGATTTGATCATGATTTTGGCTAAGTCCATGAAGGAAAATTTAAAGGACTTAAGAAATTTCATGAATTGATTTTGAATTTTAAGTTTAGTTTAATTTATTTATATTTATATTTCATTTAGATATGTGAATATAAATGAGAATATAAATGAATTATGAGAAAATCTATGATTTGATTTGGATTGATCATGATTTTGGCTAAGTCCTTAAGAGAAGATTAAGGACTTAGGAATTTCATTCATGGGTTTCAATTATGGATTTCAATCATGAATTTCAATCACATGGAGTTGATTTGAGTTTGGGGAAAATCAAATAAGATTGATTTGGAGTTTGACTTGAAAGAAGGAAGGTGAGGAATGGTTCAAGCTAAGGGTAGGAAAATTTCCTAATACCCCTAAGGCATGGCCTATTCATATGGTTAACTCTTCTAAGTCTCTAGGGCTAGGTTGAGTGTCCACCTAATCACTAGATGTGTCTTAAGACTAAGAAAATCTTAAAGTCTAAGTGAAGTGCTATGTCTAAGATGGAGGGGTTGAGAGCTCATTCTAAAAATGAGATCAACAAAGGATGCCCAATAGGTATGGTGTGACTGACAAGGAACCCCACACGTATTGGTGTTGACTAAAATGATCAACAACATTGAAAGATCATAGACACTAACAGAAATAATCTATCCCTAACCCAAGGTGTAGAAAGAATCCAGAGCTTAGTGTAATGTGGCTCTACTTATGTCAAGGACAGAAGAGAGAGGGAAGAATCCACTAAGGGATAAAGTATGAACCTTCCACTAGGGAACCAGGTTCAAGTCATCCACAAGGGGATGAGAGGTTTGATTTGATTTGAGTCTTTCTGAGAAGAAATTTTCATTGGGGAAATGGGTTGAATTTGTTTCAATTTTTTTTTTTTAGATTTGGATTTAGAGATGAACCTGGTTTATGTGGACCGCACAAGTAGGAGCCATGGAGCCAAGACCTAACTAGATTTACAATCCAAAGGGGTAATCTACTAAACACATAGTAGGACTAGCCAACCAAAGGGATGCCTTTATATGGAATCGTACTAGGAAGAAAGCAAGACTTACATCCTCCAAAGTAGGACCGGTAATCTATTGGCAAGATAATGGATTGAACCTAACCTAGGGTTGACTATTGAGTGAATGCAGGGACTTAGATCAACTCAAAGTCAAGATTAATTTTATTTTTAGATTTGTTTGCTTGGATGGATTCTATTGGTTTGCAATGGATCACACTAAGAAGGAGCTCATAGTAGCCTAGACCTATCTCAGATTTACTGAACTAAAGGGAGTAGCTTTCCGGCCGATGGGAGAACTATCCATCCAAAGGAGTGCCTTTTGGTTTGCAATGATCAATTAAAGGGAAGAAAGCTTGGGGACTCACATCTTCAACTACGAAAGACCATTGGGGTGATCGATTACTTTGGGCAACAATTCGAACCCGACCTAGGGTTGCCCATTGGTTTGTCATGCTAGAAAGAATGCATCATAGTTTTACATCTTTCGAAGCAGAATGATTGCCAGGGTAACCTGCTTGTAACAAAATGGATTGAACCCGACCTAAGGGCGACTATGGAGTGACTGCCAACCCAGGGACTTATCTCAACTCCGGTAGTCAAGAAATTCCTAAGGGAGTTCTGCTGACACTACCTTAAAGATAGGATGCCTGCTTAGGAAAAGTGGCCCTTTGGGGCCTTGAATTCCTACAAGCGAATTAATTTTATTTGTTTTGTTTATTTATCATGGACCCTGTTAGTTTGAGGGATCAAACTGAGAAGGAGCTTATATGTAGACCTATCTCATTTTTTGAACCAAGGGAGAATCATCCATTGAACAAATTCTCCAACCATGTGGGTGGATACTAGAAAGGGGAATGTCCAATCCAAAAGTAACCCGTAGTGTCTAAATGGGGTCAAAGGATGTGATCCAAATAGAGTGCCCATGGGGATGGGGCTAAGGGCTTAATCCAAGAAGATGACATGGCTAGTCATATATCCAATAGGTATTTGTCCAACTCGAGAAAAAAGGGACTCATACCGCCAAGAGTGGTGTATCCACTGAGTGTCAACATAGAACATCAACCAACCTAAGGTGCCATCAATTTTCAACAATCGCCTAGAAGAAAGCTGGGACTCACATCCTCTTAACTTGATTATTGGGATAGTCTGCCTGACTCATCCAACCTATGGCAACCACTAAGTGAATGCCACTGGGGGACTTATATCAACTCAAACATAGTCAAGAGGAAAGGATCCTTTGGGGGACTTATCCTAAACCTCAAATATACATAACCTAGTTAGTGCATGATGGCTAGTTCAAGAAGAAAGCACGGGGACTCACATCTTCTTAAACAGTCAACATGAGGTAGCTTACTAGTTGGGCAATGAAGTGTATACTAATAAGGTTGGTCAAGTTAGAAGAAAGCTGACTCACATCTCCAACAGTGACTGGGTGACATACCAAGTAGCATGTAGACCCTAAAGAGAATAAGAGTGCCAGGGGCTTGTTCCCACATCAAAATAGCTCGAGACAAAAGATTTGTGTTTGTTGTCATGCATGTGTCAAAAGGAATAAGACGCTTCTGGGGGACTCTTATACCTACCTTAAAACACACAAAAGGTTTTGATGAAATGATGCCATGGATGGTAAATAGGATTCTCACTGAGAAAGGATGCCACTTAGGTTCTCTCACACCTAACTTAGTTGTGCTAATCGAAATAGGATGCCTCTCAGGTTCTCTTACACCTATTTTAATAGCCTAGGATTTGTGTTGTAGGATGCCACTGGGACTACACCTACCCTAAACACACAATTGCAAAGCAAATGCTTCTAAAGAAGAGAAGATTTGATGAATGGAATCACATTTTTGTTTTTATTAATTATTTTTCAAACATGATTTTTCATGGGTAATATTTCTTTAGATAGAGCCCATTAATTGGAAGCATGTGTTCCCTTTACAATCAATAAGTGAGATAAGATCCTCCTTGGTAGGCCTTCTATGACATAGGCCTTCCCAAGTGGGTTCAAACTTGCCTCCCATCTTTGATGGGCAACAATTGGTCTCCTTAGACTAACACAAGTTCTCCTCTAAAGACCTAGGACCAGCTTGTTGTGAGCTTGAATCATTTTGGCCTTGTACAACTAGATTCTGCACACCCATCCTCTCCTCCAAGCTCTTCTAACAAGCAACTTTGCATTCTCCTCAGTGATCTTGTTACCCAATGCTATCCTTAGTGATGAGTTGAACTTCTAAAGGTAGAATGCTGACCCATACACTAAGGAAAATGGGGTAAACTGAGTTGGAGTTCGTATGTGGTAGGCCCACAAGGCTTCAACCAACTACTCATTCCACTATCGCTTGTTATCATCAAGAGTCTTCTTCAAGAGATGAGAGTTTTATTGAATGCTAAGCCATTTATGTAGTAGATGGTGGAGTATCTCCAATCTATACCGTCTCTAAGTTGATCTGCTTTTGAATGTAGTACCATTATCGATATAATTCATCGAGGCACCAACCTATATACAATATGGTTCAAAAAGAAGCACATGCGTTGTGACCTCTATGAGTGGGATGGCTTCACCCACTTGGAAAAGTAGTGGTATCTAAGATGAACCAATGCCCTTGGAAGAAGGAGGATCGATCGACACAATGTTATCCAACACTCAATGGCCAGGCCAATGTAGGTGTAGAATGTTGGGTTGGTGGAGGACCACACTGTACCTAACACCGATGGCATCTCCTAGCTATCCATGCATGTAATCATCAAAGGCCATAGTATCAAGTCGCTGATCTTCATCTTCATCATTGATTGATATGCTCAGATATACCGAAAATGTTTACAATCATGTTTGTGTTTGTCTAAATAGTAACCACATTTGGTCAAAGGACCATCGATACAGGGTGCCATCAACGAGAGCATAGAGAGCTCTATGTTTCACCGATGGGCTTGTGACTTTTCTAGAGGTAGTTTGTTGGTGTTAAATTAGTCTATGAACGGTTGCCTCCAATCCAGCTCCTTATCCATTTTTGGCAACGACAACCTCCCCTTCAAGAGAAAGTCTCTTGATGAGTTCAACATTAATAAGGGATAAGACTTGTCTATTTTGGAACCTTATTGAAATTGATTCATCTTCTGGACATCCAATTCTTTGGCAAGTTTGGCCAAAGAATCTTCTACTACATTCTCTACTCGGGGAACCTTGTAGATGGTGACTTTAGAAATTTGGGTCAACAACTTCATGGTATACTCATGGTAGTAATGAAAGCTTGGGTTTGAGAACCTTGTAGACCCTCCGTTGATGACCAATTGAGAATCCCCAAAGATGTTGATGCTCTTGACACCGATAGTGATGGCTAACTCGACTAGTAATCAAAGCCTCATACTCGCTTTGTTGGTGTAGGGTTGGAAAGAGATAGTATGAGAATCTCATCACATCGTAGAGTTAGAGAACTATTCCTACCCCTACTTTCCTGAAGAGAATATGGTGCTTCCCTTTATGAAAAGAAGCACCATCAAAATACATCTCCCATCGATGCTACCTCCCTAAGTTCATGATTTATTCATCGTGAGATCATCACTAAGCTGGAGAATCAACAGAAGTGGGTGTGCCGCTAAGAAATTCTAGTCCTTTACGCACGGGGTACAAATGTGATATCAAACTAGAATCATGGACATGCCAAACATCCGATAGTGTTGGTTGTGTCATGAGATAAAGTGGATTTATTCGAGATCAAGTTCACCTTATGAGAAAGCATATAATGTCGTAGCTTTTGGGAAGCAAAGATCAAAGCTAGGCAATGTTTCAATAGGTGGATAGTTCACAGAATCGACGAGATAAGGTAGTAGAGAGCATTCATTGGCTTGGGCCAACAGAAACAGAGAGTCATCCAATGCAGTAGAGGATGAATGGCCCTGGGATAGGGCTAGAGGCGGCTTCACCAAATACTACGCTTGATGTTTCAAAGGCATGTCGACACTTATCATCCCACTTGAACTTGGCATCCTTTTGACAAGTGCTAAAAATGCTTGCATCTCCCAATAGGTTGGAGATAAAGCATCTTAGATATGCCACCATCCTTGAAGGATCTGAGTTGAGTTAATCCTTAGGAGGTGACATTTCTAAGATAGCTTTGATCTTTTCAGGATCTATTTCTATTCCCTAGTGTCAAACAACAAACCCAAAGAATTTCCCCAAAGCTACTCCGAATGCACACTTCAGGGGATTCATTTTGAGGTTATATTATCTTAACCATTCAAAAACTACTCTCAAGTCAAATAGATGGACTTCCTTTTCTCTGCTTTTGACTACTAGATCATCAACGTAGCACTAAACGTGATAATGGTATATAGCACCAACATTTTTAAGGTTGAAATGCATGACCCTATAATAGAAGATTTTGATCGGGTTCAAAAGTATGTTTCTTTCATCTTGGGAGACATCTTGATTTGTTATAGCAGATGACCCATCCATGAAAGAGAAGACATGAGATGAGACAATGTCCATTAACTCGTATAGGAAGAACTCATCCTTAGGACATGCCTTATTTAAGTCCCTAAAATTGATGCATATGCAATTTGGCCATTCTTCTTCTTAACTGGAGATAACACTACAACTGTAGGATATTTTTCTTCTGATGAAACTAGCATCAATCGCTTTTGACTTTAAAATGACCTATCAATTTCTAATCGCATGCATCTAGGAGCTTGCTTAATAAGGATCTATTGCTAGCTTGTGGAGCTATGTCGAGATAATCCCGCATTTCATTCATAACTCCATGCCTTTAAACTCAATTAAAAGCCTAACTAAGTCATTGGTTTCTTCTTCATTCAACAATGAACTGTATGTCATGCGGATTTTCTTCTATCCGAGGTTGATTTCTTTAAGCTTGTCTATTGTGAATGAATCTCCTTCAAATTCTGGTGCTCTCTTTGATTTGGAGATCATCATGAGGTTTCTCAACACACATTCTCATAAGAGTTGGTGTTGTGTAAAAAAAACCTATCAGACTCCAAATGATTGGTAACAACTAAGTAGTTATCATCATCACCGACTGAACCCACTATACTGAATCCTAGTCCTATTCTTGATTGTGCTTCCCTTCCTGTATTGTTCCATAGCTTTTCAAAGTACTCTGACCTGTGCCTGGACCATGTATGAGGAACTAAACCTTTCTGTATAAGATTATGAACACAAGGAGAGTAAAAGTCAAATGGTAATTCCATTAATTCTTTAAATGTATCCTCCTCAAGTTCTACATCAACTTCAGGACTTGAGGATGATGATCCCAAAAAGAATCTCTTCTGCTTCATGTCACTGGAAGACTTAGGGACTTCTTAACTACCAAACCTTCAACTTTCTGAGATGTAAGTGAGGTTAGAGCTAAGGTTCCCAACTGCTGCCTAATAGTTTCACATAAACCTAATTCAAATACTTTGCTTTATTTAGAGGCCTGGTCTTCATCTTTGTCTATCAAAGTCACCTCCAACAGAACCCACTGAGAGGGGTTGACTGGTACACTAATCACATTAGACTCATCCCCTAAGCTAGATTCCAAGTCTATGTGAACAGTAGGGGTACTCCTATGAACTGGAGCACAACCTCTATTGGTGATGGCCAACTGGGGTCTTCCACCCTGAATTACCTCTATTTCCTCTTCCTACCTAGTGGAGGTTGAGCCATCTACCCACATGTCCATATGATGGAATGAAATGGGTGGAATGTGATATGTGATCTATTTCTTCTTCAATTCCCTTTCTTGTTCACTTGATTTCATTTTCTTTTCTTTTCTTTTATCTTTTCTTTTCTTCATTTTCTCTTTTATTTTGATTTGAATTTTGTCCAAGTTCATGAGAAAGGGTATTTTGAGGAAGATAGTAGGTCGCATCCTCATAAATCTCAGCCTCTATAATTGAAAATGACTTTTCATCTCCATTGACATGGTATTCAATCCCATCTTTTCTGAACTTGATGCACTGATGGAGGGAGGATGTAATGATCTTTTCTAATGTATCCAAGGCCTACCAAGAAAAGAAATTTACAAAGTATTCGAATTAATGATGTAAAACTTGGTTTCAGTCTTCCAATCACCTATCTCCAAAGGTAACACTATGGAACCTAAAGCTTGCTCCCAGTGTTTATTGAATCCTCTCAATATCATTCGATCTCCTCAGAGTGTGGTGATGTTGATCCAAAAATAGGCAAGGGTCTTTAGACTCATAATGTTCACTGATGCACCTAGAACCATGAGAACTCTGACAAGTTTGAACCTATCCATGTCAACTGTGATGTAGAGGGGACAGTTGTGCTCCAAGTCTCCTAAAAGAAAGTCTTCATTTGTGAAGGTGATCCCTTGAGCTTCTTTTGTATAATGTGCCTCCTCACCTATAGCGGTTAGTTGAGCTAAGAATATTTCAGGATCAAGGAGAGCCTTGATTAATGATTCCCTCATCTCTTTCGATAAGACAAGGGCATCGTATATGCTTAGCTTAGATGACAACTTTCTTAGATGAGAAAGGACATTGTAGTCCACCTTGGGATAATCCTCCATAAGCATATCCAAGGGTGGAGCATGGAGGGGCTTCATCCTATAATAATGACTTATTTTCCTCTATCTTGAGGTGCGCCTGGAGGTAGAACCTTGCCACTATGGAGGTTGACTTGGTGATCTCTTGTGGTGTAATGGAAGGTTCTACACATCGCTCACCTACAACTTCTCCTATGGGACCTCAATCGGATGATTCCAAGTCTATCTCAAGAGGTGAACCCATATTAAGTGTAGGAAAGTCCAACTCAATCAAAGAGGAAGATCAATTGTTATAGTTATTTTGACTTGAAGAGTTATCATTAAGAATAGAAGAAGACAACCCATTAGAAGTGACATAGATGTAATTCAAACTAGCTTTATTCTTTAATCTCTTGGAATTTTTTAGAAGTAGAAAGTAGAAATCAAGTAAAGTGAGTGGGGTAAGGGATTTGATGCCCTTATCCACCAATATAAGAATTCTACTAGTAAGAAGAGCTAGAAAAGTGGATGAAGTCACCTGTAGAAGCTACAATTAGTGGAGTTGGACTGGTCGGTGGTTACACGCTATCCCGGTCGACAAATGCCGCCGGCCGCCGAGATCCCCTTTCCTCGAGTTGGCACGCAACTTGCAAACCTTCCGATGTTGAGGTTTGAGTGACTGTGCACCTACAGGAAAGCTTCTTGATCTTGGATGATCTTCTTAGAGGTTTTGGATAAAAAATATCCCAACCTTCTTTAGTTTTGGAAGGATCACATGTATCCCCAAGGATTACCCTAATGGAATTGGAAGATTGTTCCACAAGGTATTTCTTTGGGATAACTACAACAAACTTGAAGCTATGTTGCCGCCCTTAAATGTGAAGCAATCCTCCAAAACATGGCCACCACATGTGGTAGGGGAAAAGTTTGGATCATGACTTTTGCCTACTTCCTCCGCCTCAGGCTTGGTAGCTAAAAGCTTCTTTAAGAGATTCTTAAAGATTTTCGATTACCTCCTTTAAATGAATAAGGTTTGTTTATCTAAAAAGAGTAGACCATAACTGCATGTATGCATGCCACTGCTGCTGGTGGAATGGCGGTGGTGCGTGGAGGTCTTGTGGAGGCCGGTAGCTACCTGGTGGCAAAGGAGGTGAGGTCCGAGAGGTCATGGTCTCTGACTGATCTCTAGCTGCTTCCCTTATCTACTCTTACCCTCTTCTTCTCATAGACCTTCTTTTTTGCTTTAGGCAACCGGTCTTGAAAAAACTATTTGGCCTCTCCTTGTAGACTAGCCTTGTTGATTAGCTTTCAAAATGTATAGATTGAAGCCCTTAAGCATGAAGGCAATCGGCCATGGATATTCTTAAAAAAGAATCTCAATGGCGCTCAGATGGTTGCATTTCATACTCATAGTTACCATCGAGAATATAATCAACAAGAGACTCCGGTGTTGTTGTGCTACAACAAGATCACTACAAGTAACCCTTGCTAAGCTCAACAAACCTCTTGATGAAAGAGTTGCTCTAACTCAAAGAAATGTCTTTACTAGACCTTGAGCAGCATACTAATCGAAAGCAATCCCTACTAGGCTACTAATGAAGAGGCAAAAAAGTAAAGCATGGCTGCAACTGGCATTGCAACAACTAGCCTTGAAGTGTGCTATGCGCTGTCTTGGGTTTCCACTGCCATCAAAGCTTTTGAAGGAAGGTTGCACGAAACCCTTGTGATATTGGATTAAATCGAATTCCTTTGAGTAGGGTCTACCCTTTGGAACTGATGATCCTCCTTGGGCTTGAGCCAACGCTTCCTTCACTTATTGCTCAACCATGAATTTTATATCTTTTTCTTGTATGGAGGTACTTTCCACTACCTTCCTATACATGCTAGTGCTACCTTGCTCAATGGGAGGTAAGGTCTTGGCTGGGTCCAAGACATGCACTAACTCAGGCTGACTGATGTCGACTGTGGTAGGATGAACTGCTGGGGCTTATTTCTGGAGTATTGAAACTGTTGCTAGCAAGTCCTCTAATTGTCATTCCATCATATATATCTACTCATCTTTCTGCCTCAACTGATGTTGGAGGTGTTGCTAATTGGGTTTTGTCTTTTTAATCAACCTCATCACCTTCCATGGCCTGCTGCTCCCTGAGAAGAGATCCTCTGGTATCCACCATACATACTCCAGCTGAGTGTCCCAACAAGTCATCTTCGTTGGGATTGAAGATGTCCTTCTCCTCATCTACCAATCATACCCCAAGATCTCCTACTTTTCCATGAAAGAATGAGCCACTATCTCATCTAAAAAATGATCGATCTAAGCAACTACAAATAATCTTGGCTAACCAGTGTGATCACTATCATACATTGAGAGGCACCAAACCTCACACCAGAGAGAGAGTCAATCCTATGAGGATGTACTCGGATGAGAGACACCCCACTATCACTGTATGAAGGGTGACATTCCGAGGTTCCACTATGCTTCGAGGTCACCACTTTCGCACTACCATCGCGTAAGGTTAAGCAAGAGAGTTTGGCCTCACATAGGGTGGTGGATGAAGGAGGTTCCCTGGCCAAACCCATCACCAATGGGGTGCTTCCTGATATGGCCTTCATGGACTGATGGAACTAGATGCCGTGACTGACCGGGTGATGGCGGATGAGGTGGAGACACCACCGACTCTCTATGAATAGAAGCTATCCTCCTATGATTGATCTCAGTAAGTAGGATATCGTATGGGGTGCGGATGAGCTGAAAATCAACAAGCGCGGAAGCGGATCGACCAACCTCCGCCTCTACCATGTATGGGCCTCTGCCTCTCCTAATGGATATGTTTCCCACACCGTGGGATGATGGATCTGATCAAATTGAGCTCGACTCTAAACGTCACAAGCTCCGCCTGCGCTAAAGACTAACGGGAGGTCATATGACCTCTTGCCCTAGTAACTTGGGCATGAGACCACTAGTGGAGGTGATGTCCGAATCCTCCTAACATCCTCTCTGTCTGACCTAGAGAATGGATGGAACTCATTTGTTGCAACCAGTGGTGAATAAAAATAGGAAACTTCTCAACAGCTGAATGGGCTGTTGCCTCCATCTCTCTGGCAATCCTAGTGTGATACTGCTTGATCATGTGAGTTTTGTCCTACACTGTGTCATGGAAGGATGGGAGGAGTGAGCTAGACCCATACTCAAAAGTAGGGGAGGCAAGCCTCGAGATCGTGGGAGCCTTACCCTCGTGAGGGGATGAGAGGGTGCTAGCCCTCACCGGGCAACACAGAAACCATAGGAGAATTAAAACCGGGCCGCAATTGGTACCGCTACTACTAAAGTCGGGACCCATTGCTTTCCACTTCAATGAGGAGATAAGAGAATCAAAAGGTAGATCAATCCAGATGATCGGCTTCTGCCCAGTCACCGTGGTCCTACTAACTGTTGTGAGGGGAGTGCCCTCACATGTAATCCTCGTACCCTCAAATCTCCTACCAAAGTGGATAAGATGTCTATGATCCGATTGGGGGAAGTTGGGTTGGTTCAAAGCCAAATCCATACCATGAGGGAAAGTAAAAACAAATTTTTGCGAGCCTACCATTTCATATCAACTGCAAAGATTAGAGAAACTGAATCATTGTAATCAGAATCGATGGTGAGAATCAATAGAAATGAGCTTGGATCATTTATCTTTGTTAATTTTTTGAATTTGAATTTAAAATTTGAACCCACATCCAACATTTGAAAGTGTTAAGTGGGGTTTATATGGATTTGAGAAGATTTAGAAATTTGATTGAAAGAGAAATTTTTGAATATGAATCCAACTTCAACAAATTTATATATGTTGAAAGATGGATTCAAATATTTTGAGAAGGATGCTTCCATAGGTTCATGATTGTTTGAATTTTGATTTTGATTTGAGGACCCTTTCCTTTAACAAATTTGGGTATGTTAAAGTAAGGGTTAATTGATTTTGTTTTCGATTGATGATTTTGAAATATTACTTACTTAGCAAATTTGGGTATGCTATGTGAAGTGTTTAAAAATGATTGTTTCTTTTTGTAAATTGTTGTTTTGATTTTTGGAAATTTGGAATTCCCACTTAGAAAATTTAGGTATGCTAAGTGAAGAACCCAAGTGTGTTTTGTTTGATTTTTGAAAATAGGATTCTTAGCAAATTTGGGTATGCTATGAAAATCCTAAGTGTTTCATTATTTTTGGATGTTTTGATTTTTGAAAGAGTAGGATCCTTAGCAAATTTGGGTATGTTAAGAAAATCCTAATGTGTTTCATTTTTATTTTGATTCGCTTGAAAGCGGAGACTTTACTTTAGCAAATATGGTATGCTAAAGATGAAGTCCCACTTAGCTTTGTGAAATGGAAATTTCACTTAGCAAATTTGAGTATTCTAAAAAAAAATTCCAAAAGATGTGTTCAAAATTTTGTTGTGTTTTGGTTTTGAAAATGGAAACTTCTCCTTAGCAAATTTGGTATGCTAAAGAATAAAGTTCCAAAGGTGCTTGAAAATTTTAGATTTTAGATTTGGGAGATTTCACTTAGCAAATTTGATTATGCTAAATAAAGTTTCAAATATGTTTGAAAATTTTTGATTTTGAATTTGGAGACTTCACTTAGCAAATTTGGGTATGCTAAATGAAGTTCCAAATGTGTTTGAAAATTGTTTTGGTTTTGGAATTTGGAGACTTAACTTAGAAAATTTGAGTATGCTAAATGAAGTTCCAAAAAATGTTTAAAAATCAGGTTTTTTTTTTTGTTTTTTTTTGAATTTGGAGACTTCACTTAGCAAAATTTGAGTATCCAAAATGAAGTTCCAAAATGTGTTTTGAAAATTTTTGATTTTGGATTTGGAAACTTCACTTAGCAAATTTGAGTATGCTAAATGAGTTCCAAATATGTTTGAAAATTTTGATTTTTAATTTGGAAACTTCACTTAGCAAATTTGAGTATGCTAAATGAATTTTCAAAATATGTTTGCAAATTTTTAATTTTGGAATTTGGAGACTTCACTTAGCAAATTTGAGTATGCTAAATGAAGTTCCAAAATATGTTTGAAAAAAAAATTTTTGGTTTTGGATTTGGAGGTTTCACTTAACAAATTTGAGTATGCTAAATGAAGCTTCAAATGTGGTTGAAAATTTGTGATTTTTGGATTTGGAGACTTCAACTAGAAAATTTGAGTATGCTAAAAGAAGCTTCAAATGTGTTTGAAAATTTGTGATTTCGGATTTGGAGATTTCACTTAGCAAATTTGAGTATGCTAAATGAAGTTTCAAATGTGTTTGAATTTTGAAAATATGATTGTTAAGTTTCAAGTTTTGAAATGAGGACTTGCATTCAACAAGTATGGGTATGTAGGAATGGAGATCAATCTTATTTTTAAAATGTAAAAATTTTGTTTTGTGTGTGCTTATTGCTTTTTGAAAGAGAGAATTCTAACTTAATCATATGTGGGATATGTTTAAGTGAGATTTCTAAATGATATCATTTTTAGTTGGGAATGAAATCTTAATTCAATAAATTTGAGTATATTAAATGATGATGTTCATTTATGCTTTTGAAAATTTTAATTTTATTTTAAAATGAAATTTCCTTTCAATAGGTGTGAGTGTATTGAATGGAAAGGTTCATGTGTGCTTCTTAAAATTTTATTTTTAATTTTGATTTTGATTTTTGGGAAGATGATTGTTCATTTTATTTTGAAAATGAAATATTTATCAAAATGGATTGAAGGAAGATGTTCATTTGTGCTTTTGGAAAAGTTGTTAATTTTATTTTTGAAGATTCCTACATGTAACAATTATAAGAATTGTTAAATGAGGGTGATGAAAATTTTGTGGAAAATATTTTATTATATGCATTTTTTGAAAAGGGTGCTTTTTAAAAAGCAAGATTTTTATGAAAAATTTATTTTGTCATTATTATTTTAGAATGAACCTTTTCTTATAAGAAAAATGATAAGGAGGAAGTCTTTAAATGTTTTCTTTTTATTTAGATCTTTTATTTTTACCCATTGGAGAACCTAATGGGGGTTTTAAGACCAACACAGAGTGAGGTCCTAAAACCTAAAGATGTTGGCTAACTCAACTTAAGAATGAAATAAGCTAAGTGCCAATGGAAAGAAAGATAGTCTCAGATTCATAACAAAATACAAACCCACTATCGATACTCAAAGGCAACAATTATTTACCAAAGATAGAGAGAGGATCCATCCCCAGTGGAGTCTCCAGAAAAATCTGTGGTAAAAAATTTCTATATGGTCGCCTTCATCAGTGGTGAAAAGCAAGAATATAAAATTCATCTTTTTGGGTTGCCACGCAGATTCGCAAATATGCTTATTCAGGTGATCAGGTACGTCATCAAGGAATAGTATACTATTTTAGGAGATAGAAGTCACTACTCTTTAATGGACCTAATCACCTCAATAAGGACTCCTAAGGATAATGGATCCATATATGTACTAGAGATCCTTCCCCTACTTTACATGAAAAAGTAAAACAAGATTTATTTTAAACCAGATTTATTAAGTTCCCTATAGGGGCAAGCCCTCATAGTTAATTACATCCTAAGGGACGGGATCCCCTAGGAATACTCTTGATTAAGGTAAATGACATTATCTTCAAAGATTTCAATAGAAAAGCACTGTTAATCAATTGGTTCATTTTTGAAGATCAAATAGGATTGATCAAAGATAAGGAGTTATTATCGAAGCCTAAAGGAAGATGAGTAGGAGATGCCTATGATGTTAGGAAACCTAACGAGCATCTCAAACTATCCTATGATTGGGCTTTATATTTTTGAAATTGATTTAATTTGTTTGAGTTGCATTTTTTCATTAGAAATTTAGACTTATGATTCAACACAAGATTAAGGAAATGCCTAAGAGGTGAGGATTTGCTTATGGCCCATAAAGGGAGAAGCAACCTAACCTAAATCTAGGGAGTTTTGCAGGCGAAAAGCACAACCTAAATCTAAGGTGAAAATGGGTATTTAGTTTCCACCACAAGAGAGACAATCACACCGCTTGGACTTACAACCGCCTGGGGTCACTAACTCCTCCTATGATTTTAAATATGTAGCAAGTCATATGCTTATGCAAGATAGGCTATTATTTATTTAGAAAGAGACTAAGTCCTTAAACTCACTCCCTAAAGAGACTAGATCATGTAAAGATATGCTTCAAATGACCTAAATCTAATGCAATTCAGATTCCATTTTATTTTTATTTTTAGACAATTATTTTGACTCAGGCTAATAGGATTCATATGCCTAATGCATGAGAAATAAAGTTATTTGCCAAAATCAACGAGAATGGAGGAAGTGTGTTTCCACCATGGCTCTCAAAGGTCAAGCCAAGTTTCTCTAGTAAAGGTGGAAGCCCTCTAATCAAGATTGAAATAAGATGTATTTGTGCATGATGTTATAAAAGAAATACTCATCCAGGGGTTGCTAATTTTTTCTTGATTTTAAACCTAAGCTTTAGGTGAGGTTATGAGTTCTTTATTTTAATTTTGAATTGTTAAGTTTGGTAAAAGATTTATTTTTCTCTAAGAGCTAATCCACATCTGCCATACATAAAGTAAGGAAGAAACTAGAAAAGATGCCACTTAATGCACAAGCTAAACAAATCATCAATCAATTTATAAAGCTAATCACAAAGAATAAGAGGTCATGTGGTCGGTACCACCGACAAACTCAAAAAAAAAATTGGGTAGCCAAGCTCTACCCTTATACAACCCTGATTACAAATGAATTAAATACAATTAAGCAAGAATTCATTATTATGGGGTCTTCAAGCTTCATTTCTTCATTCTTCTTTCTTCTTCTTTTTTTTCTTTTTCTTCTTGGTTCCTTCTTTTGGATGGTTAAGGTGGATGCTCCAAAGGCTTCACATGGTGCATAAGATGAGATCTTATGACCAATGCTCATCCTAATCCCCATAACAATCATTCCAAAATCTAATTATAAATTTACATGAAAAGGAAAAGTAAATCTAGCTAACACTATAAGGTTAGCTAAACAAACCATAAACCTCAAGATGTATATTGGACTTATCACCCCAAACATGGGTGACTAAGTCCACCTAGCCTATTAGATTATGCTTAGGGGTATAAGCACCTGCATAACAAAAGAATTTATATTTTTATTTATTATAGTGCCCCTTAAGCACAATCTCCTGCAGAAGATAATGGTTCGACTAAGATCGCCCTACCATTCATTCTAAGCACATACATCCTAACATCCAATCTAAGAAATATATACAAAATAAAAATAAGCATCAAACCATGCACCACCCTAACCTACATCTATAAGTGATGACTTAGCCTAATGTGTGTGCTTTGGAGGTTTATGTGGTATGCTTAGCTATGACTTTAAGTTAGAATTTTCTAAGTGTGAAGCATGTTCAACTTAGATGAGGGTTTCATTTAAGTGGTTTAATTATTTTGGGTTGATTTTATTTCATTCTTTGATTAGGTTCAAGTGAATCCTTCATTTAATTACTACGTTATAAAGAGAGGGAAAGAGAAGAGAACTTCTCTTTTTGCTTAAGTATTTTAAGTAATCCTAAGTTTAGATGAACTCTAAACAAATCCATTCAAAAAGGAAGGCATTTTAAGATTAAATAAAATGAACCAAATTTACAAAACATACATCACTTCATTTCATTCCCAATATGTATATCATGCTTATGAATGAGTCCTAAGCATATCTATACACATAAATGAGAATGTTTAACACACTTTATGATGCATGCTAAGCAATTCATTTAAAGAAATTTGGAAGTTTTTGATACATGATTTTCATTAAGTATAAAAGGAATTTCTTATCTAATTTTCACATGCACACATGAAAGTATGAAAGGCATTAGTGAGTGCAGCACCATTGTTAACTAGAGGTATAAGGTAAAACACCTACTTAGGGATACTTAAATCCTCTTGTCTCGGTTAATACTAATACCACTTTCCTTAAATACAAACATGTGTACAAAAGAAATGAATGGAAAAGAAAGAATGCAAAAAATTTGTATTTATTGATTTATTTGGTTTATGCAATTTATATGTGAAAGCATAGGTATCCTTCTTAAGTGATAGTATAGGAAGGAATAAGATATGGAATTAGACAAGTGTTAGGTTCTTTTCAAATGAACCATACAACTTACCAAATCCTATTCAAAACTATACTAAAAGAGAAAGGAAGGAAGACCTACCTTAAGCACATCTTTATATTTTACTCACATGAAAATTAAGATATAAGTGACACACTTTCAATTTTGATAATTGATTCATATATTTTAAAAATAATTTGAATTTAATAGTGATAATAGCCACTCATATTCTTACTTTAGCCAACACATGCAATTTGACATAAAGTAAACATTTTCATTTTTTAAATTTGAATTTTGAAAAGTATGGATGCATAAAACCACATGACACACATATTTAACATGTTGGGGAAATAATGAAAGCAATGAAAGCATGTAAACATATTCACTTTAATTAAATCCTAAAGATAATCTTATGAAATAAGAAAGCTTAAAGTAAACCAAAGTTCATCTAATATGATTTATGTTTGATTTTGAGTTTGATTTAATTTTAAAAATATGAGTTGAGTTTACTGTTCCTAACCCATTTCCACATGTGTTTGACATTTTTGTTTAATTTTTATATGATTAGATTCATTTTAAATTTTGATTAGGTTAAGGTAAGAATTAAACATATTAATTAACCCTTGCCTACACTGTCTTATCATAGTTAACCAAATAATTATGAGCTAATGAGATGACATAAAACCTCACAAGAAATTTAAATTTTCAATGCACTTAAGAACAAAAGGGCCTAATGCAATTTGGCCCATGATTAATAGTTAATTAAGCAAAGGGGTTTAACTTAAGTAATTTCAAAACTCCCCTCTCACATATGAGTTGAGTTTTGAGTTTCTTAATTGAACTTAGGCTCTTAAACAACTAAGCATCTACCCAAAGTAGATTAATTAAGTTCTGATAAGTTTTAGAAATTTTAAGATATTAATTAAGAGGGTAATTAATGAATTAATCCTTAATCAAGAGAGGATTAAGGAAAGAAAAGGGGGTTTAAGGAATAGCTTAAGTGAAATATCCCAAAATTTTTTCTTAAGCCTTCTATTCACTGGATCAAACATTAATCAACTTCAACAATGGATTAAAACACTCATCAAACCCTTAATTATTCTTAATTACATAAAGAGGGTAATTAGGAAATGAATTTGTAATTCCCCCAATTTAACCATCAATAAATCCCAAGAAAATTAGGGAAAGCAGAAGTCATCCCCAAGAAGTTTAAGATCAATCAATAGATTAATTAGGGAGTAATTAGAAATTTAAGCTTTTCATTAAAAGGTAAAACTAGTGAAAGATACAATTCAAAATCCATTAAAACCAATTTTAGAATATTTTAGATTGAATTATATTTCAGTGGAAATTTACCTCATATTTTTTTGATTTTTATTTAGAGAGATATAAATTTTTAAAGCTTAGAGGATTAATTAGAATTAATTAAAACCTAATTAAACCCCTTAATCCACAGCATGACATGCGGCGGTGGCGGTCAGTGCACTTTCCACGCATTGAGCGAGGAACGACCACTTAAACGTCCTATCACCATGCACGTGGTGGTGGCAAGACACACTATTATATCTACTGTTCGATCAAAGATCGAATGACCAGGAATAACCCCATGATTTTAAAAGGATAAATCATATATATGTGCATTTAATCTCGGTCATCCATCCAAAATACACGGATGGACGACCAAAGATCTATCCTTGCTAAGCTCTGTGAATCATGGAGACCGTCCATATTTTAGAGCAAGATCCGAGCTCGGTTGATCTTAGATTAGAATAAAATTTTGCACACACCATCATCAAGCAATGTATATCACATCCAATGGTCAAATTCTCATGCCATTAACATTTCTTTCACAAAGGACCAACACGCCTTAAGTCTAGTGATCGAAAAATGTCATACCTCATCAGAGGTGATCACCGACGCTCGATTCCCTTGGAGGAGCTTCATCTAGTTGAGATGAAGCTGTGGTGAAAGAATTAGCTCCTGAGGTTGAGTAGATTGCTCTATGGACCAACTCCTTTTGCTCTTGCTTGCAGCCTTGATCAAACTAGCTCTCCTCTTGCCTTTGGAGCTTGTGTGAAGGCTTGGGTGCACTCAACTTAGCCACCTAATGGAATGTGCAAAGGGAATTGCATTGATTTTGAGTGAAGAGGAAGTTTCAATTTCAATTTTCCTCCCTTATTTTCACTTTCCAAAAGTCGAGAATGGGAAAGTGGCCAGAGCTCTAAGAGGCTTGGGATCACTCTCTGATGGCTCCTAACACTCTCTATTACTCAATCGATAATGAGAATCTATGAATTGAATTGAATTTGGGGGAGTATATCTCCTCATATGGTAATCGGATGGTCGAAGCTATCTTTGCCATTTTTATCCAATTACCAATATAGAAAGGGTTCTTTGAGATATTAGGAGTTGGCACATGGTCGGTTTGAGCTAAGGAGTGGATTGGTAACCTCTCATGCTTCAAATTGAGTGGAGGGAGGTTTCACACATGACCAATTTGAGCCATGTGGTCGATTTTGGCCTTGGTCCATTTGGGCTAACCAAAACCCATTGGGTTGAGTGCACCACCCTCCATAGGGTTCACTTGACCTATTATGAAGGTATCAAGTTGATATGAAGAGGGCTTGACCAAATTCCCCATGGATTTGACCATAATTTGTTCTATGGCCTAAGAGTAAAATGGTCATTTGGCTAATTTTTGAATTTGACTATGTTGGGTATGTTGAGAAAATAGGTTTGACCAAGTTTCATTGGATTTGGATATGGTTTGGCTCATGTTGACCCATTTAGGTCAAAATGGGTCAACTTAGGTCAAGTTGACCAATTGGTCAGATTGGGTCAAACCAAGGGTTGGGTCAAGTTCATATGACCATTTGAAATGTTTTGGTAGCTTTGGTTTGATTCAATTTGGTTTAGTTTTGAGTTTGGCTCATATGACTTCATTTAGGTCAAATTGGTCAAGTTGACCAATTTGACCCATTTGACCTATTTGAGCTAGGTCATGGGTAGGTTTACGTTTGGTAGTCATATAGAGTGGATTGGCATCTTTATTTTCAATCAATTTTGGTTATGTTTAAATTTGGCTCAACACGACCCCTTTAGGTCAAGTTGGGTTCAAGGTCAATTGGGCTAGGTTAGGTCTAGTTGGCCAATTGAGGCTTTGTTCAAGTTCAGCAAGTGATTTGGAATGAACTTGACCCATTGGTTTCAATCAATTTGGCTTAAATCAAGTTTTGACACATTTTAACTTTTTAGGTCAAGTTGAGTCAACTTGGTTCTAGTGGCCAATTGGGCTAGGTTAGGCATAAATATTGACTTGGTCAAGTTCAAACATAGTTCATTAATGAACTTAGATTAATGATTTCAATCAATTTGGCCTATGGTGGATTTTGGCTATATTTGATTTCATTTTGGCTAAGTGTTGACTTGGTCAACCCTTAGGTTTGACTTGGTTTGACCCAATTTGATTGATTGAATATCTCATGATGATTGTTGATCATGATGAGAGGCATAGGTGAGCTTGATTCAATCCAATTTGGTTAGGATTATAATTTGGATCATAAGGGTACTGAAGGTCACTTTAGGTTAAGTGAGCCTAAGTGGGTCAAATGACTTGGTCAAAGCTTGATCTGAGTTTGATTGAACTTGTATATGGACTTATGATTGAAATATAAATCCATTTGCAAGTGGTTTGAAGTCAAGTGGGTTTTGATTCATTTGACAATTTCATATTCAAAGGAAGAACATGAATGGATTTGGGGTTTGATTTTTAACTTGATTTTTGATTTGATGATTGAAGTTTGTATTTATATTTAGATTAATGGTTGTAGGGTTGATTGAATCATGAAGAAAAATCTAGAGTTTGGCTTGATTTGAAGTTGATTTGGCTAAGTTCAAGATTTTGACTTGAATGGCTTAGGTTCGATTTTGAGTGGATTTGAGTTTAATTTTTGGAATTGGTTTTGATTATTTTAATTTATATTTCATTTATATATGTGAATATAAATGGGTCATGAAGAAATTTGTTGAATTTGAATTGATTTGATCATGGTTACGTATTGCTTAATCTTTTGAAATTTTAAAGGACTTAGGAAATTTTGGAGTAGGGATTTGAATTTTTTGAATTTGGTTTGATCGATTTATATTTTTTTTTCATGTATATATGTGAATTAAAATGAGAATATTAATGAATTGTGAGAAAATCTAATGAATTTGAATTGATTTGATCATGATTTTGGTTAAGTCCATGATGGCAAATTTAAAGGACTTAGGAAATTTCATGAATTGATTTTGAATTATGAGTTTAGTTTGATTAGTTTAGATTTATATTTCATTTATATATGTGAATATAAATGAGAATATAAATGAATTATGAGAAAATCTTAAGGATTTTATTTGGTTTGATCATGATTTTGGCTAAGCCCTAAAGAGAAGATTAAGGACTTAAGAAAGATTTGGACTTAGGAATTTCATTCATTGGTTTCAATTATGGATTTTAATCATTGATTCCAATCATGGATTTCAATTACATGGAGTTGATTTGAGTTTGGAGAAAATCAAATAAGATTGATTTGGAGTTTGACTTTAAAGAAGGAAGGTGAGGAATGGTTTAAGCTAAGGGTATGCAAATTTTCCTAACACCCCTAAGGCATGACCTATTCCTATGGTTAACTCTTCTAAGTCTCTAGGGCTAGGTTAAGTGTCCACCTAATCACTAGATGTGTCATAAGACTAAGGAACTGTTAAAGTCTACGAGAAGTCCTATGTCTAAGAAGGAGGGGTTGAGAGCTCATTCTAAAACTGAGGTTAACAGTGCTTGAAACATTCTTTTGGTTGTCAAGATTTGATTGAGTGATATTTTTATTTGGAAATGGGACTTCCTACTTAACAAATTTGGTATGTTAAGTAGGTGACATATGTGTTTGTTTTGTGAGATACATTTGTTTTTCTTTGAAGATGGGAGTCCTACTTAACAAATTTAGTATGCTAAGTGAAAGCCCCAAATGTGTTTGAGATATGTTTGTTTTCCTTTGAAAATGAGACTCTCACTTAAAAAATTTAGTATGTTAAGTGAAAGCTCAAGTGTGGTTGATATGAAAAATTGGATCCTTATTCAACTAATTTGGTATGTTAAACTAGGGATCAAGCGCTTGTTGAAAAGAGACCCTCACTTAACACATTTGTTATGTTAAGTGAAAGCCTAAATGTGTTTGATATATTTTTGAAAATGGCACTCCCACTTAACAATTTGGTGTGTAAACCATAAACCCAAAACCCTAAACACTAAACCCTAAACCCTAAACCCTAAACCCTAAACCCTAAAAATCTAAACTTAAATTAAATAAAATTTAAAAATAAAATAAATAAATAAACCTAAACCTAAGTAAAATAAATAAAATAAAATAAAATAAAAACCTAAACTAAAACCTAAACCTAAACCTAAAAATAAAAAAAATAAAACTAAACTAAAATAAAATAAATAAAAACCTAAATGAAACTAAAAAAAAATAAAATAAACATAAAAATAAAAAACCTAAATAAAACAAAAAGTAAATCTAAAATAAAAATAAAATAGATTTAAAATAAAATAAAAACTAAATAAAAACCTAAACCTAAAAAACAAAACCTAAAATTAAAACCTAAAAATGAATAAAAAATAAAATATAAACCCTAAACCCTAAACCCTAAACTTGACCCTAAATCTTAATAAATAAATAAAAACCTAAACCCTAAATTAAAAAAAAACTTAAACCTAAATCCTAAAAAACCATAAACCCTAAATCCTCAAAATCCTAAACCTTAAACCCCCTAAACTAACCCTAATCCCTAAACCCTAAACCCTAAATCCTAAACCTAAACTAAAATCAAAACTAAAGCTATTTCTAAACTATAAAAATTTAAACTAAATCTAAAAATCTAAACTCTAACTAAAAATCTAAACTAAAAAACTAAAATCTAAACTAAACTAAAAACTAAACTAAGAAAATCTAAACTAAACTAAAAATATATACTAAATCTAAACTAAACTAAATCTAAACAAAAACTGAAAATCTAAACTCTAAACTTTAAACTAAAGTAAACTAAATCTAAACTAAACTAAAACTAAATTCTAAACTAAATCTAAAAATCTAAACTAAACTAAAATATAAACTCTAAAATATAAAACCTAAACTAAATCTAAACTCTAAACTAATTCTACAAACTCTAAACTAAATTGAAACTAAATCTAAAACTCTAAATCTAAACTAAAATCTAAACTCTAAAAGTCTAAATCTAAAATAAACAAAACTCTAAACTCTAAAACTATATCTAAAATCTAATCTAAAGTAAATTAAATAAAATAAAATTAAAATCTAAACTAAATCTAAACTCTAAAATAAATATAAAATTAACCTAAAAAATTTAAAACTAAATCTTAAAACTAAATCTAAACTAAACTAAATCTAAAATAAATCTAAACTCTAAATTAAATCTAAAATCTAAACTAAAAAATCTAAACTAAAAACTTATACTAAATAAATTAAATCTAAAATCTAAACTAAACTAAAAAAATCTAAATCTAAACTCTAAACTAAACTAAATCTAAACTATACTAAACTAAACTAAACTAAATCTAAATTGAAATATAAATCTAAAATCTAAACTAAAATATAATTTAAACCTAAATCTAAACCCTAAAACTAAATCTAAACTAAATAAACCTAAACTAAACCCTAAACCCTAAAATCCTAAACCTAAACTAAATAAATCCAAAAAAAATAAAATAAATAAAAAAACCTAAACTAAAACCAAAACAATTTAGAAATGGGGCTTCCTAATTAACAAATTTGGTATGTTAAGTAGGGGCCACATGTGTTTTATTTGAGAGATACATTTATTTTTCGTTGAACACGAGAGTCCCACTTAACAAATTTGGTATGTTAAGTGAAAGCCCTAAATATGTTTGAGATATGTTTGTTTTCCTTTGAAAATGAGACTCTCACTTAACAAATTTAGTATATTAAGTGAAAGCCCAAGTGTGGTTGATATGAAAAATTGGATCCTTATTCAACAAATTTGGTATGTTGAACTAGGATTCGAGTGTTTGTTGAAAAGAGACCTCATTTAATAAATTTGGTATGTTAAGTGAAAGCCTAAATGTGTTTGATATATTTTTGAAAATGGGACTCCCACTTAACAATTTGGTGTGTTAAATGGAAGTCAAAGTATGATATGACTTGAAAATGGGATTCTCACTTAACAAATTTAGTATGTTAAGTGGGAATCCAATATGGCATGATTACATGGTTCTTATTTAACAAATTTGATGTGTTAGATAGAACCAAACATTTTCTTTGAAAGTGAGATTTTTACTTAGCAAATTGGATATGCTAAGTAAAAGCCTAAATATATTTTTCTTTGAAAATGAGACCCTCTCTTAACAAATTAGAATTGTTAAGTGAAAGTCAAATTTTATGTTTTTGGAAATGAGACCCCCACTTAGCAAATTGGAATTGTTAAGTGAAAGTAAAATTTATATTTTGAAAATGAGACCCCCACTTAACAAATTGAAACTGTTAAGTGAAGGTAAAGTTTATCTTTTGGAAATGAGACTCTCTTGTTTTGAAAAATGAGACCCCCACTTAACAAATTGAAATTATTAAGTGAAGGTAAAATTCATGTTTTAAGAATGAGACCCTCACTTAACAATTTGAAATTATTAAGTGAAGATCAAATTCATGTTTTGAAAATGAGACCCCAACTTAACAAATTGAAATTGTTAAGTGAAGATCAAATTTTATGTTTTGAAAATGAGACCCCCACTTAACAAATTGAAGTTGTTAAGTGAGGGTAAAATTCATTTTTTGAAAATGAACCCCCAATTAACAAATTGAATTTGTTAAGTGAAGGTCAAATTTTATGTTAAATTCAAATAGAGATTCTTACTTAACAAATTTGGATATATTAAGTGAGAATCAATTATTGCGTGATTTGCTTTTGAAAAGAACCTCCATGTAGTAAACATAGAGGGATCTTGATTTTGTGATTTTGTGAGAGGTACTTTTGGAAAGTGTCATTTTTATGAAAGGAATTATTTTCTCTAATTTTTTTGATGAACCTTACCTCATCAAGCTAATGGTGAGAAGGTTCTAAATTTTTATTATCTCCACTTTTGTTGATAAATTATGTTTTCACCAATTGGGGAACCCAACAGGGGTTTTAAGACCTACACTGAGTGAGGTCCTAAAACCTAAAGGATGTTGGCTAACTTAGTTTAAGAATGAAATAAGCTAAGTGCCAATAGAAAGAAATATAGTCTTAGACTCACATGAAATGCAAGTCCACTATTGATGCTTGGAGAAAATAATCATCTACTAGAGATGGAGAGAGGAACCCTCCCAAGCAGATCAATACATAGAAAAATCTTTGATGTTTATTTTTGTGTTTGGGTGTGTTTTATGTGAGGGGATACCACACAGATCAGTAGATGTACTTATTAAGGTGATTGGGTATGACATTAAGAAATAGTATATTATCTTGAGAGATAGAAGTCACTATCCTATAATGGACCTAATCACCTAATGAGAACTCCTAAGGCATGATGGGACTTCATATATACTAGAGATTTTCCCCTACTTTACATGAAAAAGTAAAGCAGAGTTTATTTAAATCGGGTTCATTGAGTTCTCTATTCAAGCAAGTCTCCATAGCTAATTACATCCTAAGGGAAATGAATCCCTTAAGAATACTCTCGATTAAAGTAGGAGATTATTATCTCAAAAGAATTCGAAGATAGAACTATTAAAGGATTAATTGTATTTTTAAAAATAAAGTGGGGGAGATAAAAAAAGAAGAGTTATTATCGAAGCCAAGAGAGATGAGTAGGGAGTGCTCATGATACTAGGAACCTTAGTGAGCACTCTAGCCTATCCTATGGTTGGGCTTTATATATTTGAATTTGAGAAGATTTATTTGTTTGAGTTGAATTCTTATTAAAAGTCTAGGATTTATAATTCCACAATACAAGATTATGAAAATGCGGAAGAGGTAAGAATTTATGCTTGTAGCCCTCAAGGTGAAACAAAGATCTCAGATCCTAAATCTAGGGAGCTTTGGTGAGGGCCAAAGCATGACATAAATCTAAGGAAAAAAATGGGTATATGGTTTACCTCAACAAGAGAGGATAAACCTCCCGACTGCTGGGCTTATTATCGCCTGGAGTGGTAGCCATCTAACTCCTCATATGCTTTAAATCTATGTAGGCAAGTCATATACTTTGCAAGATGGTTAGACTGTTATTTACTTAGAAAAAAAATCAAGTCCTTAAACTCACTCCCTAAGAGATTAGATCATGAAGGGCATGAGTGATGACTTAAATCTAATGCAAATTTTGTCAAGTTTTATTTAATTTTTTGGACTTTTATTTTGACGTAGGCTATAGAATTTTGTATGCTAAATGCATGAGAAATTGATTGTGGGCTAAATTAGGAGAGAAAGAGGTGTCTTTCCATCAAAGGCTCTTACAAGTTAAGCCTTTAGTCTCTGGCACATATGGAAGCCCTCCATTAGGAAGAGTGGAAGAATATGACATTCATGACATTATACATTCATTCACCCAGCTAAGGGATTGCTAAAAATTTTATTATCTTGATTTAATTCCTCGGCTTTTATGTGAGGCTATGAATTATTTTAGAATTTTAGTTATGAGTTGTTAATGGGATAGAAAATTTATTTTTTATCTTAGGAGCCTAATCACATCTAGGCCACACAACAATCACCAATCATAAAGAAACTATGAAAAGACATGCTATTTCTAATGCACAAGCTAAATAAAATATCAAATAATTTTATAAAGTTATCATAAAAGAATAAAAGGCCGGTGTGGTTGGGTACCACCGTACAACCCAAAAAGAAATGTGTGTAGCAAAGCTCTACCCTTATACATCCCGGTATAATGAAAGAATAATTATAATTTATAAAATGATAAGTGTTATGGAGGGTCTTCATTCTTCATCCTCCATTCTTCATTCTTCACCTTTCATTCTTTCAATCTTGATTTGCTCCACTTCTTTCTTTCTTTTAGCTTGAGTGAGATGTAATTTGCTCTAATGGTATCACATGGTATATCAGACATGGCCTTATAACCAATGTTTATTTTTAATCCCCATAACACTTATCCTAATCTTAATGAAAATATTACATTAAAAAGAAGAAAAGTAAATCTAGCTACACCTGCAAAATAAATGCTAGCAAAACACACCATACAAGCCAAACAGTTATAGGAATGATTTAGATTTAACACCCCACACATGGATAATTAAGTCCACCTATCCTAACTTGGGCTATGCTTAGGGGCTAAGCAACCATAAAAAAATATTTATATTTCTTTACAACGACCCCTTTAAGCATATCCCCCTGCATAAGAAATGATTAGACTAATATCAGCTTCACATTTAGGCTACGCACACACACCCTAACATCCAATCTAAAATAATACATCATAAAACTAAACATTTATCAAACCATGCACTGCCCTAACATAAAGCTCTAAATGGTGACTTAGCCTAATGTGCATGTGTTAGAGCTTGTGTGGTATGTCCTAACTAGGCTTTAGAGTTATGATTTGCTAAGTGTGAGGGATTTAATTTATAGAAGGGTTGATTTTTATTTAACTGGTTTAGTTGATTTGGGGATTTTTTACTTAATGTTTTCTTTTACTTTATATATTCTACACTTAGGAACTAAGTATTATAAATAGAAGAAAGAGAGAGGGAGTCACTCTTTTATCCCCACCTTAATTCATTTCTAATGTAAATTGATTAATGAATTTCCTCTAGTGAATGGTTTATTATGTGTTTTAATTATCCCTATGTTTAGATTCATTCTAAATAGTCCTATTCAATAAGAAAGACATCTTAGGATTAATTAAGGTGGATTACTATCACATAACATGTGCTCATTAATTTATTTCCATTATGTGTACCATGCATATGAATAATTCTAAGCATATCTACACATGCAATGTAAATCTTAGCATACCTTGATGATGAATGCAAAGAAATATATTTTGAGATTTAAATATTTAATTTATTAATTGAATCATGAATGCATGTCTTTGTTATGTAGAAAAGAGGGATTTTTCATCCATTAGCTAAATACACATCCATATGTATAAAAGTTATAAGTACGACACCATTATTTTCTACACCAGGGGCATAAGGTACAAGACCTATTTATGGCTATTTAAAGCCTCACAACCCCGAGATGTTTAGACTAATATACCACTTTTGTTAGATACATATAAATGTATGAATAACTTTAAGGATAAGAAAATCCATGCAAAAGTTGTGTTTTATTTGTTTGATTTTTTATTCTTTATTCATTAGCCACATCACACATGCATATGTATGAGAGTTTAAGTGAGTACGCCGCCATCATTTTTTACTCCAGGGGTGTAAAGTACAAGACCTCCTTAGGGCTACTTAAAGCCTCGTAGCCTCGGGATGTCCATAATAATATACCACTTTTCTCAAATACATATGAATGTACAAAAAGAACCAAATGGATAAGGAATCATGCAATAAATTATGTATGACTTGGTTGTATGATTTACAAATGTAATATGAAAACCCTTCCTAAGTCTTAAGGCAAGTGTTATGTTCTTTTTAAATGAACTATATGCTTGCAAATCCTAAGTGAACCCATCTTAAGAGAAAGAAAGAGGACTTCATAGCACACATATTATACTATCAACACATGCAAGCATATAAATATTTATAATTAGCATTACTTCATTCATAATCTTTGATTTATAGGTTTTAAAAATAGTTTTTTGTTTAATAGTGATAATAGCCACTCGTATTCTTAATTTTAGCCAACACATGCAATTTGACATAAAAGGAAATATTTTATTTAATTAATTTTTAAAGAGATGAATGCATGATTTCATATGGCAAATAATATTTAGCATGATTGGAAAGAAATAAAAGAATGTAAACATATGATTTCATTCACTCTAATTAATTCCTAAGGACAATCATATCAAATAAGGTTATTTAAAATGAATCAAAATTCTTTAAAGATATTTTTATCTTTGAATTTGATTTGAGTTAAGAAATATGAGAAAGGTTTGCTAATCCTAAACCATTTCTCCATGTGTGAATTAGTTTGGTTTAATGAAGGATATTTAAATTGATTTTATATTTTGATTAGGTTAAGGTATGAATTAAATGAATTAATTATCCCTTATCTATATCACCTTAAGTTAATTAACTAATTAATAATATGCCAACATGATATGCAACCACATGAAAAGTAAATTTGTAATGCTCCTAAGAAATGAAAGGGGATCTCACTTAATTACTCTTATGATTTTCTCACACATGTGAGCCAATCATAATTTAATTATCTCTCACCTTGGGTTATTGAACACCTAAGGAGCTACCCAAAATCAATTAAAGGTTATTTAGGTGTGGGCGAATTAATTTTTAATTTTAATTTCATTAAGCTTTTAATCGATTGATTAAATGTTTTGGTTATGTTTTAATTTAGAAGATGAAATTAACTTATGGGAAAGGATCAAGGGCAAGGCCTCAATCCTAATCCCTAAATCATTTAAACACTCAATTAGATTTTAATTTCATTATTTTGAAGAATTAATAATTAATCAATTAATCATTCTATTAACCAATTAATTAATTTGACTTTTAAAGATAAAGAAGACTGTTGACCTCATTTTTAGAATGAGCTCTCAACACCTCCATCTTAGGCTTAGGACTTCTCTTAGACTTTAAGGGTTCCTTAGACTTAAGACACATATAGTGATTAGGTAGACACTCTCACCTAGCCCTAGAAGACTTAGAAGAGTTAGCCATAGAAATAGGTCATGCCTTAGGGGTGTTAGGAAAATCTCTTACCCTTTAGCTTAAATCATTCCTCACTTTCCTTCTTTCAAGTCAAACTCTAAATAAATTCTAATTGGTTTTCCCCAAACTCAAATCAATTCCATGATTGAACTCCCTGATTGAAATCAATGATTGAAAGCTATGATCAGAATCCATCAAAAATTCTTATGTTCAAATTTCTTAAGTCCTTAACCCTTTCTTAAGGACTTAGCCAAAATTTTGATTCAAGCCTATTCAAATCTTCGAGATTTTCTCATGATCCATTTATATTCTCATTTATATTCACATTTATAAAAGAAATATAAATTCAAACACATCAAATCAAATTCAAAATTCTAAATCAATTCATGAAAATTTTCTTAAGTCCCTTTAATTTTTCATTTAAGGACTTAGCCAAAATCAACTCTAAACCTTGATCAAATCAATTCAAATACTTGGGATTTTCCCAAAACTTATTTATATACTCATTTATATTCTCATATATAAATGAAATATAAATATAAATCAATCCAATCAAAGGCAAAAATTAAATTCCAAATTTAAAATTCTTGAAAGTCCCTTAAATCCCTTAATTTTCCATTAATGGATTTAACCTAAACTTTGATCAAACTCATTCAAACTCATGGGATTTTCTCAAAACATATTTATATTCTTATTTATATTCTCATATATAAATGAAATATAAATATAAATCAATCAAATACAATAAAAAAAATTAAATTTCAAATTAAAAATTCTCTTGAATCCTTTAAATTCTCTTTAATGGATTTAACCCAAATCATGACTAAACACTTTCAAATTCTTGAAATTTTCTCATGACCAATTTATATTCTCATTTATATTCATATATATAAATGAAATATAAATTCAAACAATCAAAACCAACTCCAAAAATCAAACTCAAATCCACTCAAAATCAAATCTAAGCCTTTCAAGCTAAAATCTTGAACTTTGCCAAATCACTTTCAAATCAAGCCAAATCCTTGATTTTCTCTCATGGTTCACTCAATCCTACAATCATGAGCTCATATATAAATCCAAACCTCAATAAAATAATCAAAACCCAAAACTCCTTCATATTCTTCCTTTGAATATGAAATCTTCAAATGGATCAAAATCCATTTGACTTCAAACCACTTATAAATGGATTTATATTTCAATCATAAGTCCATATACAAGATCAATCAACTTTAAATGAAGCTTTGACCAAGCCATTTGACCCACTTAGGCTCACTTGACCCAAAGTGACCTAAAGTACCTTTATGAGCCAACTTTTGATCCTAACCAAATTGGATTGAACCAAACTCATATTTGCCTCTCATCATGATCAACAATCATCATGGGATGATCAATCAATCAAATTGGGTCAAACCATGTCAAACGTAAGGGTTGACCAAGTCAAAACTTAACCTAAAATGAAACCTTACATAGCCAAATTCCACCATAGGCCAAATTGATTGAAACCATTGATCTAAGTTCACTCATGACCTATGTTTGAACTTGACCAAGCTAACATTTGAGCCTAATCTAGTCCAATTGGCCCAGTTGACCCATTTTGACCTAAAGGGTCAAAATATGTCAAAATTGATCTAAGCCAAATTGATTGGAACCAATGGGCCAAGTCCATTCGAAATCACTTATGGAACTTGACCAAAGCCTCAATTAGCCAACTAGACCCAACATGACCTAAAGGGGTCATGTTGAGCCAAATTGAACTTAACCCAAATTGATTAGAAACAAAGATACCAATCCACTCCATATGACTAAGCAAACCTAAACCTACCCTTGACCTAACACAAATAGGTCAAATGGGCCAAATAGGTCAACTTGACCCATTTGACCTAAATGAGTCATATGAGCCAAAGCTAAATCTATACCAAATTGAACCAAACCAAAGGAACCAAAATATTTTTAATGGACATATGTACTTGACCCAACCCTTGATTTGACCCAATTTGTCCAATTGGTCAACTTGTCCCAAGTTGACCCATTTTGACCTAAATGGGTCAACATGAGCCAAACCTTATCAAACGGATTTTAAATCCAATGAAACTTGTCCAAACCTATTTTCTCAACATACCAAACATAGCCAAGTGAAAAAAATAGCAAACTGACCATTTTACCCATAGGCCATAGAATAAATGTTGGCTTATCCCATGGGTATTTTGGTCATACCCTCATCACAATCACTTGAGGCTTTCCCAAAAGCTCATGGGGGCTTAGTGATGAGTGGTGCATCCAACCCAATGGGTTTGGGTCAACCCATTTGACCCATGGACCAAACCCGACCACTTCGAGCAAATTCAAAATTTCAAACTCCCCCTCAAGCTTAATTCAAGCACATGGGAAGTTGGCATTCCACTCCTCCAGCCAAACAGACCATGTGCACATTCAAAACAATAAATGGCTCACTCCATAAGCTCAATTGGATCAAAATGGCTTGGACATTATCGACTGTCCGATCCTACAAGGGGGAGATACACTCCCCCTAATTCACTTCTGTTTTCACTCACTCACACTCGATTGAGCACTAGGGAGTCAATGGAGCCATTTCCAAGTGATCCTAAGCTTTCTAGAGGGGAATTCAATTTCCATCTTCTCAGTTTTCTCCACTTGAAAATAAGGAAGGTCCTTTGAAGAGCCAATTTCTTCCACACTCTAAATTAATCCAATTGCTCTTTCACACTCCATCAGGGGGTCAAGTCGAGTTTGTCTAAGCTCTCTTTGAAGTTTTAAAGGTAAGGGGAGACTTAGCTTGATCAAAGTCGCAAAGGGATTGAAGAGGAGTTGGTTCATAGAGCTCTACACTCAACCTCAAGTGCTCAAAACTTCAGCAAAGCTTCGTTTCAATTGGACGAAGCTCCTCCAAGGGAACTGAGCACCGGTGATCACCTCCGATCAGGTTAGTGATTTTTTGAGCTTAATTCTCAAAGTTGTTGGTCCTTTGTGAAGTGAACTTTAATCTCATAGGATCTTAGCCATTGGATGTATTGGTAATTACATGATGAAGGTGTGGGCTAAATTTTAGCCTAATTCGAACTCAATTAAGCTTGGATCAAAGCCTAGAAGGTGTACATATCTCATTCCTCTTAAGCTTTGGTAGGGATGAATCTTTGGCCGTCCATCCACGCTATTTGGATGGATGTTCAAGATTATTCCCACAATTATATATCCTTTATCTATTTTATAAATTATGGGGGAATTCTTGGACGGTGAGAATATAAGCGCGTGCGTCGCTAGCCATCCCTGCGACATGATAACTTAAGTAAAGGGCTCCTGTGGATCTAAAGCTGCTATCCTGCGCTGCATGAGCCAGAGTTAGGATTAATAAATGTTTAATTAATTTCTATTTCACTTAGAGAACTTCAAAAATTCATATCTCAGCCTAGAAAAATAAAAAAAATAAAGGAAATTTTTATGGGTCGATAATTTCATCTAGAATATTTTAAAAATGGTTTTAATGAATTTTAAATTACCCTTTTCTCTAAATTTGGGTTTCTTTAGGAATTTTAATTAGTAAATTATTCTCTAATTAAGACACCAATTGATCTCAAATTTCTAGGGTTCATTTTAGGGGATGACCTCTGCCTCCCCTAATTTTCTTGAGATTTATTGAGGGCTTAATTGGGAAAATTACTAGCTCATTTACTAATTACCCATTCCAAGTAATTAAGTGTAATTTAGGTGTGATTAATGGATTTACCCTAAGATTGAGTTTGATTAAGGTCAGATCCAGTGAGTAGGGATTTTGTGGAATAATTTTGGGGTATTTCCCCTAAGCTATTCCCTTAACCCCATTTTCTCTCCTTAATCCCCACTTAATTAAGGGTTAATTCATTAATCACCCCCTTAATTAATTTTCAAAAATTCTAAAAAGTTTCAGAACTTAATTAATCTATCTTGGGTAGATGCTTAGGTGTTTAATAGCCTAAGTCTAATTAAGAAAATTAAAACCCCTTTCAAAAGTATGAAAGGGTATTTTAAAAGTATTTAAGTTAAACCCCTTAGCTTAATTAACTTTTAATTGTGAGCCAAATTGCATTAGGCCTTTTCATTATTAGGTGCATTGCAAATTTAAATACCTTGTGATTTTTATGTTATCTCATTGGCTCATAATTACTTAGTTAATTTTTCAAAGGTGGTGTAGGTAAGGGTTAATTAAGCCACTTAATTTATACCTTAACCTAATCAATGCTTAAAAATGGATTTAATTTATCTTAAAATTAAACAAAAATACAAAAAAACATGTGGGAATGGGTTAGGAATAGCAAACTCATCTCACCTTTTAAAAATTAAATCAAACTTCAAACTAAACAAAAATCATTTTGAAATTCACTTTGATTTATTTTAAGTTTTCTTATTCTTTAAAAATGTCTTTAGGATTTAAGTGAAGTGAGTTTGTTTACATGCTTTCATTGCTTTAGATCTTTCCAAACATGTTAAGTTGTATGTCATGTGATTCATCAATTCATAATTTCATGTTTCAAAATTTTAAAATGAAATTATTTACTTTATGTCAAATGTGCTTGTGTTGGCTAAAGTAAAATATGAGTGGCTATTATCACTACTAAATCCAAAGTATTTTTAAAACTTATAAATGAAAGATCAAATTTAAAAGTATGATATTTCTATACTTTAAATATAAGCTTGCATGTAATAGATATAAAGTAATGTTTAGTGTAGCCTTTCCTTCCTTGATTATGTTAACATAGTTTTGAATAGGAGTTGGTAAGATGTAGGGTTCATTTGAAAAGAACCCAATACTTACTTAATCCTATACCCTATTCATCCCTATGCCATCATCTAAGAAGGATTTCCTATACTTGCATGAATAAATTGCATAAACAAAAATGAAACTATTAAACAACTTTTTCATATTCCTTTTTTCATTTCATTTCTTTTATATGCATGTTAGTACTTAAGGTAAGTGGTATATTAGTCTAGACAACCTTGAGGTTGCGAGGCTTTAAGTAGCCTTAAATAGGTCTTGTACCTTACACCTCTGGTCAACAATGGCGTTGTACACATTTATGCCTTTCTTACTTTCATGCATGTACATGGAATTTTGGACAAGGAAAACCTTTTCTACTTAAGAAAAATCAAGCATATTCAACTAAATTTTCTTAAATGGATTACTTAGCATGCATCATAAAGTGTGTTAACTACTTTCATCTGCATGTATAGATATTCTTAGGGTCTGTCCATATGCATGTTATATATGTTGGGAAAGAAATGAAGCAATGTGTGTTATGTGAATTTTGATTTATTTTATTTAATCTTAAAATGCCTTTCTTTTTGAATAGGTTTGTTTAGAGTTTGTCTAAAATTTAGGATTGATTAAAAGATGTAATCAAAACATTCACCTAAATGTAATTAAAATGTGAACTTACCTTAGAAATTACTTATAGGGAAGGAGAAGTTCCCTTCTCTTTCCCTCTCTTTATAACTTAGTAATTAATTGTAGGTTTCACTCAAACCAAATTAATACATGAAATAAAAATATACCAAAATACTTAAATAACTTAAATGAAACCCTCCTCTAAGTTGAACATGTCCTTCACACTTAGAAAATTTGAACCTAAAGTCCTAAGCTAAGCATACCATACAAACCTTCAAAGCACACACATTAGCCTAAGTCACCACTTCTAGCTTTAGGTTAGGTCGGTGCATAGTTTGATGTTATGTTTTATTTTTTGATATATGTTTTATACTGGATGTTAAGGTGTATGCTTGTAGAATGAATAGTAGGACATGCTTATTCTAACTATTTTTTCTGTAGGGGATTGTGCTTAAAGGGCGCTATCATAAATAAAAATATAAATGCTTCTTACTTACAGGTGCTTATACCCCTTAGCATAATCCATAGGCTAGGCGGACATAGTCACCCATTTGTGGGGGTGATAAGTACAATATACATGTTTGGGATTTGTGTGGTGTGATTTGACTAACCTTTATTTTGCAGGTGTTAGTTAGATTTATACTTTTCCTTTTCATGTAAAAATTTGTATAAGTAGGATGTTGGAATGATTTGTTATGGGGAACTAGGATGAGCATTGGTTATAAAATCCCATCTTATGCACCATGTGAAGCCTTGAAGAATCTACCATCAAACCATCCAAAGGAAGGACCAAAGAAGAAAAGAAGAAAAGAAGAAAAGAAGAAAAAAAGAAGAATAAAGCTTGAAGACCCCCTTAACAAAGAATTCCTTTGCTTATATTATAATTCAATTTATTTGTAATCTGGGTTGCATAAGTGTAGAGCTCTACTACCCACATTTGATATTTTTAGGTTTGTGTGGTGGTGCCCAACCACAAATGACCATTTATTCTTTTTGTGATTATCTTTATAAATTGTTTGATGATTTGTTTAGCTTTTGCATTAACTGGAATGATTTTTCTAGTTTCTTCCTTACTTTATGTATTTCCTAGATGTGGATTAGGCTCTTTAGGGAAAAATAATTCTTTTACCCAACTTTACAACTTAAATTAAAATTAAAAGAACTCATAACCTCACCTAAAGCTTAGGATTAAAATCAAGATAAAAGAATTAGCAACCCCTTAGTTGGATGAGCATTTCTTTATAATATCATGCACAAATGCATCTTATTTCACTCTTGATTGGAGGGCTTCCACCTTTGCCAGAGAACCTAGCTTAACCTTTGAGGGCCGTGGTAGAAACATACCTCCTACCTTCTCACTGATTTTGGCGAATAATCTAATTTCTCATGCATTAGTCATAAAAAAATCCTATTAGCTTGAGTGAAAATGATTGTCCAAAAATAAAATAAAATGAAATTTGAATTGCATTAGATTTAGGTCATTTGAAGGATGCCCTTTACATGATCTAGTCTCTTTAGAGAGTGAGTTTAAGGACTTAGTCTCTCTCTAAATAAAAATAACCTAGCTATCTTGCATAAGCATAAAGACTAGCCTACATGTATTTAAAATCATAAGAGTTAGTTGGAGGCCACCCCAGGTGGTTGTAAGTCCAAGCAATCGGGTGGTTTGTCTTCTCTTATGGAGGCAAACCAAATACCCATTTTCTCCTTAGATTAGGTTGTGCTTTCGGCCCTCGTCAAAGCTCCCTAGATTTAGATTTTGAGGTTGCTTTTCCCCTTGCTGGCCATAAGCATAATTCCTCACCTCTTAAGCATTTCCTTAATCTTGTGTTAAGGAATATCAAGTCCTAAAATTCTAATGAAAATACAACTCAAATATACTAAATCAATTTCTAAAATGTAAAGCCTAACTATTGGATAGTTTGAGATGCTCGATAAGTTTCCTAGCATCGTGAGCATCTCCTACTTATTCCCATCTTGGCTTCGATAATAACTCCCTCTTTTGATCAATCCCATTTGATCTTCAAATATAAACCAATCGATTGATAGTCCTTCTTATTCGAATCTTCAGAGACAATGATCATTTTCCTTAATCGAGAGTTTTCCTAAGGGATCTTGTCCATTAGGATGTAATTAACTGTGGGGGCTTGCCCCCGTAGGGAACTTAACAAACCTAATTTAAAATAAACCCTACGTTACTTTTCCATGTAAAGTAGGGGAAGAATCTCTGGTACATATGCAGACCCATCGTCCTTAGGAGTCCTTATTGAGGCGATTGGTTCCATTAAATGGTAGTGACTTTTATCTTTCGATATAGTACACTATGCCTTGATGACGTATCCGATCACCTGAATAAGTACATCTGTGGATCTGCGTGGCATCTTACTAAAACAAATTTTTATAAGGTCTCTTCTTTCTTTTCTCCACAGATTTAAAAGGCGACTCCCTATAAGAGATTTATTCACGACAAAGACTTAGGAAATGAATTACGAAAAATATCCCCACTCACATTCCCTAAGTGATCTTACTGTTTGACAGGGATAATTATGTTCAATTGATTAATCAAGTTATTGTTCATTCCTTAATTTTAATTAATTAGATTAAGGGAGTGATTAGGGCTTACTCAAATGATTTCTATAATTAACCAATCAATAAAATCTCAAAAAATAAGGGAGGCAGAGGTCATACTCCTAAACATCCATAAAAATTTGAGATTAATTGAGTACTTAATTAAGGTGTAATTAAGTTAATTAGATTTTTGATAAACCCTAATTAATTAAAAGTCACTATTCAAAACCAATTAATTATAATTTTATTTCTAGATTCTTCTCTAAAATATCTTCAAAATGAGCCTAAGTTTGTATTTTTTTTTGGATTTTTCAACAATTAGTTATGATTTTAGGAAGTTTTAGGATTAAAAACTAATTAATTAACCCTAATTAAGCCTTTAATCCCATTGGGCTACATGGATGCTGATGCGGCACGCTTTCCACATGGCGTGAAGGGATTGGCTACTTAAGTAGTCACATTCATGTGTTGACTCAATGGTGACTGACGCACTTTCTCACACTTTCTCAAAATTGTAGCTTTAGATCGGATGGCCATGGTTTAATCCAAGGGTTAAGAGAGAAATCAATGGATCTACTGCGGGATTTGATCAGAGTCGTTCATCTCGATCACACGAGATGGATGGCTCGTGATATACCTGTTCACAAGCAATGAAAGATAAGCACCGTCCATCTTTCTCTATTCGATCCGAGCTCACTCGAGCTCAGATTAGGATCAAATGGATCCTACACCATCTAAGTGAGCATACAAGCATATCCAATGGCTAAAATCCCTTATCATGTAGATTCCTTTCATAAAAGACCAACATATAGAGGCCTAAAGCTACAATTTTGAGAAATTACCTTACCGGAGTTAATGTTCAATGGTGCAACGTTGGAGGTAGCTTCGCCTTGTTAAGGTGAGGTCAAGTTGAAGGAATTCGAGCTCAATTTGGTGTGGGAAGCTTGGTCGACCAATCCATGCACGCACGTGCCTCTACTTCGATCGAACTCACACCTTCTGTGCTTTTCAAGGCTTGGAAATGGTTTGGTTGGTTTTGATTGGGTATGAGGGTGGTGTGCGTGCAAGGAATTTGGATTTGATTTAGTGGAGAGGGAGTATTGCTTGAAGGAAGGGTGTCCTATTTCAGTTTGTGCACTAAAATGGCAATGGCCAATTGAGGAGAGGTTGGGGATCCTTAGATTTAGTTTGAGGGAGTTTGAATTGAATTTGGGGACTCAGATAATGCAAGTGGTGTCTTTCCCTGCTCGAATTGAGGGAGTATATTCCTCAATTAAGCCAGGTGGATGGATGGAATTGAATTTGCAAATCCTGTTGATTAGCCATCGTCAGGCCGTCGAAGGTGTCACTGTCAGTGCCACGTGGCTCGCTTGGGTTGGTTGAGCAGTGGTAGGAGTTCCAAGGGAAGATATGGAGTGGTGGGGTGGTATTGCTCCTCCTTGTGTCAATGGGTTCAACCATGGATGAGAGGGAAGAAGCATGGGTCCTTTGGTCCATGGCAAAGGCTAAGGGGGTTTAGAGTGGGCTAGGAAGCTCTGGGGATGCTTCATTTGGCACATTAATGACTATTATGGAGATAACAAAGTGGACTTTGCCACTTACAGTAAGGATTCAATGCAAATGGCTTGGCACATTGGTCGATCCCCTTTGGCTTGCTTTCAAATTAGCTCCAGTAGATTTGAAGTTGCTTTGGGGCTGATGTGGAGTGGGTTTGATCAGCCAAAGAGGTTCCATAGCATGGCTTGAAGTGGTTTAACTCAATTTGGGCAAAAGGGTTCAATTGGTTTCACATTGGGTTGGGTTGACCAATTGGCCAAATTGGGTCAAACCAACGCTTGGGTTAGGTCTAAATCATGATTTGGAATGTTTTGGTGTGATTAATTTGATATGGTTTGGCTTAAGTTTGAATTTGATTCATTTGGATTCAAAAGGGTCAAATTGATCAAGTTGACCAATTTAACCAATTTGACCAAATTGGTTTGGGTTAGGTGTTGAGTCAAGTTCAATTAGTTGATTGAAAATGATTTTAGCATTGGTTTGGTTTAATTTGGAATTAATTTGAATTTTGGTTAATTTGACCTTTTAGTCAATTTGGGTTATGTTGGGTCAAGTTGACCCATTGGTCAACTTGGGCTCAATAAGGGATTTGGTCAAGTTTAATAAGTAATTTGGGATGAACTTGAGCCATTGGTTACAATCAATTTGGGTTAAATCATGATTTGACCCATTTTGGCTTTTTAGGCCAATTTGGGTCAACTTAGGTCAAGTGGCTAATTAGGCTTGGTTTAGCTCAATTGATGACTTGGTCATGTTCAATCATTGATTATGAATGGGTTTGGGTCAAAGGTTTCAATCAATTTGGCATATGGTGGGTTTTGATTAGTTTAGGTTTCATTTGGGCTAAATGTTGACTTAGTCAAAGGCTAAGTTTGACCCAATTCATGGTGGTTGATCACCCCATGATGATTGTTGATCATGATTGAGGTTTAGATGAGATTAGTTCAATCCAATTTGGGTTGGATTAAAACTTGGCTCAAAAGGGTCCTTTAGGTCACTTTGGGTTAAGTGAGCCTAAATGGGTCAATTGGCTTGATCAAGGCTTGGTTGAAGTTTAATTGAACATACATATGGATTAGGATTGGAATATAAATCCAATTGCAATTGGTTTGGGGCCAAATGGGTTTTGGTTTATATGACAATTTCAAGTTAAAACGATCAACTTTGGCTTGATTTTGGTTGATTTAAATCTGGTTTGATAATGGTGGTTTATGTTTATATTTGGGTCAATGATTGTAGGAGTGATTGAATCATGAAGAAATCCACGAGTTTTGAGTCGATTTGGGTTTCATTTAGCAAAGTTCAATAATTTGGCTAGAAGGGATAAAATTGGAAATTCAATTTGATTTTAGTTTTTTTGGTCATTTGAATTTAGATTTAATTTATATTTGTGAATATAAATGAAGATGTAAATGGGTAATGAGAAAATCACTTGAGTTTGGAGTGATTTCGAAGCAAATTTAATTAAGCTTAGAGATGTAAGTTGAAAAAGGCTAATTTGGGTTTTAATTTGGTTTGGTTTTTTTAATCATTGGAGGGTGAGTTTCATTTATATTTATGAGTATAAATGAAGGAATGATTGATTTATAAGAAAATCAACCAAGTTTGAGTTGATTTGAAGAAAGTTTGGCTAAGCACATGAAGGTGGCTCATATGGCTTAGGAGGAGATTTATGAAATTTGGAGTTAATCATGGGTTTCAATCATTTTGAATTTGGAACTAATCTATAATTTGGAATTTGATTTGAGATTGGATTTGGTAATTGAGAAAATCAATTGGGTTGGGGTTGATTTGGATTTGGTTAAGGCTAAGTTCATAGGCTTAAATCAAAGAACCTAGGAAGGGATTTGAAGTTTTAATTTGGTGATGGATTTCAATCATTGGATAGTTGGATTTGATTTTGGAATTTGAAATTGAGATTTGGTTTGAAAGAAGGATGCAAGGATTGGGTTTGGGCTACAAGGTAGGCAAGTCCTCCTAAATCCCTAAGGCATAACTCATTCCTATGGCTAACTCTTCTAAGTCTCTAGGGTTAGGTTAAGTGTTCACTAATCACTAGAAGTATCTTAAGACTAAGGAACTCTTAGTGTATATAAAAGTCCAAGACCTATGATGAGGAAGTTGAGAGCTCACTCCAAAAGTGAGGTTAACAAAGGGTGCCCAATAGGTATGGTGTGACTGACAAGGAACACCGCACATATTGGTGTTGACCGAGACAATCAACAATGTCTGAAGGCTCGCAAGCACTAACAAAAATGATCTACACTTAAACCCGAGGTGTAGAAGGAATCACGATCTTAGTGCAATGCAACTCAACTCATGCCAAGGGCATAAGGGAGGAAGAAGGGATCCCCCAAGGGATCAAGCATGTGAACCTTTCACTAGGGAAGCAGGTTCAAGTTATCCATTAGGGATAAGAAGTTTTGGTTTAGATTTCTTTTAAGGGTGCACTCGCTGGGGAATACAAGTTTGAATTGGATTTAATTGACTGCACTAGGGAAGTGGGGATGGTTGATATCTCACTGGGGAGAAATTGATTGATTATTTGTTTAAAATTTGGATTTTAAGATGAACCCTATCGATTTGTGATAGATCGCACTGAGAAGGGGCTATGTCGACCTAGGTCTATCTCAGATTTACCAACCCAAAGGGGTAGTCCACTGGCCACATGGTAGAACTATCTGACCTAAGGGGTTGCCTTTCAGTGTATAGTGGCTGTGCTAGGGAGAAAGCGTAGTAGACTTACATCTCCAAAAGCAAGGGATAATAGCTGGGGTGATCTGCTGGATGCAATAAATCAGACCCAAGCTAGGGTGACTACTGAATGAATGCCTCTAGGGGACTTACATCAAGTCGAAAGTAGTCAAGATAATGTCATTTGATTGAATTGCATTTATTTTAATTTCATTTGCTTTAATTTGATAGATCCCCTCGATTTGTAATGGATCCACTAAGAAGGGGACAATATCAGCCTAGACCTATCTTAGATTTACCAATCCAAAGGGATAGTCTACTGACCGTGGGGTAGAACTAACCAACCAAGGAGATGCCTTTTAGTTTGTAATGGTCAAGTTAGGAAGAAAGTGCGGGAACTCACATCCTCCTAAACAAGGAACTATCGGGGTGATCGGTTGCTTATGCAATAAATTGAACATGACCTAGGGCTAGCCGTCAGTTTGCAACGGTCGTGCTAGAAAGAATGCATAATAGACGTATATCTTTCAAAGCAGGGATGACCGTCAGGGTAACTCATCGGTGGCATAACAAGTTGAACCTGACCTAAGGGCAACTACTGAGAGAGTGCTGACCCGGGGACTTATCTCAACTCAAAGTAGTGAGACAATTTCTATAGGGAGTTTTGCTGACACTACCCTAAAGATAAGATGCTTGCTTGGGAAAGGGGTCACTAGGGGCTTGAATTCCTGATCCACAAGCAGAGATATATTTTGTTTATTTTACATTTTTATGAAACCTTTTGGTTTGCGAGGGACCATGCCGAGAAGGAGCTTATATCAACCTAGTCCTATCTTAGGCTTACTAGACCAAGGAAGAATCTGCACATCATCTGAACAAATTCTCCAATCATAAGGGTGGCTACTAGGAAAGGGGGACTGTCCAATCTAAGAGTAACCGGGGTTGTGTCTAAATAGGGTCGCTAAGGATGTGGTCCAAATAGAGTGTCCACAGGAGAGGTGTCACTGGGGGTGTTATCCAAAACCTATAAAAGAAAGCCTGTAGGTATTCGGTGGCCAACTTAAGGAGAAATCACGGGGACCCACATCTGTCAAGAGTGTTTTATCCACCAGGTGGGTCATCATCAGCATGGACAACCAACCAACCTAAGGTGCCTGTCAGTTTGAGATAATCAGTCTAGGAAGAAGGCATGTAAAATTACATCTCTCCAAAGTAGAACTGATCGCCGGGACAGTCTGTCTTCGATTTGATAGGGTCTATCCGACCTAGGGCGACTATTGAGCTGGGAGTTCTGTGTAAGGACTAAACCCAAACTTGAAGTAGTCAAGAGGAAAGGAGCCTCTAAGAGACTTACCCTAAACCTCAAATATACTAGACCTAGTTAGTGCATGATGGCTAATTCAAGAAGAAACCATGTAGGCTTAAATCCTCTTAGACGAAGTCAACATGGGATAGCTTGCTGGTTGTGCAGTAACACCTACAAACTAACAAGGTGCTCGCTGGTTTGCAATGGTCAAGTCAAGAAGAAAGTGTGGGGACTCACATCTCAGGAAAGTGACCACTAGAGTGGCATACTAGCGAGGTAGTATATCAGCCTGACCTAGAGCAGTTAATGAGTGAGTGTCACAGGGGCCATGCTACCACATCAAAGTAGCTCGAGATAAAAGATATGTGTTTGCTTGTGATGTGAAAGATGGAATATGATGCGGCTTAGGTTCTCATACACATATCCTAAGCACATAAGAATGTGACTCCACTAAGAAAGGATGTCACTTGGGTTCTCTTACACCTAGCTTAGTTGTACTAGTTGAAATAGGATGCCTATTGGGTTCTCTTACACCTATCTTAATAGCACTGGAGGATTGAATATGGTTTGTGTTTGTGTTGTGGAGTGATAGGATGTCGCTTGGGTTCTATTACACCTACCCTAAACACAACGTGGCATATTCATAAGCAAAATATGTTTCTAACACATAAGAGATGGAATTTAACATGAAAAGAACTTTTATTGATGATTATTTTAAAATAAGATTTATGGATAGTATTTCTTTAGGTAGAGCCCGTTGATTGGAAGCATAGGGCACTTACCCTTACAGTTTATAATTTGATAAGATCCTCCTTAGTAGGACTTTTCTATGGAAAAAGGGACTTCCCGAGTGGGTTCAAACTTGCCTCCCATCTTTTAATGGGCAACAATTGGTCTCCTTAAAACTAAAATAAGCTCTCCTACTTGAAAAGCTCTAGGATGGGCAAACTTGTTGTGAGCTTGAATCATTTTAGCTTTGTACAACTTGACGTTCTGGCATGCCCTGAGGCATCAATCCTCCAAACCTTCGAGCTCTTCTAATCGCAGCTCGGTGTTCTACTTAGTAGTAATCTTGCTACCCATAGCTATCCTTAGTGAAGGGAGTTGGACTTCCAATGGTAGAATGACTTCGAATCCACACTAAGAAAAATGGGTAGATTGAGTTAGAGTTCTGTATGTGGTGCGGTTGGCCCACAAGGCTTCAACCAACTGCTCATGTCATTATCGCTTATTTTCATCGAGTGTCATCTTCAATATTTAGATGAGAGTTTTGTTGAATGCTTTTTCTAGACTGTTTGCCCTCGGGTAGTAGATGGTGGAATACCTCCAATCTATGTTGTCTCCGGGCGAAGCAGTTGATTTTAGTGCTCTTCAATGTAGTACCATTATCAGATATAATTTATCGAGGTACCCCAAACCTATATACGATATGATTTTTGAAAAATTAGAGCACATGCTGAGCTGTTACCTCTCTAAGTAGGATTACCTCTGCCCACTTGGAAAAGTAGTCAGTGGCACCTAGAATGAATCGGTGACCCTTAGAGGAAGGAGGATCGATCAGACCCATTATGTCAGTGCCCCAACACTTAAATGGCCACGAGGCCAATGTAAGATGTAGAATGTTGGGTGGTTGATGCAGGACCACACCATGCACTTGACATTGGTGGCATCTCCTAGCTACATCCATGCAGTCTATAATCATCATGGGCTCGTAGTATCCTAGTCTTTTGATCTTGGCTTTTATCTTTGGACCAGACTGGTGAGCTCCACATAAACTTAAATGTACCTTAGCCATAATCATATGGGCTTCATGTTTGACTAAACATTGTAATTACATATGATCGAAAGACCACCGATACAAGGTGCCATCCATGAGAGCATAGGAGAGAGCTCTTTGTTGCACCTGATGGGCTAATGACTTCTCTTGAGGTAGTTTTCCTGTGTTTAAGTAATTCATGAATGGCTACCTCTAATCTAACTCATCGCCTTCTTTGGCAATGGCAACCTCCCCTTCAAGGGAGAGTCTCTCGATGAGTTTAACATCAATAAGGAATAAGAATTTTCTATTTTGAACCCGTATTGAAATAGACTCATCTTCTGGACATGCCAACTCCTTGGCGAGCTTGGCCAATGCATTTGTAACAACATTATCTCCTTGAAAAATCTTCTAGATATTGAGCTCTGGGATCTGAGCCAACAACTCCATGGTGTACTTGTGGTAATGATGGAGCTAAGGCTTTAAAAATTTGTAGGACTCAGCAATTTGGTTGATGACAAGTTGAGAATCCCCCAAGATGCTGCCATTCTGGACATATAATGTAATGACTAATTCTAGGCCGAGAATCAGAGCCTCTTATTTAGCTTCATTATTGGTGTATGGATTGGATAGATGATATGAGAATCTCAATACATTGCGGTCCAGAGTTCGGAGAACTATTCTTACCCCTGCCTTCCCTAGGAGAGTAGATCATGGTCCTTCTCCTTTTTGAGAGGAAGCTACACCATCAAAACATCTCCTAATGGTGAATGCTAGTATCCCCAAAGTTCATGATTTATTCATCGAGGAGGTCATCACTAAGTGGAGAATCAACAGGAAGTGGTTGTGTTGTTAAGAAATCTGCTAGTGCATATCCTTTCATAACATGGAGGGGTATGAATGTGATGTCAAACTATGATAAAATCATGGACCATCATGCCAACCATCCAAATAATGTTGGCTGTGTCATGAGATATTGCAATGGTTTGATTCTAGAGATCAAATTAACCTTATGATAAAGCATGTAATGCTGCAGCTTTTGGAATGCAAAGATTAAAGCTAAGCAATGCTTCTCAATGGGTGGGTAGTTTATCTTAGTAGGAATCAGATGATGCCTAAGGTAGTAGAGAGCATTTTCTTTCCCTTCATCGTTGCTTTAGGACAATAAAGCACCAAGGGAGTCATCTAATGCAGTGGTGTAGAGGATCAATGGCTTACTCGGGATAGAGGCTACTAGAACTGGCGGTGTCATCAGGTAGTGCTTGATGTCTTCAAAGGCATGCTGGCACTTATCATCCCACTTGAACTTGGCATCCTTTTTGACAAGTGCTGACAATGACTAGCATCTTTCTGATAAGTTGGATATGAAGCATCTTAGATATGCCAACCACCCTTGGAATGATTTGAGTTAAGTTAGACATTTAGGGGATGGCATTCTTAAGATAGCCTTGATCTTCTCTAGGTTGATCTCTATTCTCCGGTGTTGAAAAATAAACCCAAGGAATTTTCCTAAAGCTACTTCGAATGCTCACTTCAGCGGATTCATTTTGAGGTTAAATTATCTTAACCATTTGAAAACTACTCTCAAGTCAAAGAGATGGTCTTCCTTTTCATTACTTTTGACTACTAGATCATCAACATAGCATTCAACTTGATGATGAATGAGTTCATTGAAGATCTGAGTCATGGCCCAGCAGTATATAGCACTGACATTTTTAAGGCCGAAAGGCATAATCTTATAACAATAAATTTTGATCAGGGTTGAAAAAGCAGTGTTTCTTTCATCTTCGGGGGCTATCTTGATTTGGTTGCAGCTAGATGACCCATCTATAAAGGAGAATACTGCATGAGATGAGGCAATGTCCACCATCAATTTCGGTATGGGAAGTAAAAATTCATCTTTAGGACATGCCTTATTCAGATCCCTAAAATTGACACATATATGAATTTGGCCGTTCTTTCTCTTAATTGGGATGACACTAGCTAACTAGGTGGGACATTTTTCTTCCCTAATAAAGCTGGCATCGATCAATTTCTTGATTTCAAAAGTGACCTACTATTCAATGTCTAATGTATGTGTCTAGGAGCTTGCTTGATAGGGTTAGCATTAGGTTCTATTGCTAGCTTGTGGACAGCTATGTCAGGAGATAAATCGGGGATTTCTTCATAAATCCATGTGAAGAACTCCTTAAACTTAGCTAATAGTCTAACTAAGTCATTAGTTTCTTCCTCATTTAATAAGGAACTGATGTACGTCGGGCGTGGATCTTCTTTTATTCCCAAGTTGATTTCTTTGAGTTCGTCAATGGTTGATCTGATTTCTTCTTTAAACTTTGGTGGTGCATCTTTGACTTTAGGCTCATTTGGGTCATCTGAAGTTTCTAAACATGCCTCATCATGAGAGTTAGCCTGATTTGAGGAGAACCTATCAGACCCCAAATGAGTGGTGATGACTAGGCAATGGTTATCGTCGTTGACTGCCTCTATTGTGCCAAATCCTATTCATAATCTTGATTGCGAGTGTCTGGTTTGGTTGTCCCATAACCTTTCAAAGTAGTTTGACCTGTCTTTAGACCAAGTATTGGGATTAATCCCTTTGCTAAGTTAATAACACAAGGTGAATATCAATCAAAAAGTAGTTGTATTAAATCTTTATATAAATCAACCTCAAGTTCTACATCGGCTTCTTGACTTAAGGATGATGCTCCCAAAAATCTCTTTGACCTGACATATGTGGATGACTTAGGGGCCTCCTTAACTACCAAACCTTTGACTTTCTGGGAGGAAAGTGAGGTTGGAGCTAAGGTTCCCAACTACTGCCTGACTATTCTACATAATGACTCAAATACATTCATATTTTTCTTGGAGGCCTGGTCTTCACCATTGTCAGTTGAGCATTGCAAAGGGACCACGAGGGTGGTTGGTGATGCGCATGAGACTTATCCTCTGAACTGGACTCTAAGTTTATATGGATAGCGGGGGTACTCCTATGAGTTGGAATATAGCTCCTATTGGTCACCCACCAGTAAGGATGTGTTTCACCTCTATAACTACCTCTAAATTTGCCTCTTCCTCTACCTGGTGGGGATCGAGTCATTCTACCCATGTGTTCATATGGAGGAACAAATTGTGGGTGGAATCTAACATCTGGCTCTACCTCTTCCTCGGTGTCTGATTCTCGCTCCCTTGTGCTTTCTTTTTCTTTTCCTCTTTTCTTTTCTTTTTCTTTTTCAATTCCTTTTTCTTTTTATAGTTCTTTTTCTTTTGATTTTGAACTTTCACCAAGTTCACGGGAATAGACTTTTTGATTTGGAGGAAGATAGTAAGCTTCATCTTCATAAATCTCAACCTCTCTAACTGAGAATGGCTTCAAGTATCCTTTGACACAATACTCAATTCCAATTCTTTTGAATTTGATGCACTGGTGCAAAGAAGATGGAACCATGTTGTTTGCATATATCCAAGGTCTACCAAGAAAAATAGTGAAAGATGTGTCTGAATCAATTATGTAGAACTTGGCTTCTATCTTCCAATCATCTATCTCTAGTGGTAACACTATAGAGCTTAAATCCCTCTCACCTTGTTCATTGAATCCTCTCAACAATCATCTGATCTCCTCGGAGTTCAGAGATGTCGATCCTCAAGTAGGCAAGGATTTTTAGACTCATAATATTCACTGATGCACCTTGGTCAACTAACACCATAGAGAGTCTGAATCTGCCCATTTCCATTGTGATGTAGAGGGGATGGTTGTGCTCCATTTTCCCTAAAAATAGGTCTTCATTGACGAATGTAACTCCTCGACCTTCTTTTGAAAAAAAGGCCTCCTCTCCAACAGTGGTCAACTGAGCTAAGTATATTTCTAGATCAAGAAGGGTTTTGATCAATGACTCCCTCATCTCTTTGGATAATACAAGGGCATCATATATTCTTAGTTTAGCTAGCAAGTTTCTCAAGTAAGCAAGGATATTATAGTCAACTTTGGGTTGGTCCTCCATAACCATATCCATAGGTGGAGCATCCTGTGGAGGGGCTTCTTGACTGCTAGAACCAATGACTTATTTACCCTAATCCTGCGGTACTACCCTAGGAGGTTGAACTTTGCCACTACGAATGTCAACTCCAGTATGAGATGGTTTATTGGAAAGTTCTACCTGCTCATCAGGTTCATCTATAGCTTTGCTTATAGGATCATCAGAGTCAAATGACTCCAAGTCTATCTCAATGGGCAATCCATTTCAAAATCAGAAAGGAGTGGATAAGAATTGTTATAATTATTAGTACTTGGAGAGCTTTCTATAGGAATAAAATCATCAAGATCATCAAAAGTAGAGAGAATATAAGCAGAATCAATCTTCTTCATTAATTTCTTGAATTTTGATGAAGGTACAAAGTAGAAATCAAGTAAAGTATGCAGAGCAAGGAATTTGGCACCCCCTCCACTGATGCGATATGCTAGAAGAAGAAGCGACTGAAGGAACTATGTCGACAATGAAAGAAGGAGTGCTTGAATAGGTCCGTGGTTGCGCTAATATGCTATGCTAGGCAAGTGGAAGATTTTTCTACTGCTGCTGGGATTCTACCTCCCTTAGGTTGTCCTTAGCAATTTACAAACCTTCCTTAGAGTTGGAGGTTTGAGCTACTTTAGGCACCTATAAGGGTAACTTTTTTATCTTAAAAATTATTTTCTTGGAGGTTCTGGATAGGGAGATATCCCAACCTTCCTCTGTCTTGAGAAGATCGTGGTATCCCCAAGGGTTACCCTAACAAAACTAGAAGGTTTTTTTAATAAGTATTCCTTAGGGATGATAATGGCACCTGACTTGTAGCTATGCTCAAGTCAGCACTTAAAGGTAAAGCAATCTTCCAAGACATGTCCGAACATGTGGTGGTAGGGAATAGTTTGGATCATGACTCTTGACCACATCCTCCAGCCTCCTGGGCTCTGTTAACTGAAAATCAGGCTTCTTTAAGAGGTTCTTAAAGATCTTCCTGACTACCTCCCTTTTGAATGAATAAGGTTTATTCATTTTGTCGACAAAAGTAGGTAAGTTATAGTTACCCGGTGGTAGATAAGAATACTGCTACTGATGCTATGGATGGGGATACTACTGAGCAAATGGAGGTGGAGGCCACTATAGCAACTGAGCTAGCCAATATGATAGCCGAGGCAGTGATAAAGGAGGTGGTGGAGGAGGCTGCAATGTTCAAGGTCTGTCTGACTGAACCCTGGCCGGTTGCTTCCCCTTATCAACCATTGTGATTGCCCCTGGCTTTTTCTCAAATGCCTTCTATGATCTAGGCTTGGCTAACTGTTCTTGAAAAAGTAACTATTTGACCTCTCCTTGTAGACTGGCTGCCTTGTTGATTAATTTCTCAAATGTCTTAATGGTGAACCCTTTAAGCATGAAGGCAGCCGAGTCATGAATATTCTTAAGCAGAATTTTAATGGCATGATATTCACACAGCTGTGGTTCGTATTTCATACTTAAATTATGCCATCTAAGAATGTAATCAACAAGGGACTCACGAGGTGTTATTGAGCTACAATGACATCGCCCATAGTTACCTTTTGCTGAGCTCCAGCAAATTTCTTAATAAAGAGCTGCTCCAACTCAACAAATTTCTTCACTGAACCATTGGGTAGTTCAGCATACCAATTGAATGTGATACTCGTCAAGCTATTGATGAAGAGGCAAAATAAGAGTGAATCGCTACCATAGGCATTGCAACATCCTACTCTGAAATGTGTTATGTGCTGCCGGGGGTTCCCACTACAATCAAAAATTTTGAAGGATGGAGGCACAAAGCCTTTAGGGTATTGGACACCATCAAATTCCTCCATGTAGGGTTTACTCTTTGGAATAGATGAGCCACCTCGGGCTTGGGCCAATGCATCACTCACTTGTTGCTCCACCATGTGTTTGATGTCTTTTTCATGCATGGAGGTGTTATCCACCACCTTCCTATGCAAGCTACCGATGTCTCCCTCTGCAGGAATGCATCTAAGATGATCTAAAGTGTGTGCCAACTCTGCTCTATCGACCATAATGGGAGAAGATTGTGAAACTGGAGTTGAATTCTGTAATGTTGACACTACTGCCATCAACTCTTTGATCTTCTTTCCCATTTGATCAATATGATCATCTCTCTATCTAAGCTAGTCAAGGAGGTGCTGAGTTAAATGGATGACATCATCTTATTCAACTATAATACCTTCCTGACTATGTTGATCCCTCTGAAGGGACCCCCTAGTATCTACCATATGAACTTCAATCGAATACTCAAGGAGATCATCCTCATCTGGATCAAAGCTGACCTTTCCCTCCTCATAATATGATCATTAGCTCCTTCTTCTCTGCAAAGTATTATGCCAAAATCTCATCTAGGGAATGATCTAACTACACCGATAAAAATACACGCTGCTAACTAGTGCAGGGGTTATGCTCACTAGCAGAGATGCACCTAACACTGCCTATCACTAGAGTGCTGGCTCTGGGAGGGTCATGACTGCTGGAAGAGAGGTGCTCATGATTGCTCATGGGCAGAGTAGTGTCCTTAGGAGATCCACTACCATGGGGACTACTGTCCCCTTCCCCTTCTACTACTGTTGCCATCACTGGCTCTGATGGTGGTGGTGGTGGTACGACTACGATGCTCAAGGTCACCACTCCTTCACCAAGACTAAAGCAGGAGGTCGAGTAGGTGAACTTGTCCTTACCTCAGTTGGTGGAGTAGATGAAGTGGGTTCCTTTGGTCATAGCCGAATCATCAAAGGGGATTTCTTCTCCTCAGATACTATCTTATGTGCCTTTGCAGGCACGGTGGATAGTGGGACATGAACTGGTGATGCTGGGTGAGGAGTGGATCAGTGTGTGGAGACAACACCAGCTCTACCCTTGCCAGGGCTTTCCCCCTATGATTGGTGGTACCTGTTAGCACTATACTATCAGCCCGATGACTAGAAAAATCAATTAGAGCAGAGGCTGCCAACTGCCTGGCAAATCTCCGTTGCTCCCTACTCTCTTACTAAACTGCTACTCGGGCCTCTGATGCTCTATCACTGTGAATTTTCCTGGAAACACTCCTAGGGATGATAGACCTCATGCCAAATAATGTACCCAAATTTGAATGTCTATGTACCCTGCCTACCTGCCATAATATTGTACATAGATTGGCATATGACTTCCTCTAGAGAGCCTCGTGGTATGTAGAAGGTGGAGGCATTGCAACTATCCTTTAATAGTCCTCCTCTCCATCTGATGCTCTGATGTTGAGAGGGAGTGGAATTGGTTGCTAGTTAGCAACGAAGAAACCTCATAGGCGGAACCTTTCTATGTAATGTGGGATGTCGCATCCATCTCCTAGCTGGCACGCTTGTCATGCGACTTGATCTTGTGACTCCTATTGCGTCATTGTGTGCTACACTGTGTACATCTGAGCAAGGCAGTGTGAGAGCTAGATCCAACCTCGACGGTAGGGAAGGCTATCTCTAAAGCTAGGATATCCTTCCCCTTAGAGGGGACCATCGAGGAGGTGCTAGCACGCACTTGAGCGGCTATAGGAATAATTAACTAAGTAAGAACTGGACTGACTGGAAAAAGCTCAACTACCTTCTTCTTCAGAGAAGGATACTCAGTGTCAGAAGGTAGGTCGATCTGGATGACTAGTTTCAGCCCAGCCACCTCATCCTGGCTAATAGTAGTGAGGCTCGCCCCCTCACAGGTAATGCAGGCTCCTTCAAATTTCTGACCAAAGAATACTAGATGGGTAGAGTCAGTCTAAAGGAGGTTAGCCTAATCCAAGGCCAAATCCATCCTGAACAGAAAAGTGAACACAAATTTCTAAGAGACCATGTGTGAAGACTACAAAGACTGTACTGACTGCTCTAAGCTGTATGTCTGCATTTGTTGAAACATTACTTATATCAGATTCCTGCCTTGATATTTGTTCCACACAAGTAACAAAAGTCTGGGGTTTTGAACCCACACTCAATAATTGAAATATGTTAAGTGGTGTTCATTGGAGAGATTTAAATGTTTTGGAGGAGAGTCTTTTGCCATTTAATCTTTGATTTTAGAGCCCATACTCAATTAATTTAGGTAGGTTGGGTGGGGTACAAATATTTGAGGAGAGATTCCTTTCTTTTTGGAGGTTATTTGTGTTTTATGTTTCTTGTTTGAAATATGGATAGTTTGAAATAGCCCTACTTAGCAAATTTGGGTATGCTAAGAAGAGGTTGTGATTTGTGTGCTTGAAATATTTTTTTGCTTATGAAGATTTGATTGTGAGATATTTTGATTTAGAAATGGGGCTTCCTACTTAATAAATTTGGTATGTTAAGTAGGGGCCACATGTGTTTGATTTGTGATGCATTTATTTTTCTTTGAAGATAAGAGTCCCACTTAACAAATTTGGTATGTTAAGTGAAAGCCCCAAATTTGTTTGAGATATGTTTGTTTTTCTTTGAAAATGAGACTCTCACTTTAACAAATTTAGTATGTTAAGTGAATACTCAAGTGTGGTTGATATGAAAAATTGGATCCTTATTCAACAAATTTGGTATGTTAAACTAGAGATCGAGTGTTTGTTGAAAAGAGACCATCACTTAACAAATTTGATATTTTAAGTGAAAGCCTAAATGTGTTTGATATATTTTTGAAAATGGGACTCCCACTTAACAATTTGGTGTGTTAAGTGGAAGTCAAAGTATGATATGACTTGAAAATGGGCTTCTCACTTAAGAAATTTGGTATGTTAAGATGGAGTCTAATATGGCATGATTACGTGGTTCTTATTTAACAAATTTGATGTGTTAGATAGAACCAAACATATGCTTTGAAAGTGATATTTTTACTTAGCAAATTGGATATGCTAAGTGAAAGCCTAAATGTAGTTTTCTTTGAAAATGAGTCCCTCTCTTAAAAAATTGGAATTGTAAAGTGAAAGTCATATTTTATGTTTTTGGAAATAATACCTCCACTTGGAAAATTGGAATTGTTAAGTGAAAGTAAAATTTATATTTTAAAAATGAGACCCCCACTTAACAAATTGAAACTGTTAAGTGAAGGTAAAGTTTATGTTTTGGAAATGAGACTCTCTCTTAACAAATTGAAATTGTTAAGTGAAAGTCAAATTTTATGTTTTGAAAATGAGACCCCTACCTAACAAATTAAAATTATTAAGTGAAGATCAAATTCATGTTTTCAAAATGAGACCCTCACTTAACAAATTGAACTTGTCAAGTGAAAGTCAAATTTTATGTTTTTGAAAATGAGTCCCCCACTTAACAAATTGAAATTGCTAAGTGAAGGTAAAATTCATGTTTTGAGAATGAGACCCTTACTTAACAAATTAAAATTTTTAAGTGAAGATCAAATTCATGTTTTGAAAATGAGACCACCACTTAAAAAATTGAAATTGTTAAGTGAAGATCAAATTTTATGTTTTGAAAATGAGACCCCCGCATAATAATGCTTTTGTATAAGAATCAAGATAGAGCTTTAAATTAATATGATAAAATAATTCAACCAAATGAAACATAAATTCCAAATACATTTGCTTACATTCATTATTTAAGCATGCTAAGATACAAACTGCATGTATAGGTATGCTTAGGACTTCAATCATATGCATAATATATATAAATATATATGATGGAAAGAAAGGAACAAACATGTGTTATGTGATAGTAATTCATTCCAACTAATCTTAAGATGCCTTTCTTATTGAATGTGTTTATTTAAGGTGATCCTAAACTTAGAATTAATTAAAACATGTAATAATCCATTCATTAAATGGAATTGATTAATTAAATTTCTTTAGATGTAGCTTAAGGTACAAATAAAAGAGAGTGATCCTCTCTTTCTTTCATTTTATAACACTTAGTTATTTTGTACAGTCAAATGAAACAAAAGAACACACAAAGTAAAATCTTCAAAATCAACTAAATCACTTGAAGAGAAATCAACCCTTCATAATTAAACACACATTAGATTAAAGAAAGATAACTCTAAAGCTTGGTTAGGAGATACCACACAAGTATTAATACACACACACACTAGATTAAGTCACCACTTCTAGCTTTATATTAAGGAGGTGCATGATTTGATGTATGCTTATTTTGTGATATATTATTGCAGACTAGATGTTAGGGTGTATGCTTCGTAGACTGGATGTTAGGTCTTGATTAGCCTAATTATATCTTCTGCAGGAGATTATGCTTAAGGGGTGCCTAAAATAATTATAAATGCTCTCTTTTGTAGGTTGCTTAACCCCTAAGCATAATCTAAATTAGAGCAGGTGGACTTGGTTACCCCTGTGCAGTGTGCTAAGTCCAGATTATTCATATAACTGCTTGGGTTGTATAGCGTGTTTAGATAACACTTATTTTATAGGTGTAGTTAGATTTACTTTTCTTATTTTTGATATAATCTTGCATTAGGAATTAGGATTAGTGTTATGGGGGTTAAGGATGAACATTGGCTAGAAGGTTTAACCTATCACATCAAATGAAGCAAAGACATGAAGATATGATGATATGAAGATATGAAGATATGAAGACCACCATAACATCTATTCATTTGTATTTGTAGTTATTCTTTAATATACCGAGATGTATAAGGGTAGAGCTTGGCTACTCATTTCTCTTTTAGAGTTGTACGGTGATACCCAACTGCACGACCTGTTATTCTTTCACGTTGAGTTTATAAATTGTTTGATGATTTGTTTACATCATGCAATAGAAATGACATGTATTTTTCTAGTTTCTTCATATATTATGGTTTAATGTCTGGTCTGGATCCGCTTAGGCTCTTAGGGAAAAATAAACTTTTTACCCCAATCACAACTCAAAACTAAATTTTCTAAAACAACTTATAACCTCATTTAAAGACTAGGTATTAAATCAAGATAATTAAAAGATTTAGCAACCCCTTAGATGAATGTTGTATGCTTAACATCATGCATATCATATTATTTCACTCTTGCTAAGAGAGGGTTTCCATCCATGCATGATAGGGGAAGACTTGATCTTTGAGGGTCTCCCTTGTGGTGGAAAACACCTCTTTCTTTCTGATTTAGCCAATAACCCAATTTCATCATGCATTTAGGCATATAAAATCCTATAGCCTGTGTCAAAATAAAAAGTTCAAAATCAAATCAAATTTGATAAAATTTGCATTAGACTAAGTCATTATTTCATACCACTCATACTTTAGTCTCTTAGGGAGTGGGTTTAAGGACATTAGTTTCTTTCTAAATAATAATAACCTAACCATCTAACAAATCATATGACTTGACCACATGGTTTTTAAATATAAGAGGAGTTAGTTATTTGCTACTCTAAGTAGTTATAAGTCCAACAGTCATGTGGTTTACCCTCTCTTATGGAGGTAAATAATATACCCATCTTCACTTAGATTTAGGTCATGCTTTGGCTCGCTAAAACCCTCGAGATTTAGGATCTGAGGCTGTTATTTTCCCCTGGGCTAGAAGTATAAATCCTCACCTCTTAGGCATTTCCATAATCTTGTGTTGTGGAGTCATAAGTCCTAGTTTTATAATAAATTTCAACTGAAATACATAATTCGCCTCAATTTCAAATATATAAAGCCCAACCATAGGATAGTTTGGGATGCTCACTAGGTTTCCTAGTATCATGAGCATCCCCTACGCATCTCCTTTTGGCTTCAATAATAAGACTCTTTTTTGATCTATCCTACTTGATTTTCCAAACATAGCCAATTTATTGATAGTCCTATCTTTAAAATCTTTGGAGATAATAATTGCTTACTTTAATTGAAAGTATTCTAAAGGAACTCACTTTTTTTAGGATGTAATTAACTGTTGGGGCTTTCCCCTATAGTGAACTTTAGAACCTAGTTTAAAGAAACCCTACTTTATTTATCCATGTAAAGTAAGAGAAAATTTTCTGGTATATTCAAAGACCCATCATGCCTTAGGAGTCCTTATTAGGTGATTAGGTCCATTGTAGGGTAGTGATTTCTATCTTTTGAGATAGTGTACTTGATGTATCGATCATCTCAAAAGTAGTACACTCGATTTGTAATGGCGTCCCCTACACACAACAATACATATACACATCAATCTCAAAAATAAACACCATAAGGACTTGATTGAATATCCAATTAGAGCTAAAAAGAACTTCTTGGAATTGGAATATAGTTTTCAAATCATAATTCACTCCAAATGAATTGGAGAAAATTAAGGAATTCATAAGAGATTTTCAATGAGATCGAATGATTGCTAATAAGCATAATCAATAAATTCTTGGAAATTATTCAAAGAGTATTATTTATTTTAGTAAATACTCAAATTGGATTAAGAAGAAGTTGAATTTAGTTTGTGATGAGTTTGAGAATTGTCAATAGACATAAATGAGAGTCAATTGATCACTCAAAGATTAATCAACTTTGAATAAAAGAAAGTAATTAAATGTTACTCCAAGGGATCTAATAAGATGTTAGAACAATTTAAAATGCCTTCATCTCCATCGGATCTATAATTCTTCATACAAGTAGACAGAAGATGATATTTAATTAAATTCTACATGAATTATGGAGCTTCCTTCAATCCAAAAATTAGAACATTCTCACTCTAATTATGATTTTTTGCAAATCATTGATTTCATTATATTACCAACACATGCAAACTTATAGCTATTTGTAATTAACATCACTACACATTTGTCTCCTCTGTGGTGGTGGAGTTTGATGTTGTTGAGTCCAGAAAGACTGGTTCACCTCACTAGTAGAGCTATTCCTTTAGATTATCAAAGTTGTTACAGGTATGAATACTTGCTTCAAGTGGGAGTATTGCTTGTTCATTGGGATGTTTAAATGGGATCTGCTGAGCCCTCAGCTCAACATTTCTTCTTTTTTTTTCTCTTCTAGTTAATTTTCTTCCTCATGAGGAAGCCTCAAAATCATGTCTCCTAGGTACAAAGGTTTTAGTTGGCGAAGCAGTTGCCCATGAGGAGAAGAACCACGATCTACTCTTCTAGGAAAGTCAGAGGTAGGAATAGTTTATTTAACTCCAGATCGTAATGTGATGAGATTATCATACTATCTTTCAATCCATGCACCAACAATGAAGTTGAGTATGAGGCTTTAATTTCCAGTCTGGAGTTAGCTATTATAGTGAGTGTTAAAAGCATCAAAATCTATGGGGATTCTCAGCTGGTCATCAACCAGATTGTTGGGTCCTACAAGATTCTGAAACTTAAGCTCCATAACTACTACGAGTACACCATGAAGCTGTTGGTCCAAATATTTGAGTTCACCATCTACAAGGTTCTTCAAGGAGAGAACTCAATAGTAAAATCTTTGGAAAAACTAGCCAAAGAATTGGCATGTCTAGAAGATGAGTACATTCTAATAAGGGTCCAAAATCGACAAGTCCCATCTCTTATTGACACTGAACTGGTTGAGAGACTTTCTCTTGAAGGGGAGGTTACCATTATCAAGAAGGATGAGGAGCTAGATTAGAGGCAACCATTCATAGATTACTTGACTAAAGGCAAACTACCTCAAGAGAAGTCACAAGCCCATCAAGTAGAGAGCTCTCTCCTATGCTCTTGTGGATGGCACCTTGTACTGATGGTCTTTTAACCAAATGTGGTTATGCTATTTAGACAAACACAAAACCTATAAGATCATGGTTGAGGTACATTCTGGTCTATGCGGAGCGTATCAATCTGATCCAAAGTTGAAAGCAAAGATCAAGAGACTAGGATACTACTGGCCTTGGATGATCACCGACTGCATGAACGTAGCTAGGATATGTCATCAGTGTCAGGTACACAGTGTGGTCCTACATCAATCGCCCAAACATTCTACACCCTACATTGGCCTCATGGCTATTTGAGTATTGGGGTACCGACAAAGTGGGTCTTATTGATCCTCCTTCTTCAAAGGGTCATCGATTCATCTTAGCTGCCACCGACTACTTTTCCAAGTGAGCGGATGCAATCCACAGAGAGGTCACAGCTCAGCATGTGCTCCAATTTTTTAGTAACCATATCATATATAGGTTCGGGGTGCCTCGATGAATTATATTCGATAATGTTACTACATTAAAGAGCACTAAGATCAACGCTTCGCTAAAAGGCACGGTGCATATTGGAGATCCTCCATTATCTACTATCTTAGGGCAAATGACCTAGCAGAAGCATTCAATAAAACTCTCATCCAGACTAAAGAAGATACTCTACGATAACAAATGACAGTGGCATGAGTAGCTAGTTGAAGCCTTGTGGGCATACCGCACTGCACACACAACTCCAACCCAATCTGCCTCGTTCTCATTAGTGTATGGGTCCAAAGTCATTCTACCATTAAAATTTTAGCTCCCATCACTGAGGATAGCACTGGGTAGTCAAATCACTACAGAGAAGAATGCCAAGTTGCAGTTAGAAGAGCTTGAAGGTTTGGAGGATTGATGCCTACGGACGTGCCATAACCTCAACTTGTACAAAGCTAAGATGATTCAAGCTCACAATAAGTTGGTTTGCCCTAGAGCTTTTCATGTAGGAGAGCTTGTTCTAGTTTTAAGGAGACCAATTATTGCCCATTGAAATATGGGAGGAAAGTTTGAATCCACTTGGGAAGGCCCTTTTATCATAGAGAGGGCCTACCAAGGAGGATCTTATCAACTTATTGATTGTAAAGGGAAACACCTGATGCTTCTAATTAATGAGTTCTATTTGAAGAAATACTACCCATAACATCATGTTTGAAAATAATTCTATCATGAAAAATTTCATTCCAATTCATCAAAATATTCTCTTCTTTTAAAGCATTGTTTGCTTGTTTGCGAATCCATGATAACGTGTTCAAGGTAGGCGTAAGAGAACCCAAGAAGTATCATATCCTTCTTTCACAACACGAACACAAATTAAAGATAATTTCCCAAGCGCTACTAGAATATATGTGAGAAAACCCAAGAGGCATCTTATTTCAACTAGCACAGCTAAGTTAGGTGTGATAAAACCCAAGCGACATCCTTTCTTGGTGAGATCACAACTACAATTCATGGCACCATTTCATCAAATTCGCTAGCGTGTTTAGGGTAGATGTAAGACAACCTGAGCGGTAACTTATTCCCTCTAACACAAGCACAAAAATAAACACATATCATTTGTCTCAGGCTATTTTGATGTGGGAACAAGCCCCCTGTAGCACTCACTCATTAGCTGCTCTAGGACAGGCTAATTCACTACCTTGCTAGTTTGTCCTAGTGGTTGCTTATCTGGTGGATATGAGTCCCCACACTTTCTTCTTGACTTGACCATTACAAATTGATGAGCACCTTATTAATTTGATAGACTTCTCTGTGCAGCCAGTAACCTACCTCATGTTGACTCTGTTTAAGGGGATGTAAGCCTACAAGCTTTCTTCTTGAACCAGCCATCATGCACTAAATAGGTTTAGTATATTTTAGGCTTAGGATAAGTCCCCCAGAGGCTCCTTTCCTCTTACTTTTGAGTCGTGACATTCAATCAGTTATCACCCTGGATCAAATAACACCTGCCGAGCCAAAGATAGACTATCCTGATAATCAGTTATGATGTTGGAAGATGTGAGTCCCCGATGCTTTCTTCCTAGGCTGATTGTTGCAAACTGATGGGCACCTTAAGTTGGTTGATGTTCACTATACTGACAACGACTCACCCGATGGATACACCACTCTTGGCAGATGTGAGTCCTAGTACTTTCTCCTTGAGTTGGTCATCGAATACTTATAGATATTATCTTCTCCAAGGTTTTGATAATGCCCTCAACTGGCCCACCCTTGTGGGCACTCTACATGGATCACATCCTTTGTGACCCCATTTAGACACTACCTTAGTTACTTTTGGATTGGACAGTCCCCCTTTCCTATTATGCACCCTTATGGTTAGAGAATTTGTTTAGTGGTTGCACAGATTCTCCCTTGGTTCAGTAAATCTGAGATAGGTCTAGACTGATATAAGCTTCTTTTCAATATGATCCCTCATAAACCAACAGGGTCTACGATAAATAAATAAATTTATTCACTTATGGATTAGGAATTCAAGCCCAGGCCCCTTTCCCAGCATCCTATCTTAAGTTGTAACACCACAAGAATTACCTGACTACTCTTGAGTAGATACAAGTGCCCAAGTAGGCACTCTCTCAGTAACCGCTTTAAGTTGGGTTCAATCTGATTTGCCACAAATAGGCTACCCCGGCGGTCATTTTGCTCTAGAATATGTAAGCTACTATGCATTCTTTCTAGCTATAGGTCATGTTGATAATGTGTCATGCCAGCGGTCTTCTATTCAAGAAAGATGTGAGTCCCTATGCTTTCTTCCTTGAATTAGTCGCAAACGAAAGACGCCCCTTTGGTTGGATAAGTTTTCCCTCGGTTGAATAACTACTCCCTTTGGATTGGTAAATCTATGTTAGATCAAGGCCAACATAATCCCTACTCAGTGCAGTCCATCGCAAACCGATGGGATCCATCAAATATAATTAAAAAATTAAATTAACTTTGACATGTTACCTTGGTAAATGGGATCCATCAAATATAATTAAAAATCAATTGGTAAATTAAAAAATGAAATTAACTTTGACATGTTACCAATGAGATCTATCAAATATAATTAAAAATTGATTGGTAAATCTTTGAGCTGATTTAAGTCCCCCAATGACATTCACTCAATTTTCAGCCCTAGCTTGGGTAGACATGTTACCTTGCTAATGTGTTGCCCCAACATTCTTTTATTTAGGAAGATGTGAGTCCCCAAGCTTCTTCCCTGAATCAACACCTGCAAACTGAAAGTCACCCCATTGATTGGATAGTTCTACTATGTGGTTGGTAGACTACTCCCTTTGCATTGGTAAATTTGAGCTAGATCAAGGCCAACACAGCCCGACTCAGTGCAGTCCATCGCAAACTAATGGGATCCATAAAATATAATTAAAAAATAAAATTAACATTGACTACCTTTGAGTTGATTTAAGTCCCCCAGCAGTATTCACTCAGTAGTCAGCCCTAGGCCAGGTTGACATGTTATCTTGCTAATGTGTCACCCTAGCGATCTTTTGTTTAGGAAGATGTAAGTTCTCGTGCTTTATTCCCTGAATTAATCATTGTAAACCAAAAGGAAATCCCTTTGGTTGGATAGTCCTACTATGTGGTTGGTAGACTACCCCTTTGGATTGGTAAATCTGAAGTAGATTAAGGCTGGCACGGCTCCTACTTAGTGCGATACATCACAAACCGTCAGGGTCCTCTCAAAATTCAAAATTTAAAATTTGTAACAAAATCAACCAACCTCCCCAGTGGAGTCAAATTAAATGAACAAATTCAACCCTCCTCCTTGGTGGAGTCAAACTAAATAAACAAAACTAATCCAATCAACCTCCCTAGTGGAGTCAAACTAAATTAAACAAATCAAATCAATCTGCTTCTCCTCAGTAAGATGCAAATCTTTCCAGTTCCCCTAGTTGAACCAATTCAATCCAACTTGAACTTGCTCCTCTTGCGGAGAGTTCACATTTTCATCTCTAGGGGATCCCGAATTCTAATCCCCAGGTAGATTTCACAACCTCTTATCCCTAGTGGATCACTTGAACTTGCTCCCCCAGTGGAGAGTTCACATTTTCATCCCCAATCGTGCACCAAATCATAAATCAACATATCAAGTCAAATTTCTCCCTAGTAAGATGCAAATTAAATCAAATCTCTTATCCCTAGTGCAAAACTTGAACCTTTTCCCCTAGTGGAAGGCTTACATACCTAATCCCTAGTGGATTACTCCTTCACTCTCCTATGTCTTAGGCATAAGTAGAGCTGCATTTCATTAAGCTCTAGATTCTTTCTACACCTCGAGTTTGGGAGTAGATTGTCTCTATTAGTGCTTGCGATCATCCAAACATTGTTAATCATCTCTGTCAACACTAATACGTGTGATATGCCTTGTCAGTCACACCACACCTATTGGGTGTCCTTTGTTGACCTCTCTTTTCGTGTGAGCACTCAACTTCTCCATCTTAGACATAGGACTCCTCTAAACACATAGCTCTCCTTAGTCTTAAGACACTTCTAGTGATTAAATGAATAGTTAACCTAACCTAGAGACTTTGAAGAGTTTGCCATAGCAATAGGTTATGCCTTAGTGGTATTAGAAAAAACTTGCCTACTCTATAGCTTAACCCCAATCCTTTCTTCCCTCCTTCAAAATAATTCCAAATCAAATCTTAAAATCTACTTCAACCCAAGTAATTTTCTCAAATCATCAAATCAATTCCTAAATCCAAATCATGAATCAATTCCAAATGATTAAAACCCATGATTGAATTCAAATCACAAAATCCTTCTTAAGCCCTTTGATTTCATCTTATGACCTTAGCTCAAATCAAATACAAATCACTCCAAACTCAAAAGATTTTTTCATAACCCATTTATATTCACATTTATATTCATAAATATAAATGAAATATAAATTCAAATAACCAAAATTAATTCAAAACTCAAATCCAAATCCAACCAAAATCCAACCTATGCGCTTTCAAGTCAAATAATTGAACTTAGCCAAATCATTCTCAAATCAATCCAAAGCTTTGGATTTTCTCTTCAAATAATCACTCCTTCAATCACATGCTCAAATAGAAACATAAACTTCAATCATAAAACCAAAATCAAACTAACTCAACTCAAAACCATGTTCACCCTTTTGACTTGAAATTGCCAAATGAACCAAAATTCATTTGACTGCAAATCACTTGCAATTGGATTTATATTTCAATCATAAGTCCATATGTGAGTTCAACCAAACTTGAATCATGATTTGATCAAGCCAATTGACCCATTTAGGCTCACTTGACCCAAAGTGACCTAAAGCACCTTTTTGAGCCAAAATCTTATCCAACCCAAATTGGATTGAATTAAGCCCATCTAAGCCTCACATTGTGAGCAACAATCATCTTAGGATGATCAATCACTCAAATTCGGCCAAACCAAATAAAACTTAGCCTTTGACTAAGTCAACACTTAGCCCAAATAAAACCCAAATTAGATAAAATCCACCATAAGCCAAATTGATTGAAACTGTTGATCTAAACCAATCCAAAATCAATGATTGAACATGATCAAGCCATCAATTGAGCCAAACCAAGCCTAATTGGCCACTTGACCCAAGTTGACCCAAATTGACCTAAAAATTCAAAATGGGTCAAATCTTGATCTAATCCAAATTGATTACAACCAATGGGTCAAATTCATTTCAAATCACTTGTTGAACTTGACCAAAGTATCAATTGGCCAACTAGACCCAATCTAACCCAATTGACCATGAATCCAAATTGACCTAAAGGGTCAAATCAACTTAAAATCAAACCAAACTAAAATTCATTGAAACCAAAGCTTGCAATGCATTCCAAATGATAAACCAAGCCTAAAATAACCCATGACCTAACCCAATTAGGTCAAATGGGTCCAATTGGTCAACTAGACCCATTTGACCTAAATGAACTCAAATAAACCAAAGCTAAATATAAATCAAATTGAACCAAACCAATGATACCCATGGGCTCCAAATGATCATTGAACTTGACCTAACCCATGGTTTGACTCAATTTGACCAATTAGTCAACCTAACCAAAATTGACCCAACTAGACCTAAATAGGTGAAATTGAACCAATTCAAACCAAATGAACTCCAAATCACTTGAAATTTGGCCCAACATATTTTTGAATCATTTCAAATCTGTCCAAATCAAAATCAAAGCCAAATGACCATTTTACCCTTAGGTAAAAGGGTAACCTATGGCTAAATCCACTTAGAATTTGGTCAATTCTTTCTCAAGGCCACTTGACATCCTCCTAGTGGTCCACATGGACACCAAGGAGGGTGGTGAACATGACCCAATAGGTTTAGGTCAGCCATGACCCAACCCAAAACCCCTCCAATGCAAATTGAACAATTTGATCACCTCACACACTCACTTAGCACATGGGCACTCACTCCCCTCCACTCCTATGCCAAAATGAATCACTTGGAGTGCCTAACAACCCAAACCGATCAATCAATTAGAGCAATTGATCAAAAATGGAAAAGCTAGTCTTGACCGTCTGATCCAATGAGGGGGAAAGATACTCCCCCTCATTCCCACTCAAACCAAAGATATTGCATTTGATTGAGCTAGAGGAATCGAAAGCAAGCTTCTCCAAGTTTCCCAAAGCTATTTCCAAGCCTCCTCAATTTCTCCTTCTCGATTTTCTTCAAAGTCGAAATAGGGGAGGTGAAATGAAATTCCAACTTACTCAACTCTCCATCAAATTCAAATTGCTCTTGCAATCATCATCAAGGGACCTAGTTGAGCTCACTCAAGGTGTTTCCCAAGTTACCTAACCATGGGAAGGGGGACCTTGATCAAAGCCGATTGGCATTGAAGGGGAGCTTGATCAAGCAAGACATCCACTTCAAATCAAGGCTTGAAATTATCAACAGGGCTTCGTCTCCACTAGACAAAGCTACCTCCTCTGTTGGAAGCACTGATGACAGCCTCCAGAGAGGTATTGCTCAAAATCGATCCTAAGTTAAAATTGCTTAGTCCTTTATGAAGGGAATTATAATCCCATTTGATCTTAGCCATTGGATCTCTTGCTTGTGCTCCTCCAAAGGTGGGTTGAGTTTGAACTCCATCTGAGCTTAGGTGAGATCGGATCGAGCGAAGATCGATGGACGACATCCATCTCACCGCTCGGGAGGAGATAAATCATACACCTTTCATTTCACATGATTGGAATAGACGCTTGTGATTTAATCACATTAGATCTCCTTTAATTTAAGCCTAAATCATGGGATTAATCATGACCATCCCATCTTAGATCGCTGTCCTCCAATTAGTTGATGCGATGATGTCACAACTTAAATAACCAATCCTATCATGCCATGTGGAAAGCACACCGAGCTAGCAATCCATGTGGTGTCGATGAGATTAGTTAATTAATTAGGCTATTTTAATTATCCATTAATCACAGAAACTTCATAAAATCATAATTAAATGTAGAAAAAAATGCAAACTCAAGTTCATTTCAAGGATAATTCAATGGAGAATAATATAAAATTAAGTTTAATTGATTTTGAACATTAATCTTCACTCAATTTAAGTTTTATTAGGAATGTAATTAGGCTTATTACTCCTTAATTACTTCAACGATTAATTTCAAACTTCCTAGGATTGATTAGTGGGATGACCTCTGCCTCTCATGATTTTCTTGGAATTTATTATTGGATTAATTAGGGGAATTGCTCATTTCATTCTTAATTAATTAAATGATTAATTAACCTTTTAATAGTGATAAATCTATTAATTAAACTTGCTAATTATCATGAAATAGTGAATGGACTTAGGAAATGATAATAGGATTTCTTTTCCAATCTTTTTCCCAAAGTTCACTTCATTTGGAAAACATTTAATCAAGTTATAATTAATGGCTTAATCATTTCAGTAATTAATTCAATTAATCAAATCAAAACCAAAAATCAATCTAGAAACTTAATCACTTAATCTTGGGTAGATTCTTAGGTGTTCAATAACCTAAGATTCATTAAAAGAATATATAATCAAACTACATGTGTAGGATTGTTATGAAAGTACTTAATTAAACCTTTAGCTTAATTAATCAATAATTGTGGGCCAACTGCATTAGGCCCCTTTATTTCCTAGGTGCATTGCAGATTTAAAATCCATGTGATTGCATATCATATGTTGGTTCATAATTACTTGAATAGTTATGTTAAAGTGGTATAGGTAAGGGATAATTAATGGATTTAATTCACATCTTAACCTAAATTTAATATAAAATCAACGTAATTATTCTAAAATTAAACTAAATTGATTCACAAATGGGGAAATGGGTTAAGACCAACAAACTCTTTTTCACGAATCATTTCCAAATCAAATTCAAAAATAAAATAAAAATCTCTTTAAAGAATTTTGATTCACTTTAAATGATCTTATTTCAGAAGATTGTCTTTAGGAATTAATTAGGGTGAATGAAGTCATATGCTTACATCACTTTATTCCTTTCCAAGTATGCTAAATATTGTTTGCCATATGAATTCATGCATTCATTTATTTTGAAAAATCAATTAAATGAAATGTTTCCTTTCATGTCAAATTGCATGTTTTGGCTAAAGTTAAGAATATGAGTGGCTATTATCACTATTAAACCAAAAATTATTTTTAAAACATATAAATCAAAGATTATGAATGAAGTGATACTACTTATAAGTACTTATAAGCCTGCACGTGATTATAGTATAAAATGTGTTTTATGTGATTTTCTTCGCTTCTCTTAACATGGATTTGAATAGGATTTGCAAAGTGTATAGTTCATTTGAAAAGAACATAACACTTGTTTGAATCTATTCCTATGCATTTCTATATTATGACTTAAGAAGGATCCTCACATTTACACATGTAAATTGCATAACCAAATCAAACAAAATTCTTTTGCATGATTCTTCATCCATTTATTTCTTTTTATACATTTACATGTATTTAAGAAAAGTGGTATATTAGTCTGGACATCCCGGGGTTGCAAGACTTTAAGTAGCCCCATGTAAGTCTTGTACCTTACACCTCTAGTATAGAAAATAATGGCGTCGTACTCACTTATGTCTTTTATACATGTGGATGTGCATTTTGTTAATGGACAAGGAATCCCCCTTTTTCTACATAATAAAAACATGCATTTATGGAATATCCAAATTTTCATAAACAACATCTCTTTGCATTCATCATTAAGGTGTGCTAAGATTTGCATTGCATGTATAGTTATGCTTAGGATTATTCATATGCATGGTATACATGTTAGAAAGAAATGAATGGTTGTTTGTTATGTGAGAGTAATTCACCCTAATTAATCCTAAGAGGCCTTTCTTATTGAATAGGGCTATTTAGAATAAATTTAAACTTAGGGTTAATTAAAACACAAAATAAAATAATCACTAAAGAAAAATCATTAATGAATCTACCTTAAAAATTACTTAAGGTAGCAATGAAAGAGAAGTTCTGTTCTCTTTTCTTCTCTTTACAACATTTGGTAACAAATTGTAGGTTCATTCAAACTGAAGCAATTCATTAAATAAAATTGAAAAATCAATTAAATCACTTAAAATAAAACCACCCTTCTAAATTGAATCTCTCACACTTAGAAAGCTCCAACCTTAAAGCCTAACTAAGACATTCCACACAAGCCTTAAATGACACACACAATAGACTAAGTCACCATTTATAGCTCTATTTTAGGGCGATACATGATTTGATGCCTAATTTTATTTTAGGATGTAATGTTTTTAGACTGGATGTTAGGTGTATGTGTAGACTGGATGGTAGGTCTAATCATGTCTTCTGCAGGGGATTGTGTTTAAGGGGCACTGTAATAAAAATAGAAATGCTTTTGCTATGCAGGTTTCTTATACCCCTAAGCATAATTCAAATTAGGACAGGTGGACTTAGTTACCCATGTGTGGGCTGCTAAGTCCAACTTACTCATATAAATGCTTAGGCTGTGTGGTATGTTTATCTAATCTTTATTTTGCAAGCTTAGTTAGATTTACTTTTCCCATTTTGATGTAAATTTTTACAATTAAGATTTAGAATGATTGTTATGGGGGATTAGATGAACATTGGTCACAAGACCCAATCTTATGCACCATGTAAAGCTTGGAGCAACCACATCCCAACCAACCAAAAGAAGGAAAGAATTGAAGAAAGAAAGAAATGAAGAAAAGAAGAAATAAAGAAATGAAGACCCCTATAACATAAATTCCTTCTAAATTGTAATTATTCATTTATAATCTAGGTTGTATAAGGGTAAAGCTCGACTTCACCCAAAGCCTAGGACATAAATCAAGATAGTAAAAGATTTAGCAACCCCTTAGCTAGATATTGTATGTCTCACATCATGCGTAAAAATCATATTATCTCATTCTTGCTAATAGAGGGCTTCCACCTTTGCTAGAAAAAATTGCTTGACCTTTGAGAGCCATGGTGAAAACACACCTCCTTCTTTATGATTTTGGCCCATAATCAATATTCTCATGCATTAGGCATATGAAATCACATAGCTTGTGTCAAATAAATTGTCTAAAAATCAAAAATAAAACTTAACAAAATTTGCATTAAATTTAGGTCATTATTCATACCCTTCATGATCTAATCTCTTAGGGAGTGTGATTAAGGACTTAGTCTCCTTTATAAATAAACAACAACCTAGCTATCATGCAAAGTATAAGACTTGCCTACATGTATTTAAAATCATAGAAGGAGTTAGTTGGCGATCACCCCCAAGTAGTTGTAAGTCCAACAGTCGGGTGGTTTACTCTCTCTTCTGGAGATAAACCATATGCCCATTTTTGCCTTATATTTAGGTCATGCTTTGGCCCTCACCAAAGCTCCCTAGATTTAGGATCAGAAGTTATTGTTTGCCTTTACAAGCTACAAACATAAATCCTCACCTCTTAGGCATTTCCATGATCTTGTGTTGTAGAATTGTAACCCCTAGATTTCTAATAAAAATTTAACTCAAATACATAATTCTCCTTAATCTCAAAAATATAAAGCCTAATCATAGGATAGTTTAGGACGCTCACTAGGCTTCCTAGTATCATGAGCATCCCCTACCTATCTCCCTTTGGTTTCGATAATAACTCTTTCTTTTGCTCAAATCCCACTTGATTCCCTAAAAATAACCAATTTGTTGATAGTCCTATCTTTAAAATCTTTGGAGACAATGATCATTTACCTTAATCGAGAGTATTCTTAAGGAATCTCATTTCTTAAGATGTAATTAGCTATGGGGGCTTGCCTCCATAGGGAACTTAATGAACTCGAATTAAAATAAACCCTACTTTACTTTTCTATGTAAAGTAAGGGAAAGATCTCTCGTACATTTGAAGACCCATCATCCTTAGGAGTCCTTATTAGGTGATTAGGACTATTGTAGGATGGTAACTTCTATCTCTCGAGATAGTACACCATTCCTCAATATTGCACCCGATCACCCTAATGAGTACATCTGCAGATATACATGGTATCCCAACAAAATACACATCTTACTTTTCAAATTCCCAAGGTTTGAGAAATAAACATCCATAGATTTTTTTGGTGACTCCGCTGGTGGTGGTTCCTCTCTCCATCTTTGGTAAATGATAGTTGCCTCCATGTATCGATAATGGATTTATGTTTCATATGAGTCTGAGACTATCCTTCTTTTTTGTTCGCACTTAGCTCATTTTGTTCTTAAGCTAAGCTAGCTAACATCCTTTAGGTTTTAGGACCTCACTCCATGTAGGTCTTAAAACTCCTGTTAAGTCTCCTAATATGTGAAAACAAAATTTAATAAAGAGAAAACAAAAGACCTTTTTCTTACCATTTCTATGGTAGGGTAATGCTCATTCCAAAAAGAAAGAAAAATAAATCATTTATAAAAAATATCACTTTTCAAAAAGCACTTTTCCAAAATTTACATAATAAAAATATTTGCACATAAAATTTTCAGAAAATATATATAACTTAACCTCGTCTAACAATCTTCAAGGTTGTTACATGTAGAATCATTTTCAAACAAAATCAAAATAATCTTTCAAAAAGCACATATGAACATCCTCATTCAATATACCCAAATTTATTGAATGAAGATTTCATTTCCAAATAAAATCAAAATCATCTTTTAAAAAATGCACACATGGACATCCTTATTCAATATACCCAAGTTTATTGGATGAAGATTTAATTTTTAAATAAAATCAAAATCATCTTTTAAAAAGCACACATGAACATCCTCATTCAATATACCCAATTTTATTGAATGAAGATTTTATTTCCAAATAAAATTAAAATCATCTTTCAAAAAGCACATATGAACATCCTTATTCAATATACCCAAATTTATTGAATGAAGATTTTATTTCCAAATAAAATCAAAATCATCTTTTAAAAAGCACACATGAACATCCTCATTCAATATACCCAAATTTATTAAATGAAGATATTATTTCCAAACAAAATCAAAAATCATCTTTTAAAAAAAACATGTATAAACATCTTCATTCAATATACCCAAATTTATTGAATGAAGATTTCATTCCAAATAAAATTAAAATCATCTTTTAAAAAGTACATATGAACATCCTCATTCAATATACCCAAATTTATTGAATGAAAAATTTCATGTCCAAATAAGAATCAAAATCATATTTCATGAAAAATTTCAAATAGAATCATATCTTAAAATTGAAACTTCATTTCAATATATCTTACATATGTTGATGTTGGAGTTTCTTCCTTTGCAAAAATTACAAATTTAAAGGTAAGCCTCTTCATTCAATATATCTAAACTTGTTGAATGGAGGCTTTATCTTCGAATAAAATCACACCATTTGAAACTCATCTCAACACATTCCACATGTGTTAAGTTGGATTTTCCTCCTCTTTAAAAAGCAATAATCACACACAAAATTTCTTTTAAAATTGATTCCATTTAACATAAATAGAAATCCCTCCTTTCAAAAATAACACAAAATCAAAACAAAAATTAAATACACTTGGACTTTATTTAGCTTACCAAAAAATTTTCTAAGTAAAGATCCTCTTTTCAAATCAAAACAAAAATAAAACACATTTGACTTTTTTTAGCATACCCAAATTTGCTAAGTAAAGATTTGCTAAGTAAAGATCCTCTTTTCAAATCAAAAATAAAATCAAGCACATTTGGACTTTATTTAGCATATCCAAATTTGCTAAGTAAAGATCCTCTTTTCAAAATCAAAACACAAAATCAAGCACATTTGAACTTCACTTAGCATACCCATATTTGCTAAGTAAAGATCCCATTTTTCAAATCGAAACAAAATCAAACTCATTTGAACTTCACTTAGTATACCCATATTTGCTAAGTGAAGGTCCCATTTTCCAAAAAAAATAAAAAATCAAAACAAATCAAACACATTTGTACTTCACTTAGCATAAACAAATTTGCTAAGTAAAGATCCTCTTTTCAAAAATACAAAAATCAAGCACATTTTGGATTCTTTATTTACCATACCCAAATTTGCTTAAGTAAAGATCCTCTTCTCAAAATCACAAAAATGAAACACATTTTGGATTCTTTTTTTAGCATACCCAAATTTGCTAAGTAAAGATTTTCTTTGTAAAATCACAAAAGTCAAACACATTTTAGATTCTTTATTTAGCATACCCAAATTTTCTAAGTAAAGATCCTCTTTGCAAAATCACCAAAATCAAACACATTTGGATTCTTTATTTACCATACATAAATTTGCTAAGTAAAGATCCTCTTTTCAAAATCAAAATCAAAATTCGATTTGGGCTTTATTTAGCATACTCAAATTTGCTAAGTAAAGATTCCATTTCTAAATCCACACATGTTACATATCATAAGAAAACAAGCAAAAAAAGAAAATTATTTTCAAACAACTCATTTAACATACTCAAATTTGCTAAATGAGTAATCCCAAACAAAATCAATTGACCCTCTATTTAACATACTCAAATTTGTTAAGTAAAGGGTCCCCAAACATAAAAATCAAATTCAAATATGAACCAATGGAAACAACAAAATTTTCTTCAAAATATTTGAACCCCCATTTTCAACATACACAAATTTGTTAAAAATGGATTCTAAATGCAAAAAATCTCATTTCCTATCATTCAAAATATCTCTCCTAAAATCAATGAGCCCCACTTAACATATTCAAATTGTTGAGTCTAGGTTAAAATTCTAAATCAAAATTCAAAAAAAAAAGGTTAGCAGAAGCATAAGATCTAATTTGAGTTTATTTTCAAAAATTGCAAAATTTAAACTCAGTTTCAGTCAACTTTTACTCAGTTCAGTTCAGTACAAATGGATGCTCAGAAGTATGTGTTCACTTTTTTTTAGGATGAGTTTGGCCTAAGATCGAGCCAGCCTCCCATAAACTTATTTTGCTCACCTGATACACTTTGGCTAAGGATTCGAGGGGACCAAGATCACTTATGATGGGGCAACTCTCACCATCGTCAGTAGAAACATGGTGACTAGGAAGAAGCCAATCATCCATGTTTAGATGCCTTCAGATTCTGAGTTTTCCTCACTGAAGAGGAAGGCAATGGAAGTTCCTGCAACAGTTGTAGTTTCAACACCTATGTGTTCAGTTGTTCGTTATTGCCCCTGTTTAGGCTAGTACCCACTCGTTGGCTTCTTCCAAGGGGAAGGCTACCCTAGCTTCAGAGGATAGTCTCCCCTACCTACAAGGTAGGGTATATTCCCATACTGCTCATCCCAGTATAACACAACGATGTAACAAATGTCATAAGATCAAGCTGCATCATGTGCGCATAGCCAAGGAGATGGAGGTAGTCTCTCAGGTTATAGTAGAGGAGTCACCTAAGGTAGTTTCTCCTCTGATTACACAGAATAAGTTCCATCCTCTTTCCGGATTTTATGGAGAGGAAGATCTTAAGAGGATCACAATGTCACATCCACCTGCAATTCAATATGAGGTTCCTACCAGAGATAGGAGGAGGTTGAATGCCAACCTCAGGATAGTTCTACGTCGAGTTGGTGGGGCGTACAGACAATTAGAGTCTGAGGCCCAATTTGATTTGCGATCAGCCATTCCTCGCAGCGTAGGTGAACATATCCGATAGGAGAGGGTTAGAGATGCCCGTATCGTGCATATTACTAACAAAGAGACGTGAAGGCACGCGAAAAGTTCTCACCGATCTCTCAACATGCTACCCGCATGCCATATAGTATTCTATTGATCAATATTACCCATCATGGGAGCCCACATTGATGCCTTCACCACGCTTCCGCCTCCACCCACCATCACCAGTGCAAGTTCAACCTTCCACAGTTCCGTCAAAAGCCATAAAGGTAGCATCGGAGGAAAATAAAGCCCCACTGGTGATCCAGCTACTACCAATAGATCCCATTTCATCTACACCACTGACTAAGGTGAGGTCGAGCTCTCCTACTCGACCTCCTACTTAGTTGTGGTGAAGAGGGAGCGGCAACCTTGTAGCATCATAGTTGTGTCATCACCGCCACCACCCCTGCAGATCATAGACATAACAGCAGTAGAGGGAGAAGGAGACAGTTCCATTATCCCCATAGCAATAGATCTTCCCAGGAGCAGCACTCCACCCACATCAGGTGACAGGCATGATCATGTATCCTCTAGTGAGTGTAGTCCTCATTGGATTTGCTCTCCAGTAGTACGGGAGGTCAGATGCATCTCTGTTTATGAACATCATTCTACCACCGGTCAACTGCGATCATTTGCACCCACACAGTTGGACTGCTCCCTAGATGATATCGTAGCACAGTATCTCATTAAGAAGAAAACAATTCTATGGTATGCCTGGTCTGACCTAGATGAAGAGAAGGTTAGCTTTGATCCAACAAAGATGATATGTTGGAGGACTCAGCAGAGGTGCATATGGTTGACACTAGGGGTTCTCTCCATTGGGATCACCAGAGTTTGGAAGGTACTGTAGCCAAACAGGATGATACTACCTATTTGACCCAACACCACCTACAACAACTCAAACAAAAGGATGAGCAAATTGATAAGATGGGAATGAGGCTTGAAGATTTATTAGCAGTAGTCCTGACACTTTAGAATCAAGCCCCAGATGTACATCCTACTATTGTGGAGATCGTTAGCCTGAGTTGTTACATGTCTTGGATCAAGCCAAGAGTTCACCTCCAATAGAGTAGGGCAGCACTAGCTTGTATAAGAAGGTAGTGGATAGTACCTCCATACAAGAAAAAGATATTAAACTCATGGTTGAGCAACAAGTGAGAGATGCATTGGCATAAGCCCGAGGTGGTTCTTCAGTTCTAAAGAGTAGACCCTATTTAGAGGAATTCGATGCTATCCAATATCCTAAGGGTTTTCTGCTTCCTTCTTCAAAGAGTTTTGATGGTAGCGGGAACCCTCGCCAGCACATAGCGCACATCAGGGCCAGCTGTTACAATGCTAGTGGAAGCGATGCACTATTGTTCCATCTTTTTGTTAGTAGTTTAGTAGGCATGGCCTTTGATTGGTACGTTGAACTCCCTAATAGTTCAGTGAAGACTTCTGCTGAGTTGGAGCAACTCTTTATTAAGAGGTTTGTTGGAGCTGAGCAAAGGGTATCTATGGGTGATCTTGTTGTACTACAACAACACCCCGGTGAGTCCCTCGTTGATTATATTCTCAAATGGAGCAATTTGAGTATAAAATGTGAACCGCAGTTGTCAGAACAGCATGCCATCAAAATTCTACCAAAAAATATTCATGGCCCGGTCGCCTTCATGCTCAAAGGTTTTACCATCAATATATTTGAGAAGCTAATCAACATGGCAGCTAGTCTACAAAGAGATGCCAAACAATTATCTTTTCAAGATCAATCATTAGAGCCAAAGTCATAGAAAATCTATGAAAAGAAGCCAGGGGCAGTAGAAGTAGTGGATAAAGGGAAGCAACGGCCAGAGAGTAGTATGAGAGATGTCATGCTCCACAGCCATCACTTCCACCTCCTTTACCACCACCTAGGCCATCTTATCGACCGCCACACCAGCCTCCATGGCCTTCCCCACCTCCTCCTTAGCCATACTCATAGTAGCGGTACACATACCCACCCCAAAGTTGCTATCATCCACCTACTCTTTTGAATAAACTAAATGAACCTTATTCATTTAAGAGGGAGGTAGTTAGGAAAATCTTTAAGAACCTCTTAAAGAAACCTAATTTTCTGCTACCCGAGCCTAGAAAGCCGGAGGAAGTGGACAGGAGTAATGATCCTAACTTTTGCCCCTACCCTCATACTAGGCCATATTTTGGAGGATTGCTTTACATTCAAGGACTAGCTTGAGCATAGCTACAAGTCAGGCACTATAGTTGTCCGAAAGAAATACTTAGTGGAATAACCATCCAGTTCTATTAGAGTAATCCTTGGGGATACATGTGATCCTCTCAAAATAAAAGAAGGTTGGGATATGTCCTTATCCCGAACCTCTAAAAAGATTATTTCAAAACTCAAGAAACTTTTACTGCAGGTGCCTGAGGAAGCTCGAACCTCCAACATCAAGGAAGGTTTGCATGTTGCCAAAGACAACTTTGGAAAGGAGGGAGCTCAGTAGCAGCAGCAGCCCATACCTGCACAGGATAGCCAAGTAACATAACCACCGATCGAGTCTAGTCTCCTTTCCACTATTGCAGGTACTACTTCAGTCGACACTTTTACTTCAGCTATCTCTTCTTCTAGTATACATCATATATATCGATGGATGAGGACATCAAATCCCTCACCCCACTTACTTTACTAGATTTTTACTATGTGCCTCCTTCTAAATTCAAGAAATTGAGGAATAAAGCTAGTTTGAATTACATTTGTGTCACTTCTAATCAGTTGTCTAACTCTACTCTTTTAGAAAATTCTCCAAGTCTAAATAATTTTAACAACTTTGGTCATCCTCTTTCTGATTCAGAGATGGACTTTCCTTCTCTGAATAATATGGGTTCACGTCTTGAGATAGACTTGGAATCATCTGATTCTAAGGGTCCTATAGAAGAAGCTGTAGGTAAGCCTGACGAGCAGGTAGATTCTTTCACCAAACTGCCTTAAGACATCACCAAAGTTAATATCTGTAGTGGCAAGGTTCTACCTCCTAGGGCAGCACCTCATGATAAGGGAAAATAACTTATTGGTATCAATGAGCAAGAAGCCCCTCCACAGGATGCTCCACCCATAGATATGCTTGTGGAGGATCAGCCCAAAGTTGACTATAATGTCCTCACTCACCTAAAAAAGTTACCAGCTAAACTAAGCATATATGATGCCCTTGTCTTATCCAAAGAGATGAAGGAATTATTAATCAAGAATCTTCTTGATCCAGAGATATGCTTAGCTCAGCTGACCTCTATTAGAGAGAAGGCACATTATTCAAGAGAAGCCCAGGGAGTCACATTCATCAATGAAGACCTTCTTCTGGGGGACATGGAGCATAATCGTCCCCTCTACATGACAGTGGATATGGGCAGATTCATACTTTCTAGGGTTTTGGTTGATCTAGGTGAATCGGTGAATATTATGAGTTTAAAGACCTTTGCCTATTTAAAGATTGACATCTCTACACTCTGAGGAGATCGGATGATGTTGAGAGGATTCAATGAACAGGGCGAGAGGGCTTTAGGATCCATAATGTTACCTTTAGAAATAGGCGACTGGAAGACTGAAGCAAAGTTCTATATAATTGATTCGATTACATCATTCACTGCTTTGTTCAGTAGGCCTTGGATACACCAGAACAAGATGATTCTATCCTCTCTTCATCAGTGCATCAAGTTTTGAAGAGATGGAATCGAATACTGTGTCAAAGGAGATGAAATGCCCTTTTCAATTAGAGAGGTCGAGATATATGAATTTGCGACCTACTATCTTCCTTAAAATCAAAATGCCTTCTCTCATGAATTTAGTCAAAATTCAAACACAAAAGAAAATGAAAAAGAAGAAAAAGAAAAAGAAGAAAAAGAAAGAGAAAAAGAAAAAGAAAAGAAAAAGGAAAATATGAGCACAAAAGGGACATCGAGGAAGAAGTAGAGTCGCATGTCACATTCTACCCACAGTTTGTTCCACCATATGGACATATGGGTAGGATGACTCAACCTCCATCAGGCAGAGGTAGAGGCAAATATAGAGGCAATTCCAGAGGTGGAAGACCACCTGGTTGGTGACCAGTCAATAGAGGCTATGTTCTAGTTCACAAGAATACTCCTACTGTTCACATAGACTTGGAATCCACCTTAGAAGATGAGTCTCATGTGATTCGCACACCAGCCAACCCCTCTCAGCGAGTTTCATTAAAGGTGACACTAAAGCTAGATAGCGATGAAGACCAGGCCTCCAAGCAAAGCACAAATGTATTCGAATTAAAATTATGTAAAACCATCAGATAATAGTTGGGAACTGTAGCCATAACCTCACTTTTTTCTTAAAAAGTTGAAGGTTTAGTTGTTAAAAAAAGCCCCCAGATCATCCATGGATGTCAAGCTAAAGAGATTCCTATTGGGATCATCATCCTCAAGTCTAGAAGCAGATGTAGAACTTGAAGATAATTCATATAAAGATTTAATGGAATTTCCTTTTGATTGATACTCACCTTGTGTTCATAATCTTGCAAAGAAAGGTTTGATTCCTTATACATGGAGGTCAGTATTTCAGAAGCTATGGAGCAAAGGCGATGCATAATCAAGATCAACTAGATTCGATAGGGTTTAGTCGATGATGATGGTTCCTGCTTAGTTATCACTAATCATCTAGAATCTAATAGGATCTTCTCAAACCACACTAACTCCTATAAGGAAGTGTGTTTAGAAACTTCAGATGATCTTCAAATCAAAGATGCACCTCCAAAATTTGAAGAAGAAATCCATTCAACTATCGATAAGCTTAAAGAAATCAACCTCGGGACAGAAGAAGATCCACGCCCTACACACATCAATTTTCTGCCAAACGAAGAAGAAACCAATGACTTAGTTAAGCTATTGACTGAGTTTAAGGACTGCTTTGCATGGAGCTATGAAGAGATGCTCGACTATCTCCTAACATAGTAGTCCATAAACTAACAATAGATCCTAACGCCAATCCTATCAAGCAAGCTCTTAGATGCATGCGATTAAAAATCGAACAACTGGTCATTCCTGAAGTCAAGAAATGGATCGATACTAATTTTATTAGGGAAGAAAATCACCCTACCCGGTTAGTCAGTATCGTGTTAGTTAAGAAAAAGAATGGCATATGCATCAATTTTAGGGACTTAGATAAGGCATGTCCTAAGGATGAGTTTCCTTTTCCAATACTAAAATTAATGGTGGACATAGCCTCATCTCATGCAATATTCTTCTTTATGGATGGGTCATCTAGCTACAACCAAATCAAGATAGCCCCCGAGGATGAAATAAACACTACTTTTTGAACCCCAATCAGAATCTATTATTATAAGGTCATTCCTTTTGTCCTTAAAATGCTGGTGCTACATATGAACGGGTCATGAATCAAATCTTCAATGAACTCATCCATCATCACATTGAGCGTTATGTTGACAATCTAGTAGTCAAAAGCAAAGAAAAGGAAGACCGCCTCTTTCACTTGAGAGTAGTTTTCAAACGGTTAAGATAATTTAACCTCAAAATGAATCCCAAGTGTGCATTTGAGTAGCTTCGAAAGTTGTTTGTATGACATTGGGGAATAGAAATAGATTAAAAAAGATCAAAGCTATCTTAGAAATGCCACAACCTAAAAGTCTAACTCAACTCAGATCTTTGCAAGGGTAGTTAGCGTATCTAAGGCGCTTTATCTCCAATCTATTAGGGAGATGCAAGCCATTTTCAGTACTTATCAAAAAGGATGCTAAGTTTAAGTGGGATGACAAGTGCCAGCATGCTTTTGAAGATATCAAACAATATTTGGTGAAGCCAGCTAAAGTGCAAGTTGATCCTCTACACTTTTGCATTAGATGACTCCCTTAGCGCGTTGCTGGTCCAAGCCAATGATGAAGGGAAAGATAATGCTCTCTACTATCTCAGTCATCATCTGATCCCTACTGAAGAAAATTACCCATATATTGAGAAACATTTCTTAACTTTAATTTTTGCATCCCAAAAGCTACCGCACTACAAGCTTTCTCATAATGTGAACTTGGTTTCAAGAATCAATCCATTGTAGTATCTCATGACATGGATGACATTATCTGGATGGTTGGTACGTTGGTCCATGATTCTCTCACAGTTCGATATTACATTCATATCCCTCCGTGCGGTGAAAGGACATGCACTAGCGGATTTCTTAGCACACACCCACTTCCTGCTGACTCCCCGCTTAGTGATGATCTCCCTGATGAACAAATCATGAACTTATGGGAGGTTGATAATCACCACTGTGAGATGTATTTTGATCATGTGGCTTCCTTTCAAAAAGGAGAAGAACCACGATATACTCTTCCAGGAAATGCAGGGGTAGGAATAGTTCTTTTAACTCTAGATTACGATGTGATGAGATTCCCATACTATCTCTCCAATCCATTCACCAACAACAAAGCTGAGTATGAGGCTTTGATTGCTGGTCTAGAGTTAACTATTACAGTGTGTGTCAAAAGTATCAACATCTATGGGGATTCTCAGTTGGTCATCAACCAGATTATCGGGTCCTACAAGGTTCTGAAATCTTAACTCCGTCACTACCATGAGTACACCATGAAACTGTTGGCCCAAATCCTTGAGGTCACCATCTACAAGGTTCCTCGAGGAGAGAATGCAATAGTTGATGCCTTGGCAAAACTCACCAAGGAATTGACATATTTGAAAGATGAGTCCATTCCAATAAGGGTCCAAAATAGACAAGTCCTATCTCTTATTGACGCTGAACTCGTCGAGAGACTTTCTCTTGAAGGGAGTTGTCGACAGGACAAGAAGATGGATTAAAGGCAATCATTCATAGATTACTTTACTAGAGGCAAACTACCTCAAGAGAAGTCACAAGCCCATCATGTCAAATAGAGAGCTCTCTCACATGCTCTCATGAATGGCACTTTATACCGATGGTCTTTTGACCAAATTTGATTACGCTGTTTAGACAAACACGAAACCTGTAAGATCATGACTGAGGTACATTCAGGTCTATGCAAAGCACATCAATCCAGTCTAAAGAAGAAAGCAAAGATCAAGAGACTAGGATACTACTGGCCATCGATGATCATAGACTGCATGAACGTAGCTAGGAGATTCCATCAGTGTCAAGTACACGGTGTGCCCCTACATCAACCATCCAACATTACACCCTACATTGGCCTCATGGTCACTTGAGTGTTAAGGTACCAACATAGTCGATCTTATCGATCCTCCTACTTCCAAGGGTCATTGATTAATCATAGTTGCCATCAATAACTTTACCAAGTGGGTGGAGGCAATCCCACTCAGAGAGGTCACAGCTCAGCATGTGCCCCAATTTTTTAGGAACAATATCGTATATAGGTTCAGAGTGCCTTGATGAATTTTATCCAATAACGGATTACATTCAAGAACACTAAGATTAATAGCTTCACCAAAAGGCACAATATAGTTTGGAGATACTTGACTATCTACTACCCCAAGGTGAATGTCCTAGTAGAAGTATTCAATAAAACTCTCATCCAAATACTAAAGAAGACACTTGATGATTACAAGCATGAGTAGTTAAATCCTTGGGCATACGCACATACACAACTCCAACCCAATCTACCCCATTCTCCTTATGTCAAGTCGTTATACCATTAGAAGTTCACTCCCACCGAGGATAGCATGGGTCAAATCACTCAGTAGAATGCTAAGTTGCAGTTAGAAGAGCTCAAAGGTTTGGAGGAGAGATGCCTACGGGCATGCAAGAACCTCGAGTTGTACAAAGCCAAGATGATTCAAGCTCACAAGTTGGTCTGATGTTGACCTCATTTTTAGAATAAGTTCTTAACCCCTACATCTTAGACAAAGGATTGCTCTTAAACTTTAAGAGATCCTTTATCCAAGACACATCTAGTGATTATGTGGACACTCAACCTAACCCTAGAGACTTAGAAGAGTTAGCCATAGGAGTAGATCATGAGCCTTAGGGGTGTTAGGAACATTTGCCAACCCTATAGCTTTAATCACTTTCCTTACTTTCTTCCTTCAAGTCAAACTCCAAATCAAATCAACATGAAACCTAAATCAATTTTAGCCTAATTGATTTTCCCCAAACTCAAATCAATGCCATAAGATTGAAACCCATGATTGAAATCCTTAATTGAAATTCCAAATTCTAAATATTTTCTAAGTCCTTTGATTTCCCTTCAAGGACTTAGCCTAAAAATCATCTTCAAATCAATTCAAATTCATGAAATTTTCTCATAACTCATTTATATTCTCATTTATATTCACATAGATAAATGAAATATAAATTTAAATCAATCAAATCAAATCCAAAATTTAAATTCCTAATTCAAAAGCCTTCTTAAGTCCTTAATCCTCTCTTAAGGACTTAGCATAAAAATCATTTTCAATTCAATTCAGATTCATAAAATTTTCTAACAAATCATTTATACTCTCATTTATATTCACATATATAAATGAAATATAAATTCAAATCAATCAAACTAAATCCAAAATTCAAGATCAATTCACAAATCTTTTATAAGTCACCTTGATTTTCTCTTAAGGACTTAGCCTAGATCAGATTCAAATCACTTCAAACTCTTGAAATTTTCTCATGACCCATTTATACTATCAATTATTTTCACAAATATAAATGAAATATAAATTCAAACAAACAAAACCAACTCCAAAATTCAAATCAAATCTAATCAAGTCAAATTCTTGAATCAAACTTAGCCAAATCAACTTCAAATCAAGCCAAACTTTGATTTTCATTCATGATTCAATCAATCCTTCAATCATGAATCCAAATATAAATACAAACTTCAATCACTTAACCAAAATTCAATTCAAAAATCAAGATAAAATCCATTTCATGTTCACCCTTTTGAACTTGAAATTGTCAAATGAATCAAAACCCATTTGACTTCAAACCACTTGCAAATGGATTCATATTTCAATCATAAGTCCATATGTGAGTTCAATCAAAGTCAAACCAAGCTTTCACCAAGCCATTTGACCCATTTAGGTTCACTTGACCCAAAGTGACCTAAAGTACCTTTATGAGCTAAATTCTAATCCTAACAAAATTGGATTGAATCAAACTCACCTAAGTTTCTCATCATGATCAACAATCATCATGAGATGATCAATCACTCAAATTCCAAGTCAAACTTAAGGGTTGACCAAGTCAACACTTAGCCAAAATGAAACTCAACATAGCCAAAATCCATCATAGGCCAAATTGATTGAAACCAATGATCTAAGTTCATTCATGATCAATGTTTGAACTTAACCAAGTCAACATTTGAGCCTAACCTAGCCCAATTGGCCACTTGATCCAAGTTGACCCAACTTGACCTAAAAGCCAAAATATATTAAAACTTGATCTAAGCCACATTGATTGAAACCAATGGGTCAAGTTTATTCTAAATCACATATTGAACTTGACCAAAGCCTCAATTAGCCAACTAGACCTAACCTAGCCCAATTGACCTTGAACCTAACTTGACCTAAAGGGTCATATTGAGCCAAATTCAAATTTAACCAAAATTGATTTGAAACAAAGATACCAATCCACTTCATATGACCAACTAAACCTAAACCTACCCATGACCTATCTCAAATAGGTCAAATGGGTCAAATTGGTCAACTTGACCCATTTGACCTAAATGAAGCCATATGAACCAAATTGAATAAAACCAAAGCCATCAAAATATTTCAAATGGTCATATGAACTTGACCCAACCCTTAGTTTGACCCAATTTTACCACTTGGTCAACTTGAAATTTGACCTAAATGGGTCAACATTTGCCAAATCACATCAAACCAACTCCAAATTAAATAAAACTTGGCCAAACCTATTTTCCCATCATATCAAACATACCCAAACTAAAATCAAGGTCAAATGACCATTTTACCCTAGGCAATAGAGTAAATTTTGGCTAATTTCACTTGGAATTTGGTCAAATCCTCTTCATACTCACTCTCCTAGTGGATCAAGTGAACATTAGGGAGGGTGGTGCACCCAACCAAATGAGTTTGGGTCAGCCCAACCTAGCCCAATGTTCAAATTGAGCACATGCTTTGAAATGGACACATGGGAATCCACCTTACACTCAAGTTAAGCACATGGCCACTTCACCATTCCACTCCCTAGTCAGAACCAAATTCAAGGACACCCTAAACAGCCTAACAAATCGATTCAATGAGCTCAATTGGATTAAAATGGCATGGCAAGTTTTAGTTGTTCAATTGCCAAAGGGGGAAATATACTCCCCCTAATTCATTTCAAACTTAACATTCCCTCATTCAATTGAAGCCTAGGAAGCCAGAGGAGCTTTTGCCAAGTGATCCCAAGCATCCTAGAGTAAAATCGAAATCCCATTTCTCAGTTTTCCTTAAACAAAAATAGAGGAACTCCACTAAAATTCCAACTTGCTCTACACTTCAAACCAACTCAATTCCTTCTTCAAGCATCATCAGAGGATCAAGTCGAGATCACCTGAGTTCTTTCCCAAGTTCCAAAGGCAAAGGAAGGGTGCCCTAAACCAAAGCCAAGCTTAAGGCAAAGGAGAGTTGGTCCATAGAAGTATCCACTCAACCTCAAGCTCTCAAACCTTCAGCAAAGCTTTGTCTCAACTAGATGAAGCTTCTCCAAGAGAATCGAGTGCCAATGATCACCTCCGATGAGTTAGCCATTTTTTCGAGATTAATTTCAATGTGTGTTGGTCCTTTATGAAGGAATTTTAATCTTATGGAATTTTAGCGATTAGATGTGCTTGCCATTAAGTTTAGATGGTGTGGGCTAAATTTTAGCCCAATCCGAGCTCAATCGAGCTCAGATCTTACCTTAGAACATGGACAAACTCCATTGCTCACAAGGGATAACAGGAATGGATCTCTGGCCGTCCATCCTCATGTTTTATATTTCCAAGATTAAAATGTATAATATCTTTATTTTTCTTCATCAGATACATGGCTTTAATCTCAGTCATCTGATCCTTGATCGGACGGCTGAGGAGAAAGCACGTAGCACTGTTGCCACGCATTACTATGATGTGATGGGTTAAATACCCAATCCCATCATGCCACATGTAAATTACATGCCGCGTTAGCGGCACACATGGCACCAGGGAAATTAAAATTATAATTAAGCTTTAAATAATTTCTAATTAACCACCAAACCTTCTAAAATCCATATCTAAGTGTACAAAAATCAAAAAAATATGAAATAAATTGTATATGAAAGATAATTAAACATAGAATATTCCAAAATTAATTTCAATGGATTTTGATTAGTATTTTTTTTTAAATTTGGGTTTTATTAGAAATATTAATTTGCTAATTACCCTCTAATTACTCCTCTAATTAATCCCAAACTTTTTGTGCTTAATTAGTGGGATGACTCCTACGTCCCCTATGTTTCTTGGGATTTATTATTAGCTTAATCAGGAGAATAACTAGTTCATTCCTTAATTACCCCTTAATATAATTAAGCTTAATTAAGTGTATAATTAGTGGTTTAACCCTCTGATTGAATCAATTAAGTTTTGATTAAGTGATTGTAAGGTTTAGGAAATAACTTTGTGATACTTTACTTGATATATTCCCTAAATCCCTTTTTCTTTCTTAATATATTTTTAATTAAGGGTTAATTCACTAATTACCGCCTTAATTAATTTCATGAAATTCTAAAACTTTCCAGAATTTAATTAATCTATCTTTGATAGATTCTTAGGTGTTTAAGAGCCTAAGTACATTAATAAAATCAATATACAATTCACATGTGTCAGAGGGGTTATGAAATTACTTAATTTAAAATCCCTTAGTTTAATTAATAATCATTACATTAGGCCTTTTCTTCCTACATTTGCAAATTTAAATTCCTTCTAAGATTTTATGTCATCTCATTGGCTCATAATTATTTGATTAAACATACTAAGGTGGTATAGGTAAGGGATAATTAATGCACTTAATTCATACCTTAACCTAATCAAAATATAAAATGGATCTAATCATCCAAAAATTGAACTTAAATATCATACACAAGTGGGAATGGGTTAAGAATAGCAAACTCACCTTACATTTCTTAAATTAAATCAAACTCAAAATAAAACCAAACCTTCTTTAAAAATAATTTGATTTGTTTTAAGCTTTCTTATTTCATAAGATTATCTTTAGGAATTAATTAGGGTGAATGTATTTACATGATTTCATCATTTTGGTTCATTCCCAACATGCCAAATGTGTATGTCATATAAATTCCATGCATTCATTCTTTTCAAAAATCAAAATGAAAGTGAAATGTCTCTTTTTTGTCAAATTGCATGTTTTGATTAAAATAGAAATATGAGTGGCTATTATCACAATTAAATCTAAATTATTTTCAAAATATATGAATCAATTACCAAAACTGAAAGTGTGTTTCCTATATTTTATTTATGAGCTTGCATGTGAGTAAAATATAAGGATGTGCTTAGTTTAGTTTTCCTTCTCCCATCTTTTAGTATTATTTTGAATAGGATTTGGTAAACTGTTTAATTCATTTGAAAAGAACCTAACATTTCCCTAATTCCATCTCCTATTCATTCCTATGCTATTATTTAAGAAGGATACCTACACTTGAACATGTAAGTTGCATAAACAAAAAATAAATCAACCAACACAAACTTTTGCATTCTTTCTTTTCTTTTTATTTCTTTTGTGCATATGCTTGTATTTAAGGAAAGTGGTATATTAGTCTGGACAACCCCGGATTAGGTTTTAAGGCCCTAAGTAGGTCTTGTACCATACACCCCTTAATAACAATCATACTCACTTAAGCCTTTCATATATTCATGTGTGCATGTGAAAATCAGATAAGAAACCCTTTTTCTACTTAATGAAAATCATGCATCATAAGCATTCAAATTTTCCTTAAGTAAACTACTTAGCATTCATTATAAGGTGTGCTAAACATTCTCATTTGTATGTATAAATATGCTTAGGATTCATCCATACGCATGTTATACATGTTGGGAAAGAAATGAAGTTTTCTTCTTTTTGAATAGGTTTGTTTGGAATTGATATAAACTTAGGATTAATTAAAACACATAATAAAATATTCACTAAACAAAACTAAACATAAATCCACTTTAGAAATTACTTATAGAAGGAAAGAGAAGTTTTCTTTTCCCTCTTTAAAAAACTTAGTAATCAATTATAGGATTCATTCAAACCAAATAAAAATACAAAATAAAATCAACCCAAATCAATAAAAATAACATAAATGAAACCATCCCCTAAGTTAAATACTTTCACATTTAGGAAATATAAACCCTAAAGCCATAATTAAGCATACCACACAAAGCTCCTGAAGCACACACATTTAGACTAAGTCACCAATCCTAGCTTTAGGTTAGGGCGGTGCATGGTTTGATGTTTGCTTTTATTTTTTGATATATGTTTTAGTCTAGATGTTAGGGTTAATGTGCGTATAATGAATGATAGGATGATTTAGTCTAATCATTATTTTTGGCAGGGGATTGTGCTTAAAGGGTGTTGTATTAAATAAAAATATAAATACTTTTTGATGTGCAGGTGCTTATACCCCTAAGCATAATCCAATAGGCTAGATGGACTTAGTCACCCATTTGTGGGGTGATAAGTCCAATATACATGCTTGGGATTTATGTGGTTTGTTTAGCTAATCTCTATTTTGCAGGTGTTAGCTAGATTTACTTTTCTTTTCCATGTATTTTTGCAATTAGGATTTTTGAATGATTGTTATGGGGATCACGATCACCATTGGTCATAAGATCTCATCTTATGTATCATATGAAGCCTTTGGAGCAACCACCTTCCAACCATCTAAAAGAAAGAACTAAAGAAGAAAGAAGAAAAGAAGAATGAAGAATTGAATCTTGAAGACCCCCCATAATAATGAATTCCTTGTTTAATTGTACTTAATTCATTTGTAATCCGGGTTGTATAAGGGTAGAGCTCTTCCTAATTTATTTTCGGATTTATGCGATGGTGCCCGACCACAAATGGCCTCTTATTCTTTTGTGTTAGTTTTATAAATTGATTGATAATTTATTTATCTTGTGCACTAAGATAACATCTTTTTTCTTAGTTTCTTCCTTTCATGATGTATAGCCTAGATGTTGATTAGGCTCTTAGGGAAAAATAAATCTTTTACCAAATTTAACAATTCAAAATTAAAATAAAGAACTCATAACCTCACCTAAAGCTTAGGTTAAAATCAAAATCAAAGAATTAGCAACCCCTTAGCTGGATGAGTATTACTTTTACAACATCATGCACAAATGCATATTATTTTCACTCTTGATTGGAGGGCTTCCACCTGTGCCAAAGAAACTTGGCTTGACCTTTGAAGTCATGGTGGAAATGCACCTCCTCCCTTCTTGCTGATTTTTCCCAATAATCTTACTTCCAATGCATTAGACATATGAATCCTATAAGCCTGAGTCAAATGATTATCCAATAATGAAAATAACATGTAATATAATTTACATTAAATTTAAGTCATTTGAAGCACACCCTTACATGATCTAGTCTCTTTAGGGAGTGAGTTTAAGTACTTAGTCTCTTTCTAAATAAATAACAACCTAGCTATCTCTCATAAAGCATATGACTTACCTACATGAATTTAAAACTATATAGAAGTATATTTCAATCTTCATTTTATCCTGCATAGAGTGAAGATGGAAGTATCTTTCTATTCTTTAGAAATTTTCAATATAAAAATTTCACCACATCCACCCTAGAGGTTTTCAAGTATGAGAGCTTGTTCTAGTTCTAAGAAGACCAATTGCTACCTGTCAAAAAATGAGAAGCAAGTTTGAACCCACTTGGGAAGGCCTTTTTGTCATAGAGAATACCTACCAAGGAGGATCTTATCAACTTATTGATTGTAAAGGGGAACACCCTATGCTTCCAATTAATGGGCTCAATTTGAAGAAATACTACCCATAAAATCATGTTTGAAAATAATTCTATCATCAAAAATTTCATTCTAATTCATCAAAATATTCTCTTCTTTGGAAGCATTATTTACTTGTTTGCGAATTTGCTACGACGTGTTTAGGGTAGGTGTAAAAGAACCCAAGAGATATCATATCCTTCTTTCACAACACAAACACAAAATAAACACAATTCCCTAAGTGCTACTAGAATAGGTGTGAGAGAACCCAAGTGGCATCCTTTCTTGGTTGGATCACAACTGCCATTCATGGCACCATTTCATCAAATTCCCATGGTTTAGGGTAGGTGTAAGAGAACCCAAGCAACATCCTATTCCCTCTAACACGAGCATAAAAATAAACACATATCTTTTATCTCAGGCTATTTTGATGTGGGAGTAAAGCACCTCATGGCATTTTGCTCTGGGGCCGATCACGCTACCTTGTTAGTCTGTCACCCCAATGGTCACTTGTCTGGCAAATATGAGTCCCTGCACTTTCTTCTTAACTTGACCATTGCAAATCGATAAGCATATTGTTAGTTTGGTGGACTTCATTGTGCAACCAGTAAGCTACCTCATGTTGACTCTGTTTAAGAGAATGTAAGCCTACAAGCTTTTTTCTTGAACCAGCCATCATGCACTAACTAAGTTGAGTATATTTGAGGCTTAGGATAAGTCCCCCAGAGGCTCCTTTTCACTTGACTAATTTTGATTTGATATAAGTCCCCCAGTGGCATTCACTCAATAGTCGCCCTAGGTCGGATAAAATCTATGAAGCCGAAGACACACTATCCTGGCAATCAGTTCTGTTGTAAGAGGATATGAATCCTTGATGTTTTCTTCCTAGGCTGATTGTCATAAATCGACGGGCACCTTAGGTTGGTTGATGTTCAATATGCTGACATCGACTTACCTAGTGGATATACCACTCTTAGCATATGTGAGTCCCCGCGCTTTCTCCTTAAGTTGGCCATCGAATACCTATAGATATCATCTTCTCCATAGTTTTGGGTAAAGCTCTTAGCGGCCCCTCCCCTACGGGCACTCTATTTGGATCACATCCTTTGCGAGCCCATTTAGACACTACTGGGTTAGTTTTGGATTGGACAATCCCCCTTTCCTAGTAGCCACCCCTATGGTTGGAGAATTTATTCAGCAGATGCACAGATTCTCCCTTGGTTCAATAAATTTGAGGTAGGACTAGGCTGATATATGCTCCTTCTCAGTATGATCCCTCACAAACCAACAGGGTCTATGACAAACAAACAAAAATAAATAAATAAATTTACTCACTTGTGGATTAGGAATTCAAGCCCCCAGTGGCCCCTTTCCCAAGTAGGCATCCTATCTTTATGGTAGTGTCAGCAGAACCTCCTATAGGAATTGCCTGACAACTCTTGAGTAGAGATAAGTCCCCAGGTCACACTCTTCAGTAGTCACCCTTAGGTCAGGTTCAATCAATTTTTCCATAAACAGGTTACCCCGGTGGTCATTTCACTTTGGAAGATGTAAATCTACTATGCATTCTTTCTACTGGCTGGCATAGCCTGTCGGGTTGACATATTACCTAATGTGTCACCCAGTGATGATGTGAGTCCCCATGCTTTATTCCCTAAATCAACCGCTACAAATTGAAAGGCACCCCTTTAGTTGGATAGTTTTTCCCTCCGCCAGAAAACTACTCCCTTTGGATCGGTAAATCTATGTTAGATCAAGGCCAACACGGCCCCTACTCAGTGTAGTCCATCTCAAGCCGATGGGATCCATCAAATATAATTAAAAATAAAATTAACTTTGACTATCTTTGAGATGATTTAACTCCCCCAGTGGCATTCACTCAATAGTAAGCCTTAGGTCGGGTTGACATGTTACCTTGCTAATGTGTTGATCTTTAGGAAGATGTGAGTCCCAGCTTTCTTCCTGATTTACAATCGAAAGGAACCACTTTGGTTGGATAGTCCTACTATGTGGTTGGTAGACTACTCCCTTTGGATTGGTAAATCTGAGCTAGATCAAGGCTAACACGGCCCCCCACTCGGCATCCATCAGATGGGATCCATCAAATATAATTAAAAATGAAATTAACTTTGACTACCTTTTGGTTGATTTAAGTCCCCCCATTCACTGAATTAAATCGGGTTGACAATCTTCTAATGTGTCACCGCAGCGGTCTTCTTTAGGAAGATATGAGTCACCGTTCTTTCTTCCCTGAATTAACCATTGCAAATCAAAAGGCAACCCCTTTGGTTGAATAGTCCTACTATGTGATTGGTAGACTACCCCTTTGGATTGGTAAATCTGAAGTAGATTAAGGCCGATATGACCCCTACTCAGTGCAATCCATCACAAATCGACAGGGTCCATCTCAAAATTAAAAATTTTAAATTTGAAACAAAATCAACCAACCTCCCTAGTGGAGTCAAATTAAACATGGAAATTCAACCCTCCTCCCTAGTGGAGTCAAACTAAACAAACACAATTTGCTTCTATTCAGTGAGATGCAAATTTTTCCAGTTCCCCCAATGAAACCAATTCAATCCAACTTGAACTTGCTCCCCTTGTGGAGAGTTCACATTTTCATCCTCAGCGGATCCTGAATTCTACTCCCCTAGTAGATTTCATAACCTCTTATCCCCAGTGGAGCACCAAATCATAAATCAAGTCAAATTTCCCCCCAGTGAGATGCTAATTAAATCCTCTTATCCCCAGTGGATAACTTGAACCTTTCCCCCTAGTGGAAGGCTCACGTACCTAATCCCTAATGGATTCCTCCTTCACTCTCTTATGTCTTAGGCATAAGTAGAGCAACAATACACTAAGCTCTAGATTCTTTCTACATGTCAGGTTTGAGAGTAGATCGTCTCTATTAGTGCATGTGATCATTCAAATGTTGTTGATCATCTCGATCAACACAAAATGTGGTATGCCTTGTTAGTCACACCACACCTATTGGGCGCCCTATATTGACCTCACTTTTTTAGTGAGCTCTCAACTTCTCCATCTTAGACATAGGATTCCTCTAAACACTAAGAGCTCCTTAGTCTTAAGGCACTTCTAGTGATTAGGTGAACACTTAACCTAATCCTAGAGACTTAGAAGAGTTAGCCATAGGAATAGGTTATGCCTTAGGGGTATTAGGAAAAACTTGCCTACCATATAGCTTAACCATAATCCTTGCTTCCCTCTTTCAAATCAATTCCAAATCAAATCTTAAAATCAACTTCAACCTAAGTGATTTTCTCAAATCATCAAATCAATTCCTAAATCCAAATGATGAATCAATTCCAAATGATTGAAACACATGATTAAATTCAAATCACAAAATCTTTCTTGGGCCCTTTGATTTCATCTTATGGACTTAGCTCAAATCAAATGTAAATCACTCCAAACTCAAAAGATTTTCTCATAACCCATTTATATTCTCATTTATATTCACAAATATAAATGAAATATAAATTTAAATAACCAAAATCAATTCAAAACTCACATCCAAATCCAACTAGAATCCAACCTATGCTCTTTCAAGTCAAATTCTTGAACTTAGCCAAATCATTCTCAAATCAATCCAAACCTTTGGATTTTCTCTTCAAACAATCACTCCTTCAGTCACATGCCTAAATAGAAACATAAACTTCCATCATCAAACAAAAATCAAACTAACCCAAGTTAAAACCATGTTCACCCTTTTGACTTGAAATTGTAAAATGAACCAAAACCCAATTGACTCCAAATCACTTGCAATTGATTTTCAATCATAAGTCCATATGTAAGTTTAACCAAACTTGAATCAAGCCTTGATCAAGCCAATTGACTCATTTAGGCTCACTTGACCCAAACTGACCTAAAGCACCTTTTTCAGCCAAATTTTAATCCAACCCAAATTGAATTGAACTAATCCTATTTAAGCCTCACATTATGAGCAACATTCATCCTAGGATGATCAATCACTCAAATTGGGTCAAATCAAGTCAAACCTAGCCTTTGACCAAGTCAAAACTTAGCCCAAATAAAACTCAAACTATCCAAAATCCACCATAAGCCAAATTGATTGAAATCATTGATCTAAACCAATCCAAAATCAATGATTGAACATGATCAAGCCATCAATTGAGCGAAACCAAGACTAATTGGCCACTTGACCTAAGTTGACCCAAATTGACCTAAATATCAAAATGGGTCAAATCTTGATCTAAGCCAAATTGATTATAACCAATGGGTCAAATTCATTCCAAATCACTTGTTGAACTTGACCAAAGCTTCAATTAGCCAACTAGACCTAACCTAGCCTCATTGACCATGAACCCAACTTGACCTAAAAGGTCAAATCAATTTGAAATCAAACCAAACTAAAATTGATTGGAACCAAAGCATGAAATTCATTCCAAATGATCAACCAAGCCTAGACCAACCCATGACCTAACCCAATAGGGTCAGGTCAAATGGGTCAAATTGGTCAACTTAGCCCTTTTGACATAAATCAACTTAAATGAACCAAAACCAAATATAAATCAAATTGAACCAAGCCAATGATACCCATAGGCTCCAAATGAGCATTTGAACTTGAACTAACCCATGGTTTGACCCAATTTGAACAATTGGTCAACCTAACCCAAATTGACCTAACTTGACCTAAATAGGTCAAATTGAACCAATTCAAACCAAATAAAGTACAAATCACTTGCAATTTGGCCCAACCTATTTTTAAATCATTTCAAATATGCTTAAATAAAAATTAAAGCCAAATGATCATTTTACCCTTTGGTCAAAGGGTAACCTATGGCCAAATCCACTTGAAATTTGGCCAATTCTTTCTCATGGCCACTTGGCATCCTTCTAGTAGTCCACATGGACACTAAAGAGGATGGTGAACATGACCCAATGGGTTTGGGTCAGCCATGACCCAACCTAAAGCCAAACTGACCCCTCTAATGAATATTGGACACTTGGATCACACACTCACCCCAGCATGGGCCACTAAAATGAATCACATGGAGTGCCTAAAAACACAAACTTATCAATCAATCAGTGCAATTAATCAAAAATGGAAAAGCTAGTCTCGGCGTTCGATCCAAAGAGGGTGAGATGTACTCCCCCTCATTCCCACTCAAACTAGAGACATTGCATTTAATTGAGCTAGAGGAATCGAAAGCAAGCTTCTCCAAGCCTCCCAAAGCCATTTCCAAGCTCCTCAATTTCTCTTTCTTGGTTTTCTTCAAAGCCGAAATAGGGGAGGTGAAGTGAAATTCCAACTTACTCAACTCTCCATCAAATTCAAATTGCTCTTGTAAGCATCATCAAGGGACCTAGTCGAGCTCACTCAAGGTGTTTCCCAAGTCACCAAGCCACAGGAAGGGGGACTTTGATCAAAGTTGATTCCCATTGAAGGGGAGCTTGAACAACCAAGACATCCACTTCAAATGCTTGATATACTTTCAAGGCTTATCTCCACTAGATGAAGTTGCCTCTCTTGGAAGCTGGGTGATAGCCTTGAGGTGCTCAAAATTGATCCTAAGTTAAAAATTGCTTGGTCCTTTATGAACGGAATTGTAATTCCAATAGATATTAGTCGTTGGATCTCTTGTTTGTGCTCCTCTGAAGGTGTGGGTTGAGTTTGAACTCCATCCAAGCTCGGGGTGAGCTCGGATCGAGCGACGATCGATGGACGACAGCCATCTCTCACTGCTCGGGAGGAGATAAATCATGCAACGTCCATTTCACGAGATTGGAAGGGATGATTGTAATTTAATCACATTAGATCTCCTTTAGTTTAAGCCTAAATTGTAGGATTAATCGAGGCTGTCAGACAGCCTAAGGTGAAAGCACATTTAATGCCAAGTGACATGGCATGTGATGTGACAACATAAATAACCAATCCCGTCACCCATGTGGAAAGCGCACCGCGTCAGTAGTCCATGTGGCGTCGACGGAATTATTTAATTAATTAGGCTATTTTAATTACCCATTAATCACAAAAACATCATAAAATTATAATTAAATGTAGAAAAATTAAAAAAAATGCAAACTCAAGTTCATTTCAAAGATAATTCAAAGTATAATAATATAAAATTAAGTTTAATTGATTTTGAACAGTAACCTTCACTCAATTTGGGTTTTATTGGAAATATAATTAGGCTAATTACTCCTTAATTGCTTCAACAATTAATTCTAAACTTCCTAGGACTGATTAGAGGGATGACCGCTCCCTCCCATGATTCTCTTGGAATTTATTGTTGGATTAATTAGGGGAATTGCTCATTTTATTTTTAATCTGATTCTCAATTAACTAAATGATTAATTAACCTTTTAAATAGTGAATCAATTAATTAAGCTTGCTAATTATCATGAAACTGTGAATGGACTTAGGGAAAGTGATTAGGATTTCTTTTCCAATCTTTTTCCCTAAGTTCACTTCATTTGGAAAACATTTAATCAAGTTATAATAAGTGGCTTAATCACTTCATTAATCAATTCAATTAATCAAACTCAAAACCAAAAATTAATCCAGAAACTTAATCACTTAATATTGGATAGATTCTTAGGTGTTCAATAACCTAAGAGGCTTTAAAGGAAATTATAATAAAAACTACATGTGTAGGATGGTTATGAAAGTACTTAATTAAACCCTTTAGCTTAATTAATCAATAATTATGAGCCAATTACATTAGGCCCCTTTATTTCCTAGGTGCATTGTTGATTTAAATTCCATGTGGTTGCATATCATATGTTGGCTCATAATTACTTAAATAATTATGTTAAAGTGTTATAGGTCAGGGGTAATTAATGGATTTAATTCACACCTTAATATAAATGGAACATAAAATCAACCTAATTATTCTAAAATTAAACTAAATTGATTCATACATGGGTAAATGGGTTAAGACCAACAAACTCTTTCTCATAAATCAATTTCAAATCAAATCCAAAAATAAAATAAAAATCTCTTTAAAGAATTTTGATTCACATTAAATGATCTTAATTCATAGGATTATCTTTAGGAATTAATTTGGGTGAATGAAGTCATATGCTTACATCACTTTATTCCTTTTCGAGTATACTAAATGTTTTTTGCCATATGATGTCATGCATTCATTTCATTTGAAAAGTCAATTAAATGAAATGTTTCCTTTCATGTCATATTGCATGTTTTGGCTAAAGTTAAGAATATGAGTGGCTATTATCACTATTAAACCAAAAATTATTTTCAAAACCTATAAATCAAAGATTATGAATGAAGTGACACTACTTATAATTACTTATAAACTTACATGAGATTATAGTATAAAATGTGCTTTATGTGATTTTCTTCTCTTCTCTTAACATGGACTTGAATAGGATTTGTAAAGTGTATAGTTCATTTGAAAAGAACATAACACTTGCTTGAATCTATTCCTATGCATTTCTATGTTATGACTTAAGAAGGATCCTCACATTTACACATGTAAATTGCATAACAAAATCAAACAAAAATCTTTTGCATGATTCTTAATCCATTTATTTCTTTTTGTACATTTGCATGTATTTAAGAAAAGTGATATATTAGTCTGGACATCCCAGGATTGTGAGGCTTTAAGTAGCCCTAAGTAGGTCTTATACCTTGCATCCTTGGTGTAGAAAATAATGGCATCGTACTCCCTTATGTCTTTTATACATGTGGATGTGTATTTTGTTATTGGATAAGGAATTCCCCATTTTCTACATAATAAAAACATGCACTTATGGAATATCCAAATTTTCTTAAATAACATCTCTTTGCATTCATCATTAAGGTGTGCTAAGATTTGCATTGCATGTATAGTTATGCTTAGGATTAATCATATGCATGGTATACATGTTGGAAAGAAATGAATGGTTGTGTGTTATGTGATAGTAATTCACCCTAATTAATCCTAAGAGGCCTTTCTTATTGAATAAGGCTATTTAAAATAAATCTAAACTTAGGGTTAATTAAAACACATAATAAAATATTCACTAAAGAAAAATCATTAATGAATCTACCTTAGAAATTACTTAAGGTAGTGTTGACCTCACATTTGGAGTGAGCTCTCAACGTCTCCATCTTGGACATAGGACTCCTCTTAGACATTAAGAGTTCCTTTGTCTTAAGGCACTTCTAGTGATTAGGTGAACACTTAACCTAACCTTAGATACTTAGAAGAGTTAGCCACAGGAATAGGTCATGCCTTAGGGGTGTTAGGAAAACTTGCCTACACTATAGCTTGAACCAAATCCTCACTTCCTTCTTTCAAGTCAAACTTCAAATTCAAATCAACTTCAAATCAAAATCAACTCCAAATTTAAATCAACTTGAAATTCAAATCAATTTCAAATCCAAAACCTTTATAAGCCATTTTACATTTCATCTTATGGACTTAGCTCAAATCAATTCCATAAAATCTTAAACCAATTCAAACCCAATGGATTTTCTTAAATCATGAATCAATTCAAATGATTGAAATCCAAAACTCAAGTACAAATCTAAAATCTTTCCTAAGTCACTTTGATTCCATCTTATGGACTTAGCTCAAATCAAATCCAAATCAATTCAAATTAAAGATATTTTCTCATAACCCATTTATATTTTAATTTATACTCACAAATATAGATGAAATATAAATTCAAATAACCAAAACCAAATCCAAAACTCAAGTCCAAATCTAAAATCTTTCCTAGGCCATCTTGATCTCATCTTATGTATTTAGCTCAAATCAAATCCAAATCAATTCAAATTCAAGAGCTTTTCTCATAGCCCATTTATATTTTCAATTATATTCATAAATATAAATGAAATATGAATTCAAATACCTTAAACCAAATTTAAAACTCAAACCCGAATCTACCTATAAACCTAAACCCTTTCAAGTCAAATTCTTGAACTTAGCAAAATTAAACTCAAATCAATCCAAACCTTTCATTTCAATTCAATCAATTCAAAAAATTCAAATATAAACATAAACTTCAATCATCAAACCAAATTTAAAAAAACTCAAACCCAAGTCAAGTGAATCAAAAATCCATTTACTCTAAATCACTTGCAAATGGATTCATATTCCAATCATAAGTCCATATGTGAGTTCAATCAAGCCTTGATCAAGTCAATTGACCCACTTAGGCTCACTTGACCCAAAGTGACCTAAAATATCCTTTTGAGTCAAGTTATAATCCTACCCAAATTGGATTGAACTAAGCCTACCTAAGCCTCATATTGTGAGCAACAATCATCATAGGATGATCAATCACTCAAATTGGGTCAAACCAAGTCAAACTTAAGTGTTTACCAAGTCAACACTTAACCCAAATGAAATCTAAACTAATCAAAATCTACCATAGGCCAAATTGATTGAAACCATTGATCTAAACCAGTTCATGATCAATGTTTGAACTTAACCAAGTCATCATTTGAGCCTAACCTAGCCCAATTCATCACTTGACCTTAAAAGTGAGAATAGGTCAAATCTTGATCTAAGCCAAATCAATTGCAACAAATGGGTCAAGTTCATTCTAAATCACTTGTTGAACTTGACCAAAGCCTCAATTGGCCAACTAGACCCAACCTAGCCCAATTGACCATGAACTCAACTTGACCTAAAAGGTCAAATCAAGCCAAAATCAAATCAAACTAAAATTAATTGAAACCAAAGCTTGAAAAATATTTCAAATGACTAACCCATGATCTAACCTAGGTGGGTCAAATGGGTCAAATTGGTCAACTTTACCCATTTGACCTAACTGAACTCAAATAAACCAAAACTAAATACAAATCAAATTGAACCAAAACAATGATACCAAAACATTTTAAATGGTCATATGAACTTGACCCAACCCTTGGTTTGACCCAATTTGACCAATTGGTCAACTTGACCCAAGTTGACCCATTTTGACCTAAATGGGGCAACATGAGCTAAATGATATCAAATCAACTCCAAATTCCATGAAATTTTACACAACCTAATTTCAAACTATTCCAAATCTGCCTAAATTGAAATCAAAGCCAAATGACATTTTACCCTAGGTCAAGGGTAACCTATGGCCAATTCACTTGGAATTTAGTCAAATCCTTTCATGGCCACTTGGCACCCTCTTAGTTGACCAAATGGACACTAATGAGTGTGGTGCACATGACCCAATGGGTTTGGGTCAACCAAACCCCACCTAAGGCCAAAACTGACCACCCAATGGAAAATGAGCACATGGAATCACCCCATAACCTCATTTAACACATGGGCAACTCCACAACTACACTCCCCTGCCAAAATTGAACCATGTGAAGCTTCTAACAGCCTAACAAACCCATTCCATCTTATCAATTTATCCAAAATGGCAAAGGATCTCATAGCCATCCGATCCAAGTAGAAGGAGATATACTCCCCTTAATATCATTCCAATTGAGATGACTTCTTATCGATTGAGCCATAGGAACCTAGAGCAAGCCTCTCCAAGATTCTTGAAGCATCCTCAAGCTCTTTCCAATTCTCCATTCTCATTTTGCTTAAATCAAAATAGGGGAGTCTAAGGAGATTTCCAACTTTGCCAATTCTCCATAGAAGTTCAATTCCTCTTGCAAGCACCATCAGAGGACCCAATCGAGCTCACCCAAATCAAATCCCAAGCATCGAATCCATGGGAAGGAGGAGCTAGACCAAAGCCGCAAGACATTGAAGGGAGATTTGCCCAATAAGAAGATCTACTTCACCTCAAGCCTTCAAACCTTCAACAAGGCTTCATGTCCACTAGACAAAGCTACCTTAACATTTTGGAGCACCGGTGTTAGCCTCCGGCAAGGTATGCTTCAAAACCAAGCTTATGGAGAAATTTCTTTGGTCCTTTGTGAAGGAATGTATCATCCCAATTGAAATTGACCGTTGAATGTTCTTCCCCACACCTCATGATGGTGTGGGTTAAATCCCTACCCAATCTAAGCTCAAGTGAGCTCAGATCAAGCCATGGAGGATGGACGACCTTCATCTTCTGTAGGCGAGGGCAAGCATGAATCATGGACCATCCATATCACGAGTTTTGGATGGACGATCCTGATTAAACACTTTAGATCCTGTGATTAATCCCTTTGATACCGAGGCCTTGATCCTGATCATCCAATCTTTGATCGGATTATCCAAGGGAAAATGCGTAGCACCGTCGACTAACACGGCATAAGATGTAACACCTTAAATAACCAATCCCATCAAGCCACATGGAAAGCGTGTGCCGCGTCAGCGATCCACGTGGCACCGACAGGATTAGTTAAATAATTAGGATATTTAATGACATATTAATCACATAAACTTCAAATATTCATAACTAAATATAGAAAATTCCAAAAAAGTTGAAACCCAACTTTATTTTAAAGATAATTAAAGGTAGAATAATATAAAATTAATTTTGATTGATTTTGAATAGTATATTTCACTCAATTTAAGATTTATTAGGAATGTAATTATGTTAATTACTCTCTAATTATTTCATTAATTAATCCCAAACTTCTCAGATATGTTTAGTGGGATGACTTCTACCTCCCCTAATTTTCTTGGAATTTATTAATGGTTTAATTAGAGTAATTACTTAATTCATTCCTAATCGCTCCCTTAATTAATTGAGTGATTAATTAATCTATTAAATAATGGTGAATACATTAATTGGGCTTGCTAATCACTATGAAATATGGAAGGGACTTAGAAAATGAGATTAGGATTCCGTTTCCAATCTCTTCTCCCTAAGTTCACTCCATTTGGAAAACATTTAATAAAGTTGTAATTAATGGTCGAATCACTTCATTAATAAATTCAATTAATAAAAATTCAAAATGAAATCATTTGAGAACTCCATAATCTTTTTTCTTGGGTAGATCCTCAGGTGTTCGAAAGCCTAAGGTAAATTTAAGAAAATTATTTACAACCCACATGTGTGAAAAGGTTATGAAAGTACTTAATTAAACCCTTTAGCTTAATTAATCAATAATTATGAGCCAATTGCATTAGGCCCTTTCTTTCTTAGGGTGCATTACTAATTTCAATTCAATGTGGTTACATATCATATGTTAGCTCATAATTGTTAGGTTAATTATATTGAGGAGGTGTAGGTAAGGGGTAATTAATGAACTTAATTCACACCTTAACCTAAGTAAAACATAAAATCAATCTAATTGTTCCAAAAATTAAACTAAAACAACACACATATGTGAAAGATGGGTTAGGACTAGTAAACATTTTCACATTTCCTAAAACCAAATTAAACTCAAAAATTAAAACAAAATCTCTTTAAACAACCTTGACTAACTTTAAATAATCTTATTCCATAGGATTATCTTTAGGAATTAATTAGGGTGAATGAAGTTACATGATTACATCAGTTTATTTCTTTCCAAGCATGCTAAATGGTGTATGTCATATGAAATCATGCATTCATGTCTTTTGAAAAATAAATTAAAAATGAAATGTTTCTTTCATATCAAATTGCATGTTTTGGCTAAAGTAAGAATATGAATGGCTATTATCACTATTAAATCCAAAATTATTTTCAAAAACTATAAATCAAAGATGACAAATGAACGGTATGCTACTTATAATTACTTATAAGCTTGCATGTGAGTACAACATAAGATGTGCATTATGTGACTTTTCCTTCTCTTCTCTTTTAACATAGTTTTGAATAGGATTTGCAAAGTGCATAGTTCATTTGAAAAGAACAAAACACTTGTTTAAATCCATTCCTATTTATTCCTATGTTAACCTTTAAGAAGGATCTTTACATTACACATATAAATTAAACAACCAAAATCAAACAAACAAACATAAACTTTTTGTGTGATTCTTCATCAATTCATTTTCTTTTGTACATGCATATGTATTTAAAAAAAGTGGTATATTAGTCTGGACATCCCGGGGTTGCAAAGCTTTAAGTAGTCCCAAGTAGGTCTTGTACCTTGCACCCCTGGTGTAGAAAATAATGGAGCCGTACTCACTTATGTCTTTCATACATGTAAATGTACATTTGATTAATGGATAAAAGAATCCCTCTCCTTTCTACCTATCAAATTCATGCATCATGAAGCATCCAAATTTTCTTAAGCAACATCTCTTAGCATTCATCATTAAGGTGTGCTATACATTTACATTTGTATGTATAGATATACTTAAGATCATTTCATATGCATGATACACATGTTGGAAAGAAATAAATGGTTGTGTGTTTTGATAGTAATTTACTTTAATTAATCTTAAAAATGCCTTTCTTATTGAATCGGTTTATTTAGAGAAAATTTAAATATAGGATTAATTAAAACACATAATAAACATTCACTAAAGAAAAATCACTAATGAATCTACCTTAGAAATTACTTAAGGTAGGGAGGAAAGAGAAGTTCTCTTCATCTTTTTCTTTCTTTATAACACTTAATAATTAAATGTAGGTTCTCTCAAATCAAATCATTAAATAAAACTAACAAATCAACTAAATCACTTAAATGAAACCACCCTCTAAGTTGAACCCCTTCACACTTAGAAAATCTTAACCTTAAAGCCCAGCTAAGACACACTACATAAGCCTTAAATGGAATACACATTAAGCTAAGTCACCATTTCAAGCTCTATGTTAGGGCGGTGCATGGTTTGATGCTTGATTTTATTTTATGATGTGATGCTTTAGTCTGGATGTTAGGGTGCATGTGCATAGGCTGAATGGTAGGGTGATCTTAGTCTAACAATGTCTTCTGCAGGGGACTATGCTTACGGGACACCGTAATAAAAATATAAATATTTTTGCTGTGTAGGTTGCTTATACCCTTAAGCATAATCTAAAAATAGACCAGGTGAACTTGGTTACCCATGTGTGGGGTGTTAAGTCCAAATTATTCATATACATGCTTGGGATTGTGTGGTTTGTTTAGCTAATCTCTATTTTACAGGTTTTAATTGGATTTGCTTTTCCCATTTTCATGTAATTTTGCAATTAGGATTTGGAATGAATGTTATGGGGGCTTAAGATGAACATTGGTCAAAAGATTATTTCTTATGTACAATGTGAAGCCTTTGGAGCATCCACATTCCAACCAAGCTAAAAGGAAGAAAATAAAGAAGTAAAGAAAAACATAAAGAGAGAAGAAATGAAGAATGAAGATCCCCCATAACATGAATTCCTTTTTTATTATAATTAATTCATTTATAATCTAGGTTGTATAAGGGTAGAGCTCCGCTACCCACATTTGTCTTTTTGGGTTTGTGCGGTGGAGCTCAACCACAATAGGCATCTAATTCTTTTACGCTAGCTTTATAAATTATTTGATATTTGTTTAGCTTGTGCATTAAGATGGCATGCTTTTCCTAGTTTCTTCCTTACTTTGATGAATGGCCTAGATGCGATTAGGCTCCTAAGGAAAAATAAATTTTCTATCCAATTAAACATCTCAAAATTAAAAATTAACAACTCATAACCTCTCCTAAAGCCTAGGATTCAAGATAAAAGATTTAAAAACCCATTAGTTGGATGTTGTATGTCTTCACATCATGCATAAGAAAACATCTTATTTCACACTTGCTTATGGAGGGCTTCCACCTGTGCCAGGGAACTTGGTTTGAGAGCCATGGTGGAAACTCACCTCCTTCTTGTTGATTTTGGCCCATAACCAATTTCTCATGCATTAAGCATATGAATCCCATAGCCTATGTCAAATTAATTGTCCAAAAATAAAAAATTAAAACTTAACCAAAATTTGCATTAGATTAAGTCATGAGTTCATACCTTACATGATTTAGTCTCTTAAGGAGTGAGTTTAAAGACTTAGTCTTCCTTCTAAATAAACAACATCTTAGCTATCTTGCAAAGGCATAAGACTTGCCTACATGTATTTAAAATCATAGGAAGAGTTAGTTGGCGGCCACCCCTAAGCGGTTGTAAGTCCAACAGTCGGCTGGTTTATCCTCTCTTATGGAGGTAAACCATATGCCCACTTTTCGCCTTAGATTTAGGTCATGCTCTGGCCCTCACCAAAGCTCCCTACATTTAGGATCTGAGATTGTTATTTTCCCTTGCGAGCTACAAGCATAAATCCTCACATCTTAGGCATTTTCATGATCTTGTATCATGGAATTGTAAGCCCTAGATTTTTAATAAAAATTCAACTCAAATAAATAATTCTCTTTAACTTCAAAAATGTAAAACCCAACCATAGAATAGTTTGAGATGCTCGCTAGGTTTCCTAACATCATGAGCCTCTCTTACTTACCTTCCTTTGGCTTCAATAATAACTCCCTCCTTTTGATCAATCCCAATTTGATCTTCCAAAAATAAAATAATTGATTGATAGTCCTATCTTTGAAATCTTTAGAGACAACGATTATTTACCTTTATCGAGAGTATTCTTAAGGAATCTCATTTCTTAGGATGTAATAAACTATGGGGTCTTGCCTCCATAGGGAACTTAATGAACCCAGATTAAAATAAACCATATTTTACTTTTCCATGTAAAGTAGGAAAAGAATCTCTGGTACATCCGAAGAGCCATAGTCCTTAGGAGTCCTTATTAAGTTGATTAGGTCAATTGTAAGATGATGACTTCTATCTCTCGAGATAGTACATCATTCCTCAATGTCATACTTGATCACCCTAATAAGAATATCTGCGGATCTACGTGGTATCTCAACAAAGCGTTAATTTTTATTTTCATTTATTCTTTCAAAGATAGATGAAGATTAAAAAAATTGCACCACAGGTATGAATGAAAGAGAAGTTCTCTTCCCTTTTCTTCTCTTTACAATATTTAGTAACTAAATATAGGTTCATTCAAACCAAATCAAATCATTAAATAAAATTACCAAATCAATTAAATCACTTAAAATGAAACTAGCCTTCTGAATTGAATCTCTCATACTTAGAAAACTTCAACCTTAAAGCATAGCTAAGACATGCCACACAAGCCTTAAATGGCCCACAATAGGCTAACTCACCATTTATAGCTCTATTTTAGGGTGATACATGGTTTGATGCTTGATTTTATTTTGTGATGTAATGTTTTAGACTAGATGTTATGGTGTATGTGCGCAAACTAGATGGTAGGGAGATCTTAGCCTAATCATGTCTTCTGTAGGGGATTGTGCTTAAGGGGCGCAATAATAAATATATAAATACTTTTATAGTGCAGGTTGCTTATACCCCTAAGCATAATCTAAATTAGGACAGGTGGACCTAGTTGCCCATGTGTGAGGTACTAAGTCCAACTTGCTCATATAACTGCTTGGGTTGTGTGGTATGTTTAGTTAATCTTTATTTTTTAGGTTTAGTTAGATTTATTTTTCCCATTTTGATGTAAATTTTGCAATTAAGATTTGGAATGATTGTTATGGTGGATTAGGATGAACATTGGTCATAAGACCTAGTCTTATGCATCATGTGAAGCCTTGGACGAACCACATCCCAACCAACCATAGAAGGAAAGAAATGAAGAAAGAAAGAAATGAAGAGAAGAAGAAATGAAGAAATGAAGAATGAAGACCCCCATAACATAAATTCCTTCTAAATTGTAATTATTCATTTGTAATCTAGGTTATATAAGGCTAGAGCTTGGCTACCCATTTTCCTTTTTAGGGTTTGTGCAGTGGAGCCCGACCATATCAGTCTCTTATTCTTTTGTGCCATTTTATAAATTGATTTATGTTTTATTTTTGATTGTGCAATTTGGATGGCATGATTTTCCTAGTTTCTTCATTGTTTGATGAATGGCCTGGATGCGATTACGCTCTTAAGAAAAAATAAGTTTTCTATCCAATTAATCAACTCAAAATTAAATTAAATAATTCATAAGCCTAGGACATAAATCAAGATAGTAAAATATTTAGCAACCCCTTAGCTGGATGTTGTATGTCTCACATCATGCATAAAAATCATATTGTCTCACTCATGCTAATGAAGGGCTTCCACCTTTGCTAGAGAAAATGGCTTGACCTTTGGGAACCATGGTGAAAACACACCTCCTTCTTTTTGATTTTGGCCCATAGTCAATTTTCTCAAGCATTAGGCATATGAAATCCCATAGCCTGTGTTAAATAAATTGTCAAAAATAAAACTTAAAAAAAATTTCATTAGATTTATATTATTATTCATACCCTTCATGATCTAGTCTCTTAGGGGATGTGTTTAAGGACTTAGTCTCCTTTCTAAATAAACAACAACCTAGCTATCTTGTAAAGCTTAAGACTTGCCTACATGTATTTAAAATCGTAGGAGTTAGTTGGCACCCCCAAGCGGTTGTAAGTCCAACAGCTGGATGGTTTACTCTCTCTTGTGGAGATAAACCATATGCCCATTTTTGCCTTAAATTTAGGTCGTGCTTTGGCCCTCACCAAAGCTCCCTAGATTAAGGATCTAAGGTTGATGTTTCCCTTTGCGGGCTACAAACATAAATCCTCACCTCTTAGAAATTTTCATGATCTTATGTTGTGGATTTGTAAGCCCTAGATTTCTAATAAAAATTCAACTTAAATACATAATTCTCCTCAATTTCAAAAACATAAAGCCTAATCATAGGATAGTTTGGGATGCTCACTAGGCTTCCTAGTATCATGAGTATCTCCTACCTATCTCCCTTTGTTTGATAATAACTCTTTTTTTTTTGTTCCAATCCCACTTGATTTGCTAAAAATAACCAATTTGTTGATAGTCCTATCTTTCAAATCTTTAGAGACAATGATCATTTACCTTAAATGAGAGTATTCTTAAGGAATCTCATTCCTTAAGATGTAATTAACAATGGGAGCTTGCCTCCATAGGAAACTTAATGAACCCAATTTAAAATAAACTCTAATTTACTTTCCCATGTAAAGAAGGGCAAAGATCTCTGGTACATTCGAAGACCCATCATCCTTAGGAGTCCTTATTAGGTGATTACGTCTATTGTGGGATGGTGACTTCTATCTCTCGAGATAGTACACCATTTCTAAATGTCAGACTCGATCACCCAAATGAGTACATCTGTGGATCTACGTGGTGTCCCAACAAAATAAACATCTTATTTTTCAAATTCCCAAAGTTTGAGAAATAAACATCCTTATAGCTCTAACATCTCATGTGTTGATGATGGTGTTAGCTAAGCAAATGTTTGCACTACGCCCTAGTTGAATAGTGAAAGGAGTGCTTATTGACCTTACTTTTGGAGTGAGCTTTCAACTTCTCCATCTTAGACATAGGACTCCTCTAGAAATTAAGAGTTCATTAGTCTTAAGACACTTCTAATGATTAGGTGAACACTTAACCTAATCTTAGAGACTTAGAAGAAATAGCCATAGGAATAAGTTATGCCTTAGGGGTGTTAGGAAAACTTGCCTACCCTATAGCTTGAACCAAATCCTTACTTCCTTCTTTCAAGTCAAACTTTAAATTGAAATCAACCTCAAATCCAAACCAACTTCAAATCCAAATCATAAATCAAGTCCAAATGATTGAAATCCATGATCAATTCTAAATCCAAAATCTTTCCTAAGCCATCTTGATTTTATCTTATAGACTTAGCTCAAATCAAATCCAAATCATTGCAAATTCAAAATATTTTCTCATAATCCATTTATATCTTCATTTATATTCTCAAATATAAATAAAATATAAATTCAAGTAACCAAAACTAAATTCAAAACTCAGCCCAAATCTAACCTAAATCTAACCTATGGCTTTTCAAGTCAAATTCTTGAACTTAGCCAAATCAAACTCAAATCAATTCAAACTCAAAAGATTTTCTGATAACCCATTTATATTCTCATTTATATTCATAAACATAAATGAAATATAAATTCAAATAACCAAAACCAAATTCAAAACTCAAATCCAAATCCAACCAAAATTCAACTTATGCTCTTTCAAGTCAAATTCTTGAACTTAGCCAAATCAAACTCAAATCAATCCAAACCTTTGGATTTTCTCTTCAAATATATAATCCTAAAATCACAAACCAAATATAAACACAAACTTTAATCATCAAACCAAAATCAAACTAACACAAATCAACCCCATGTTCATCCATTGAACTTGAAACTGTCAAATGAATCAAAACCTATTTGACTCCAAATCACTTGCAAAAGGATTTATATTTCAATCATAAGTCCATATGTGAGTTCAACCAAACTTGAATCAAGCCTTGATCAAGCCAATTGACTCACTTAGGCTCACTTGACCCAAAGTGACCAAAAGCACCTTTTTGAGCCAAATTATAATCCTACCCAAATTGGATTGAACTAAGCCCACACAAGCCTCACATTATGAGCAATAATCACCCTAAGATGATCAATCACTCAAATTAGGTCAAACCAAGTTAAACCTAGCCTTTGACCAAGTTAACACTTAGCCCAAATGAAACCCAAACTAGCCAAAATCCACCATAGGCCAAATTGGTTCAAACCATTGATCTAAACCAATCCATCATCAATAATTGGACATGATCAAGCCATCAATTGAGCCAAACCTAGCCAAATAAGCCACTTGACTCAAGTTGACCTAAAATGTCAAAATGGGTCAAAATCTTGATCTAAGCCAAATTGATTGCAATCAATGGGTCAAATTCATTCTAAATCACTTGTTGAACTTGACTAAAGCTCCAATTGGCCAATTAGACCCAACCTTGCCCAATTGACCATGAACCTAACTTGACGTTAAAGGTCAAATCAAGCTAAAATTAAACTAAATCAAAATTGATTGAAACCAAAGCTTGCAAAATATTTTAAATTACCAATTAAGCCTAAACCAACCATGACCTAACCTAATTAGGTCAAATAGGTCAAATTGGTCAACTTGACCCATTTGACCTAAGTGAACTCAAATGGACCAAAATAAAATATAAACCAAATTGAACCAAAACAATAATACCAGAACATTTCAAATGGTCATATGAACTTGGCCTACCCCATGGTTTGACCCAATTTGACCAATTGGTCAACTTGACCCAAGTTGACCCATTTTGACCTAAATGGATCAACTTTAGCCAAATCATATCAAATAAAATTAAAATTCATTGAAAATTGACACAACCCATTTTTCAATCATACAAAATATGTCCAAATCAAAATAAAAGCCAAATGACCATTTTACCCCTAGGTCAAAGGGTAACCTATGATCAAATTCACTTGGAATTTGATCATATTCACCAAGCATCCTCTTAGTGGACCATTTGGACACCAAGGAGGGTGGTGCACATGACCCAATGGGTTTGGGTTAGCCAAACCCAACCTAAAGCTGAAACTGACCCATCCACTTAAATTTCTCCACATGGATCACCTCCAACACTCATTTAACACATGCACCTCTACACTCCCACTCCTTTACCAAAGCTGAACCACATGGAGCTCATAACATCCAAAACAACACACTCGATCTCCTTAGTTTGATCAAAATGGCAATAAGGCTCTCGACCATTCGATTCAAGTAGGGGGAGATATACTCCCCCTCATTCCAACTCAATTCATCTCCCTGGCATTCGATTGAGGTCAGAGGATCAAAGGCAAGCTTGTCCAAGATTTTCTAAGAATTCCTAAGCTCATTCCATTTTCCCTTTTCTCAGTTTTGCTTGAGCCAAAAATAGGGGAGGTGAGGGAGATTTCCAACTTACTCAATACCCAACTAAAGTTCAATTCCCTTTACAAGCACTATCAAGGCACCAAGTCGAGCTTGTCCCAAGTCTCCAAGCCACGAGAAGGGGGAGTTTGATTGAAGCCACAAGCTATTGAAGCAAGCTTTGGTGAATTGGAAGATCCACTACAAATTGAACCTTCAAACCTTTAATAGGGCTTTTGCTCCACTAGATGAAGCTACAGCCATCGTTGGAAGTGCCGGAGATAGCCTCCGGCGAAGTATGCTTCAAAATTGAGCTTAAGTTAGAAAATTTTTATCCTTTATGAAGGGAATTGTAATCCCAATGAAATTCCATCGTTGGATCTTCTTTTCCTTGATTCTAGACAGTTTGGGTTGAATCCTAGCCTTATCCAAGCTCAAGTGAGCTCAGATCAAGCCATGGATGACTGGAGGTCTTCGTCTCCTACAGGCGAGGGAAAGGATGAATCATGGACCATCCATCCCGCATGGTTTGGATGGACAGTCCTAATTTATCGCATAGATCCTATGATTTGATCCTTTATAATTGTATATTTAATCCCGACTGTTCAATCCTTAATCGGATGGCCTAGGGGAAAGTCAATAGCCAGGCGGCAACCGATTTGACAACTTAAATAACCAATCCTATCGTGTCACATAGAAAGTGTGCACCGCATCAGCAGCCCACATGGTGCCAACGGGATTAGTTATCTAATTAGGTTATTTAATAACCTATTAATCATAGAAACTTCCTAAATTCATAATTAAATGTTGAAAAATCAAAAATATATAAATGAGTTCTCATTTTAAAGATAATTTAGAGGGGAATCCAATAAAATTATGTGGGCTATGAAAATTCACCACCGATCTCTTCGATGAAAAGAGTGGTTTAAGAGTCGATGTAATTTTTAGAAAGCTGATAGAATAGTAGATAAGACACTACCCAGAGATTTCATCCTCATTTGGTGAGAACTTTATATCTGGTTCCAAGTTTCCTATAGCAATCCCCATATTTACCCTCTCAATAAGTGAGGAGAACTATTAAGTGTCATTGATCGAATGCATACGTATAGCGACATGTAGAATTTTAGAATTTTAGATATAAAATTCCTCATTTTAGCTTAAATCGGATAGTTGGGGAAATGATAACGTGCCCGATCTAGATTCCATGGTTTCATCATCCCAGGAAGTCGCGGTCCCTAGTCTACTTAGTCGAGGAGGAGGTACAACGTAAGGATCCTCATCGAACACATGGGTTATGTCATCCAAGAAATCCTTAGACGGGGTGGTATTTGTCTCAAGCAAGCTTAAGTCTACCTTTGACAAAGGGATGTTTGATCAAGTATCGTATGATTCACAACTCAAAGGGTAGAGCCATTAGGGGGCATATGTATGTGCGTGATATAATATAATGTGGTGGTTGGCCAAACCACGTCGAGGACTCTAGTCATAAGCTTCATCGTGGAGCTAGGCAAACCAGTCGGAGGACACGAGACACATCCTTACTGGTGAGAGATTGATTGAGAGTGAACACATCAAAACAATTGATTTAATATTGGCTCCTCTATGAGCTATAGCTTTCTTAATTTATCACCCCCGATAAATAGTTACGAAAGGTGGATAGATTGGATTTGATTTAAGTTTTGATGATAGAATTTCATTTAAGTTATTTTAGATTGATATTTGAAAATTGATTGATTAGAATATGTTTAAGAGCATTAGATCCTGTCAATTCTATTTAGCTGCTAACAAAGGATTGGATCAACTCTCACCTGACAGAATTAGTTTTTCATATATTTCACTAATTTGAAAACTCTTTTTATAGGTTTTTAGGTTTTGTTAACTCCATCATAAGCTAAGCTATGAAGATCCCGACATACTTGAATTTAAGCATCAACATAGTGTCGGGGCACATGCGGGTGTGTAGTATTTTTAAGTAATTTTGTGTTTGAATTATGAGGTTAATTTTGTATTTACTTAATTCAAATTTAGCCTGTGTAACCTTTTCAGACATTAAAATTTGCACTTGAAATCTCTATACCCGAGCACATGCAGGAGTTTATAACTTTAGTTAATTTCATCTAATTAATGAAATTATTGCTCTTGAAAATCATAATTAGGATGAAATTCTCAATTTTTGATTAAAAGATGCCCTATGATATTTATAGATTTTAGTTTAGTACCGCCTTCTGTCTGCTTGTATGAAGAGTTGCAGATCCAGAGGCGAAGAAAGTATTTTGGTTTAGATTGCAGTTTAACACACTACTGGCACTTAATTTACTTATTGAGTTTTTACATTTCTCCCAATTTGATTATGATCAATTTACCTCAATTATTATAAGTTATATCAATTTCATTGTTTGTTGCTTTAGCCCCACCCATGCTTATTAGCTAGCACAATAATCACCTCCATATTAGTATAAGAATTATTAAACCCACTTTGGATTCATCCTTATATTTTGAGTTTATCACAAATTTATTAAGCATTTAGCATTAGTCCCAAATTCCAATTAAAGCTTGTTTAATTTTGAAGAATTTACCAGAAAAGAGAACTCACTCATTACTTCCCTTTAATCCATAGAGAATAGCTATTAGAGTTTGTGAATTTAAGATTAGCCTCCCCCAAAGTTTTTAAGTTTAATATTAGCCTCCCCCAAAGTTTGTGAGTTTAATATTAGCCTCCCCCAAATTTCACTTAGATTTTGAATAAATATTCTATTCTTTCCAAAATTTGCTTTAAAGGCACCTCCCTTTTTTTTGTTTGGCCTATAATATTAGTTTTCTCAGCCTAAGTCAGCTCATTTTATCCTCCCATTTTTTCTAAGTCAAAAGTTTTGACAAAATTTTGGCAACCTCCTCATCCCCTGTCATCAGATGTTTTGGCCTACTCGCATCTCTAGATAGAGCGTGTCTTTAATGTCGAAGTTTATCTCATCGCACCTTCTTGAGAATAATGAGGTCTTTACACTTGAAGAAGATAATTGCAATCTATATTCATTCCCCGCTCCTCTTTTTCTAAGTCTAGAATTTAAATAATATTTCTACAGCCTCTCGATGTCATCCCCATGTAGGGGGCTACATCGGGAGTGTTTTAGCCAACTTGGTATGCCCTCTTGAGTGTAGCGAGTTATGTATTGTGACACCGCAGTCGAGTTTTCATCTCGCCACGCCCTCTTGAGTACAACAAGGTCTTCAGACCTGAAAGAATACATACAATGCAATATATAATTATTCCCCCCTTTTTTTTTTAAGTCTAGAAATTAGATAAAATTTTGGCAGCATTTTGTCTAGGGGGAGTAACATCTAACAAGTGTTTATCTTACTCGGTACACCCTCTTGAGTGTAGCGAGTGTCTTGCGACACCATAGCCTATTTTTTCATCACATCGCGCCCACTTGAGCACAACTAGGTCTTCAAACCTACAAAGCAACACAAGCATGCATATATATTCACATTCACAAACCCCACATATTCTGACTTATTTTGCGGCGCGTTGTAGTGCTCAGCAAAGGAACAGGGTTGGGTTATGATTGGGGATGCAAGGTAAGGGGTGGGACACTGAAAATTGAAAGAAGAATTTACCTCTTGACAATGTTCTTCCTCAATTTTGCAGCAAAGCGAAGGTAGGAAGGTTAAAGCAAGGAATGTGACGCCAAAAATCAAAAGAAGAATTCACCTCTTGACGATGTTCTTCCCCTGATTGCGGCACAGTGAAGGTTGGAAGGGTTACGGGGAGTGCGACGCAGGAAACTGAAGAAAGAATTTGCCTCTTGATGATGTTCTTCCAATTCTGAAGCAAAGCTGGAAGGTACGGGGTGTATGAGAATCAGAAGAATTTGCCTCTTGATGATGTTCTTCCCCTGATTCATGGCAAAGCACAAACTGGACGGAAAAAAAAGGTTGTGAACTATTTTTTGTAGGAATATTTGGGCAGTCATGGGAAGGCTCGGTCGTGGGATGGAGACAGTGGAAAGGAGGCGGTAAAATTGCAGTCCTAACAATGGCCAAACAATTTGCGAAAAGCAAATCGTAAATCCACAAATAAGATCCGTGACCTGCGGTCAGCGATCTTAGCGGTTATGAGGATCTGAACTTCGAGGTCCATGAAACTGAGTGAGCAGAACGTGGAGCCACGGCTGGATTTGTTGAGTTTCTGCCAGTGTGAAGTTGCGACCCAGTTGATTAGCGGATGTGCAGGATCAACAGTCAAACGAGTTTGGTCACCTGGCCAGGTCAAGTCTGAGCACGTGAAAATGTGAGATCTGAGCAGGCTTCAGTTCCTAATTAGGTCACTGCAGATGCCTGGATGGATTGGATTTTGAGGGTGGTCGATGGAATGGCAGGCCCAGGTGGGGCTCTCAATGGCAACGAAGATACAAAATCTGGTGCGTGGGTCATCTGGTAGTAACCTGAGCAACCTAATTTGACGGATTGGAGGTAGAAACGGAAAAAAAATTGAGAAAAATCCAAGAAAATTAAAAGAATTACCTTGTATGCAGGAGAGTGCAGGAGAGAGATAATGGGAGAAAAGAATGAGGGAGAAATTTCAGAAAATGGGGGAGATGAGGGAAATGAGGGGGGAGTTGTTGGAAAAATGGGAGGGAGTGGTTATTCAGTTTTTTTTCTTTATTATTTCTTTTTTTTTGCAAACTAAAAATGGGGGAAATTGTAGGGTAATTTGGGGATTTTTAAATAATTTTAAATTTATTAAATAATTTTAAAGTGGATTTCACGTCGATAAATGCACATAGTCAATATATATATATATATATATATATATATATATATATATATATATATATATATATATATATATATATATATATATATATATATATATATATATATATATATATATATATATATATATATATATATATATATATATATATATATATATATATATATATATATATATCTGAATTCATCATTACCCAATGGCACAGTCCATTTCATGATCGTAGGTCATTTGGTTTGAGTTGGTGCCTTCTGACCTTGATATGAGTGCAGGTGCTTTGACGACTTGAGCGCTTGATTGATTGATCATCAAGTCGTACAATATTTATATCCTAACTAATTTTGATGTTTTGAACGCGATGGCAATGTCCGTTCATCTGATTATTTGACATTTACACAGACTCATCTAAATTGAGCATGAATAGTCTCATTTGATAGATTTTGCTATTTCAAAGCTAATGGCACGATCAATTTCACGAAGGGGGCCATTTGGTCATCGTTGGTGCCTACTGACATCGATATGCATGCAAGCATAGTTGATGACTTGAGCGCTTGATAAATTAATCATTAAGTTGTACAATATTTATATCTTGTCCAATTTTGATGTTCTGAATACGATGGTGAAGTCCATTCATCGATTGAAGGTCATTTTGACCATTTTGATGACATCCAATGCTTTTGAACCCCGATTTGTGCACTATCGCTTCCGAAGTTCGTCGAATTCAATTTGTAGGCTTGTTTTGATTTATGGCAGACATATGGAGGTCAACAAATTATTTCTAATTGATTTTGAACAACAGATTTTCCTTAATTAGGTTTAATTGAAAACCTAATAACTCTAATTACTCCCTAATGTCTTTATTAATTAATTACAATTTTCTTGGGTATGTTGAGTGGGATGGCTTCTGCCTCCCCTAATTTTCTTTGAATTTATTAATGAGTTAATTAGAAAATTTAATTAATGAATCCCAAATCACTCTCTTAAAGAAATTAAGAGTAGTTAAGCATTTAAACAGTGACTTAATCCTTTAATTAAACATTATTTAAGTAATTAAGAGATTTATGGAATGATTTTGGGATATTTTCCTTAAGCTATTCCCTAAACCCTTTTTCATTAATCCAAATTTAATTAAGGATTATTTCACTAATGATCTACTTAATTAGCTTAATCAAACTTCCAAAATCAATCCAAACTTAATCAATCTCTTCTTGGGTAGATCCTTAGGTGTTCAAGAGCCTAAGGTAAGCTTAAGGAAATCATAATCCAACCTACATGTGTAGGGTGGTTATGAATATACTTAATTAAACCCTTTAGTTAATTAATATTAATTATGAGCCAATTTCATTAGGCCCCTTTCTTTCTTAGGAGCATTGCTGATATAAATTCCATGTGGTTGCATATCATATGTTGGCTCATAATTAGTTGGTTAATTATGTTAAAGTGTTGTAGGTAAGGGGTAATTAATGGATTTAATTTACACCTTAACCTAAACAAAATATAAATCAATCTAATGATTCTAAAATTGAACTAAACTAATTCACACATGTGAGAAATGGGTTAGGACCAGCAAACTCTCTTCACATTTCTTAAATCAAATCAAACTCAAATTCAAAAACAAAAATAAAAGTCTTTTTAAGAAATTTTGATTCACTTTCAATAATCTTATCTTATAGGATTATCCTTAGGAATTAATTAGAGTGAATGAAGTTACATGCTTACATCACTTTATTGCTTTTCAAGCATGATAAATGAATATTTTTCATATGAAATCATGCATTCACATCTTTTGAGGAATCAAATTAAGTAAAATATTTCCTTCGTGTCAAATTGCATATTTTAGCTAAAGTAAGAATATGAGTGGCTATTATCACTATTAAATCAAAAATTTTTTTCAAAACCTATAAATCAAAGATCATAAATGAAGGTATGCTACTTATAAATACTTATAAGCTTGCATGTGATTATAGCATAAAATGTGTTATGTGACTTTCTTCTTTTTTCTTAACATGGATTTGGATAGGATTTGCAAAGTGTATAGTTCATTTCAAAAGAACATAACACTTGCTTAAATCCATTCTTATCCACCTCTATGTTATGACTTAAGAAGGATCTTCACATTACACATATATTAATTGCATAACCAAATCAAACAAAAATAAAAATCTTTTGCATGACTCTTCTTCTATTTATTTCTTTTTGTTCATGCACATGTATTTAATAAAAGTAAAATATTAGTCTGGACATCCCGGGGTTATGAGGTTTTAAGTAACCCCAAGTAGGTCCTGTACCTTACACTCCTTGTGTAGAAAATAATTACACCGTACTCACTTATGTCTTTCATACATGTAAATGTGTATTTGATTAATGGATAAAAGAGCCCCTCTTTTCTACTTAAATAAAATCATGCATTCATGAAATATTCAAGATTTTCATAAACAATATTCCTTAGCATTCATCATCAAAGTGTGCTAAAGTATTTGCATTATATGTATAGCTATGCTTATGATGCATTCATATGCATGGTATATATGTTGGAAAGAAATGAATTGTTGCGTGTTATGCGATAGTAATTTACCTTAATTAATCTTAAGATGCATTTCTTATTGAATAGGTTTATTTAGAGTAAATATAAACTTAGGATTAATTAAAACACATAATAAAACATTCACTAAAGAAAAATCATTAATGAATCTACCTTAGAAAATACTTATGGTAGGGATGAAAGAGAAGTTCTCTTTTCTTTTCTTTTCTCCTCTTTACAACACTTAGTAATTAAATGTAGGTTCATTCAAATCAAATTAAATCATCAAATAAAATTGACCAAATTAACTAAATCACTTATAATGAACCACCCTCTAAGTTGAATCCTTTCACACTTAGAAAACTTCAACCTTAAAGCCTAGCTAAGACATGACACACAAGCCTTAAATGACACACACATTAGGCTAAGTCATCATTTCTAGCTCTATGTTAGGGTGATGCATGGTTTGATGCCTGATTTTATTTTATGAAGTAATATTTTAGACTAGATGTTAGGGTGCATGTGCATAGACTGGATGGTAGGATGATCTTAGTCTAACCATGTCTTCTGCAGGGGATTGTCCTTAAGGGGTGCTGAAATAAAAATATAAAAAATACTTTTGTTGTGCATGTTGCTTATACCCCAAAGCATAATCCAAAATAGGCCAGGTGGACTTGGTTACCCATATATGGGTTGCTAAGCCCAATTTATTCATATAACTGCTTGGGATGCATGGTGTGTTTAGCTAATCTCTATTTTGTAGGTTTTAGTTAGATTTACTTTTCCCATTTTCATGTAAATTTTGCAATTAAGATTTGGAATGAATGTTATTGGGGATTAGGATGAACATTAGTCATAAGACTAAATCTTATGCACCATGTGAAGCCTTGGAGCAACTACATCCCAACCAACCAAAAGAAGGAAAGAAAGAAGAAAAGAAGAAAGAAGAAATGAAGAAAAAAAAAAGAAAGAAGAATGAAGAATGAAGACCCCCATAACATGAATTCCTTCTAAATTATAATTATTCATTTGTAATATGTGTTGTATAAGGGTAGAGCTCGACTACCCTTTTTTTTGAGTTTGTACAATGGAGCCCAACCACATCGGCCTTTTACTCTTTTGTGCTAGCTTTATAAAATTATTTAATGTTTTGTTTATCTTGTGCAATTAGGATGGCATGTCTTCCCTAGTTTCTTCATTATTTGATGAATGGCCTGGATGCGATTAGGCTCTTAGGGAAAAATAAATTTTCTACCCAATTAATCAACTCAAAATTAAAAATTAATAACTCATAACCTCACCTAAAGCCTAGGATGTAAATCAAGATAATAAAAGATTTAGCAACCCCTTAACTGGATGTTGTATGTTTCACATAATGCATAAAATCATCTTGCTTCACTCTTGCTAATTGAGGGATTCCACCTTTGCTAGATAACATGGATTGACCTTTGAGAGCCATGGTAGAACCATACCTCCTTCTGTTGATTTTGGTCCATAACCAATTTCTCATGCATTAGGTATATGAATCCCATAGCCTGTGTCAAATCAAAATGTCCAAAAATCAAAATAAAACTTAATAAAATTTGCATTAGATCAAGCCATTACTCATGCCCTACATGATCTAGTCTCTTAGGGAGTGTGTTTAAGAACTTAGTCTCATTTCTAAATAAATAATAGCTTAGCTATCTTGTAAAAGTATAAGGCTTGCCTACATGTATTTAAAATTGTAGAGGATTTAGTTGGCAGCCACCCAGGAAATTGTAAGTCCTACAGTTGGGTGGTTTATCCTCTCTCGTAGAGGTAAACCATATGCCCATTTTCGTCGTGGATTTAAGTCATGCTTTGGCCCTCACCAAAGTTTCCTAGATTCAGGATCTGAGATTGTTATTTCCCTTTATGGGCTACAAGCATAAATCCTCACCTCTTAGGCATTTCCATGATCTTGTGTTGTGGAATTGTAAGCCCAAGATTTATAATAAAAATTCAACTCAAACAAATAATTCCCCTCAATTTCAAAAATATGATGCCCAACCATAAGATAATTTTGGATGCTCACTAGGCTTCCTAGTATCATGAGCATCCCCTACTTATCTTCTTTTGGTTTCAATAATAACTCCCTCCTTTTCATCAATCCCACTTGATCTTCCAAAAATAACCAATTGCTTGATAGTCCTATCTTTGAAATTTTTAGAGACAATGATCATTTACCTTAATCGAGAGTATTCTTAAGGAATCTCATTTCTTAAGATGTAATTAACTATGGGAGCTTGCCTCCATAAGAAACTTAATGAACCTGATTTAAAATAAATCTTACTTTACTTTTTCATGTAAAGTAGGGAAAGAATCTCTAGTATATTTGAAGACCCATCGTCCTTAGGAGTCCTTATTAGGTGATTAAGTACATTATAGGATGGTGACTTCTATCTTTTGAGATAATACACCTTTCCTCAATGTCATACCAGATCACCTTAATAAGAATATCTGTGGATCTGCGTGGTGTTCTACTAGTGTAAAAATTTTGTTTTCATTTATTCATTTAGTTGAAGATAAAAAAATTTTCACCATAGTACTTTGTACATCCATTTCTACAGAATAACTCATTCAACATAGAGTCTCGTACATTAGTAATTTGAATTTATTACACCTTTAAATCACCATTTTTTTAAATTTTTAAATATTTTGTTGCTACTATAACATATATATGACTAACCGAAGATGGAAAGAGAAATTGTCTCCAGTGAAGTCGCTAGAAATCTAATGGCTCAAAAATGACCTCTCACAAATGAAGAGTGTATGATTTAATTATCGATGTAATTTTCAGAAGGCAGGTGAGATAGTAGATAAGACACTACCAGAGATTTCATCCTCATTTTTTGAAGACTTTAGATCTAGTTCCAAGTTTCTTATAGGTGCAGGCACCTATAGTTAATTACCCCTCCCAATATTAAGAGAGAACTTTCAATTAAGGCTAGTCATAAGATCGCTAAATGCATAGCGTATAGTAGCAGCATGTAGATTATTGAAATTTAGATTTATGAAATTCATCATATTTAACTTAAAATGGATGGTTGGGGGAATGATGATGTGTCCGATCTAGATCCATGGTTTAGTCATCCTGCATTGTCACTTTCTTGTAAGTGGAGGTACTAACCCAACAAAGGATCCCCATCCATGCTGGGTTGCGTCATCCAAGAAATTCTTGTAGACTTGGGGTGGTGTTTATCTAAGGAGACAATCTTAAGTCTTCCTTAGCTGATAGAGAGCTTTTTATCCTATCAAGTGTACCCTATGATTCACATCTCAAGGTACAGATACATTTGGGAGCATATGGGCTACAGTCGTGATCATAATATAATAATTCTATTTGGCAGCAACCACCCGACTAGAGGACCCTAGTCGTAACAATATCATATGTGGAGCCTACTGGCCAAACCACGTAGTCAGAGGACACGGGTCATATCTTTACTAGCGTAAGATTGATTGAGAGTAAACATAGTAGAACACTTGATTTGACATTGGCTCCTTTATGAACTAGAGTTTTCTTAATTTGTCACCTTCAACAAATTATTACGGAAGGTGGATTGAATGGAGCTTGCTTTAAGCTTTTAAAGATTAAATTTCATTTAAGTAGTTAACACCTGGTAATTTATCTAATTTTTATATTTGTATTGACACCTAATTTTGATTAATTCAACTTGAGCTTGCAAACACATTTTGATCATAAGTATCCCCTCCGATTAAAATCTTCATTCAACACAACCATCATAGGGGTGATGTATTATTTGATCATTTAATTTATTGCTTCAGATCCTGTCAACTCTATTAGTTTAATAATAAAGGATCAAATCTACTATCATATGACAAAATTAGCTTCTCAAATGTTTTAATAAGCTGAAATTCTTATACTAATTATATTTTTAGGTTTTGTTAACCTGGACCTGGTCCTAAGACCAAACCGGGAATGAACCCATGCAGCATCCTTAGATACAAAGTTTAAGCATTCAGCATAGTGTGAGGGCCCATGCTGGTATTCTTTGAAAATATTTACATAATTTGAAGGCATTAAATTTGAGTTTTAATTATACTTTATAATGTGTGCAAGGGCTTAATTGAAGCCTTAATTAATGCCTTCTATTTTCTTGTATGATGTGTTATGAATCCGATGGCATAGAGATATTTTAAATTAGTCTAATAGCCTATTAAATCGCTTGGAATAACATTTAATTGCTTTCTCTTATTCATAGTTGTCTAGTCTTTGGACCTTCAATAGACACTCATTTAAATCTATTGACGATCTTCAAACTCGTCACTATCTCTATTCAATTTCTCTTTGATCCAATTTGAGCATTTAATAAGGTGAATAATACATTTCAAATATTTTCCAAGAATTCCTTGATTATGCTTATTAGAAACCCTTCAATTTCATTAGAAATCTCTTATGAATCATTTGATTTCCTTTAATTTACTTGGAGTGAATTATATTTGAAGACTATATCTTAATTCCAAATGGATCTCTTGTGCTTTGATTAGATATTCAATCAGATCATCTTTCACATCAATTGAAATGAGGCATTGAAGTGTTAAGCTTATATTTATCACCTAAATATCCAACTCATTTCAATTACTTCATGATTGAGTATCTAAATATATTTCTAGATATTGTATATTTCAATCTTAAATATGATTGAAATTTTCTTTTGATTATCCAAATGTGAAATCTAAGATAATTCAAATATTGAGTGAGAGATGTTTGTTCATTTGAGAGCATTTGACTAATTCTTGGTTCTAGTTGGAGTCAAATTTTGATAATTTTGTTTACTTTAAAATTTAACAAACTCAAATTAAATCTTAAATTAGCTTAAATTTTTAATTTAAAGTAATTTATTTGAGTTTTTATCAATGCAAAATTCGGCAGCATTTCGGCATAGTGGTGCCACATCTAACAATTTTTTGGGCTTACCCATCACACCCTGATAAGCATGAAGGTTGGTGTTTTGAAGCACCTTGGATGATTTTCATCTCATCATGCCCTGATGAGCATGACAAGATCTTCCAACCTGCATAAATTAAGCATACGCATATACATATAATTTCTGCACATATTTACACATCTTGAAAATGATTCCCACAAATTACAGCTTAAAACTTTTTTTTCTTTTTGACTTTCAATTTTGGTAGAAGGAAATCCAATGCAATTTTTTTTTCTTGGAGGAGAATCAAGAATGACAGCATCTTGGTTAGATTCACAAGATAGGAAGAAAAGAATAAAGAAAACTCATTCGTTTGGTTTGCTAACCTGACTGAATGGTCACTCAGGTGGTAGGGAGAAGAAGAGTGGGAAATGGTTCCTTATGGGATGGGGAAAATGAGAGAGAATTCTTATGGCAGAGGAGGGAGAAAGGGAAGGGAGTGGATTACGGCTTACAGTTGAGGCGATCGGATTGGATGGGAGCCTCAGCATTGAAGCTTACGTCCCTAGGTTTGAATGATGATGAGAGGAGATCGCTCACTTCTTGCTTGAAAAACAAACTAGAGCCACGAGCCTTTCAGGGATTGTGAATCAGATGGGAGATCAAGAGGGAAAGTGCGACTTGCGATTTTGCTTGCAGTTTCAGCGAGGATTGGCCAAGAGCAGGAACAATTGAGGAAAATTGAACGAGAGAGGGAAGAAGGAGACTCTCACGTGTGTGCGGTTGAAGGAGGCGAAGCCGAGTGAACGAAGGAAATCGGGATTGAGGCTTTTAGCTTGAGGGAAAATTGGGCTCCCTTAGGGATGAATTAGGGATTAATAGCAACTTAAAAAAATTTATTTAAGTGATTAAATCAATCCCTAACTTGAATTTTTATGATGACATCATTATATACTTAATATATATGTTGATTTAAGATTATTCTGATGTTCTGGATGTAACGGCGTAGTCCATTTTGCAATTGAAGGCTATTTGATTCAAATTTAGGTCGAATCAAGCTAATTTCAGTTCACATTTGTGCATCACTACTTTCGATCGCTCGATATTCGCAGACTTATCTGAATTGAGTACAAACAGTCTCATTTGATAGATTTTGATATTTTGAAGCTAACAGTGTAATCAATTTCAATAATAGAGGTTGTTTGGACATCACTGCAGCTTTCCTACTCTGATATATGTATTAGCACATTGATGGCTCGATCTCTTGATCGGTTGACCATTAGATTGTGATATATATATATATATATATATATATATATATATATATATATATATATATATATATATATATATATATATATATATATATATATATATATATATATATATATATATATATATATATATATATATATATTCGATCAATTTTGATGTTCTGAATGTGATGGCGAAGTATGTTCATCGATCGGAGGTCTTTTCAACTAGTTTATGTGATGTCTAGTCTATTTTAACTCTGATTTGCATTCTAAAGCATCCAAAGTTGATCAAATTCATCTTATAGCCTCGATTCGACTCATGTAGCATATGTGGAGGTCAACATGTCCTAGTAAGGGGAGGTGGGATTCTTTCATGTCAAGTGTTCCAATGGGAGAGGTGAGGTGAACTCAACTCCCCATGAGTCATGGCTGCCCTAACCACCCCTTGGGTGAGATGATCAATGTCCATCATGCCTATCTGGACCAATGGATGAGTGCCAAACTACCAAGAAAGAGAAATGAGCACTTGGGCAAGTGTCTTTTCTCATGGGATGCCCTTGACCCAAGGGCAAAGTGGTCATTTGATATTAAATTTGATTGGAGCAGATTTAAAATGAGTCAAAAGTGAATTAGACCAATTTCATGTCATTTGGAGTTCATTTGGATTAATTTGGGTCAATTGACCCATTTGGTCCAAATTAGGTCAAAATGGGTTAACTTGACCAATTAATCAAATTGGTCAAACTAAGGGTTGAGTTAAGTTTAAATAATCACTTGGAGTGCATTTGTTCAACTGGTTTCAATCAATTTGGTTTAATTTGGGTTTTGGCCAATTTGATCCTATAGGTCAATTTGGGCTAAGTTGACCAATTTTACCCAATCAACGAAATTGGCTTGTATCATGGCTTGGTTTGGGATTGGTTGATCATTTGGAATATATTGTAGGCTTTGGTTAAGTTCAATTTGGATTTGATTGGTTTTAAGTTGATTTGACCCTTAATGTCAAATTGGGCTAAGTTGGGTTAGGTTCACCAATTGATCAAATTGGGATCAATTGATGCTTTGGTCAAGTTCAATAATCAATTTAGAGTGAACTTGAGTCATTGGTTGCAATAAATTTGGTTTATGTTGCAATTTGGCTAGTTTGGGTACATATGGGTTAAAGGGTTGACTTGGTCAACAAACTATGTTGACTTGGTTTGACCCAATTCATGATAATTGATTAATCTAATGATCAACAATCATAACATGAAGTCTGGATTGGCTTAATTCACTATGATTTGATTTGAATTGGATTTTCATTCATGTGGGTCAAATTGTCCGCTTTGGCTCAAGTGAGCCAATTGGGCTTAGTTGGCATGATTTTTGAGTTGATTTTTATTTAGTTGAGTTTATATATAGATTTGAGATTGACATATAAAATCAATTGAAATTGGCTTATGTTCAAATGACTTTTGGCTCATATGATAATTTCAAGCCAAAAGGGTCAACATGGACTTGAGTTGGGTTGACTTGGGTTTGGTTTGATAATGATGGTTTATGTTTAAATTTAAATCAATGATTATAGATTTCATTTATATTTATGAATATAAATGAAGGAATGATTGATTTATAAAGAAATCCATGAGTTTGAATTGGTTTGGATAACATTTAGCCAAGTTCAAGAATTTGGCTAAAAGAGCTAAAATTGGGAATTTGATTTGATTAGGGTTTCAATCATTTAGAATTTGGAATTGATTTGTGGTTTAGAATTTTGATTTGAATTTGATAATTGAGAAGATCGATTGGATTGGGGTTGATTTGAATTTGATTAAGGCTAAGTCCATAAGATAAAATCAAAGGGCTTAGGAAGGGATTTGGAGTTTGAATTTAATCATGGGTTTCAATCATTTGATAGTTGGATTTGATTTTGGAATTTGGATTTGAATTTGAGATTTTATTTGAAAGAAGAAAGCAAGTATTTGGTTTGGGCTATAGGGTAGGTAAGTCTTCGTAAATTCCTAAGGCATAGCCTTTCCGTATGACTAACTCTTACAAGTCTCTCAGGTTAGGTTAAGTATTCACCTAATCACTAGAAGTGTCTTAAGACTAAGGAACTCTTAGTGTTTATAAGAGTCTTAGATCTATGGTGAGGAAGTTAAGAACTCACTGGAAAAGTGAGGTCAACAATAATGCAACACATGGTTTACAAAATCCTTCCATCATTGGGTGCACCTTAACCAAGTAGGGACCACGATAATAATAGAATCATGAGATCTAGATCGGACATGTCATCATTCTACCAACCATATGCTTTAAGTTAAATAATGGTGAATTTCATATATTCTAAATCCCAAATTTTAAACTCTACATGCTACTACTATGCACTATGCATTCAGCGATCTAACGACTAGCCTTAATCAAAAGTTCTCTCTCAACATTGAGAGGGGTAATTAACTATAGGAGCTTGCACCTATAGGAAACCTGGAACCAGATCTAAATTCCTCATAAAATGAGGATGAAATCTCTAGGTAGTGTCTTATCTACTATTTCTTCTACCTTCTAAAAATTTCATCGACACATCAAATCATACTCTCATCATCAAGAGTTCGGTGGCAAATTTTTGGAGCCCACAGATTTCTGGTGACTCCGCTGGGGACTGGTTTCTCTTTCTGTCTTTGGCTAGTCAAATTTAGAGTATAGTTGTAGCAGAGTATAAGTAATCAAAATTGAAATATAGTCATAAAATAAAATCTCTAATAAACATAATAATTTGTTGATTATAATTTTATTTGCTCAAAATTTTCTTTTGAATATGTTGTTTTATTATTACTCTATTGTACCTCTATATTTTGAAAGTATGGGGTAGAATATTTTATTTTGATTATTGATCCCAATCTTTCATTTGTGTAGATGGATCTTTAGAACAATCCATTCATAGTGAAGCTAAGCCACGAGTCTAACATCCGTCTGGCTAATTCTATCATCAACACTAGGGATGTTAGAGCAACCATTCAATTTGGTAGTGTTTACTTTCTGGCAATTGCAGCTAAAGCTACATCAATCTAGAATATATCTACACATCGTGCACATTAACCTGTGTAATAGAGAAATTACACTAAAGTAGTTACTGCTAAAGCTCCCCAAAATAAAGCTTTTGTGTTTCAAAGATTGGGATATTCTGACACTCTAACTATGAAGAGAAGCTTTGTTGAAAAGTCTCATTATACATAAACATGCCAATTGAACCTTTTGTACCAAAAAAGCATGATCATGAAGCTTCTTCGTTTGGATGAAAATTAATAAGAAGGCAGAGAAGAAGGATGAATAGCAAACTATGAGCTCAAAAAATCCTGTCAGAGCATGATCTAAGATCAGACGGCCATGATCAGATTCACAGTTTAGGAAGGGAGTCAAGGGATCTAACGCAGGATCTAATCAGAACCATTCATTTCGATCACGTGAAATGGATGGATCATTATCTATCCCATTCATGAGCGATGAAAGATGTATATCGTCCATCTTTCCCCATTCGATCCAAGCTCACTCGAGCTTAGATTGCCTCCAAATTGATCCCACACTTTCGGGGAGGGAGGTGTACACATGTAATGGTCAAAAACTCATTACATTCAAAGTTACTTCACAAAAGACCAAGCTTTTTTCCATAGAAGGCTCGATCTGTAAAATTATCTCATCGGAGTTAGTATCCGGCAGTGGGATCGACGGAGGTAGCTTCGCCTAGTTGAAGAAAGGTCCTATTAAGAAGCTTTGAGCTTTATTTGGGGTAAAGTGGTCGGTCGACCAATCCACGCATGTAAAGGATTCGGCTCTGATTGAAATCCAATCTTCGTTGCTTGGGAAGGCTTGGAGATGATTCGATTGGCTTCAATGGAGTAAGAGGATGGTGTGGGTGCAAGGAATCAAAGTTTGATCGAGTGGAGGAGGAGTATTGATCGAAGGAAGGCTGCCCTATTTTCAGTTTCACACACAAAGAGGAAATCCGATTGAGGAAGGCTTCGCGAAAGCTTGGAATCACTCTGAGGGGTTTCGGAATTGGCTTAGGGACTCACACGATGCCGAATGACTCCTTTCCCACTCAAATGTGTGTGAAGGATGGGCGGGATGGGTTAGTTTATTTCGGCCGGCAGGCCACTGCCAGAGTGACAAAGAGGTCATGTCCAACTCCATGTGGCTCGACTTGAGTGGAGGGAGCCATGGGAAGAGCCTCTAAGGCTAGTGTGCAAAGTTCCCTTTGATTTGTCCATAGGATGCTTGGTTTGGCTTGAGTGAGGATGAGTTAAACTTCCATTGGTCCTTGGCTAACCAAAGGTGGGTTAGTTGAGCTAGGTGGGTCAAGTGGAGCCTCACTTGAGTGCTTGGAGGCTGCCATAGTGATGGGGAAGTCAACTTTGTTTGTTAGAAAGAAGATCCAATGGAAAGATGGTTTGTCCAATGGCTGATCCCCTTTGTGGGGCCATTATAGATTTGGACTAATTTGGGAATGAATTAGGACATATTTGGGTCAGGCTTGACCAAATCTAAGGGTCCCATGAGTTGGATTGGAGTGATTTGGCTTCATTCGGTCAAAATGGGTTCATTTGAGTTAGGTTGGGTTGGTTTGACCAATTAGTCAAATTGGGGCAAACTAATGCTTGGGTTAGGTTCAAATGATGATTTGGGATGTTTTGGTTTAATTAATTTGGATTAATTTGGCCTAGGTTTGGATTTGACTCATTTGGATTCAAAAGGTTTGGGTTAGGTGTTGAGTCAAGTTCAATTGGTTGATTGAAAGAAATTGTAGGCTTTGGTTTGGTTTAATTTGGATATAATTTAGATTTTAGCCAATTTGACCATTTAGGTCAATTTGGGCTAGGTTGGTTCAAGTTGACCAATTGGTCAACTTGGCCTCAATTAGGGCTTTGGTCAATTTCAATAAGTAATTTAAAATGAACTTGAGCCATTGGTTGCAATCAATTTAGATCAAATCATGATTTGACCCATTTGGCTTTTTAGGCCAATTTGGGTCAACTTGGATCAAATGGCTAATTAGGCTTGGTTTGGCTCAAGTGAGGGTTTAGTCATGTTCAATCATTGATTATGAATTGGTCTGAATCAATGGTTTTAATCAATTTGGCATATGGTAGATTTTGGCTAGTTTGGGTTTCATTTGGGCTAAATGTTGACTTGGTCAAAGGTCAAGTTTGACTTGGTTTGACCTAATTTAAGGCAATTGATCACCCTAAGGTGGTTCTTGGTTATGTTGTGAGGTTTATATGGGCTTAGTTCAATCCAATTTGGGTTGGATTAAAACTTGGCTCAAAAAGGTTCATTTACGCCACTTTGGGTCAAGTGAGCTTAAATGAGTTATTTGGCTCAATCATGGCTTGATTCAGTTTAGTTGAACTCACACATGATCTTAGGATTGAAATATAAATCCAATTGCAATTGATTTGGAGCCAATTGGGTTTGGTTCATATGACAATTTCAAGTCAAGAGAGGTTAACATGGACTTGACTTGGGTTGACATGGGTTTGGTTTGATAATTGTAGTTTATGTTTATATTTGGGTCAATGATTGTAGGAATGATTGAATCATGAAGGAATCCATGAGTTTTGAATTGATTTGGGTATCATTAAGCCAAGTTCAAGAATTTGGCTAAAAGGGCTAAAATTGGGAATTTGATTTGATTTGGGTTGAGTTTTGGCCATTTGAATTTATATTTTATTTATGTTTCTGAACATAAATGAAGATATAAATGGTTTATGAGAAAATCACTTGAGTTTGGAGTGATTTGGAAGCAAATTTGACCAAATCTAGGCATGTAGGTCAAAAGGGTTTGACTTGGGAATTGATTTGATTTGATTTATTTTTGGTCATTGGAGGGTGGGTTTCATTTATATTTGTGGATATAAATGAAGGAATACTTGATTTATAAAGAAATCAATCAAGCTCAGGTTGATTTGGATCAAGATTTCATTAAGCTTATGGAGGTGGGTCCATGTGGCTTAAGAAGGGTCTTGATTTGGTTTGATTTATTTTGATTTGATTTGGATGGTTCGAATTTGGATTCCATTTATATTTGTGAATATAAATGAAGGAATTATTGATTTATGAAGAAATTAACCAAATTTTGGTTGGCTAAGCATTTGAAGGTGGTTCATATAAATTAGGAAGAGATTTTGGAGTTTGGATCTAATCATGGAATTCAAACATTCGAAGTTGGATTTGATTTGAAATTTGGATTGCGATTTAATTTGAGATTGAATTTGATAATTGAAAAAATTAATTGGATTGAGGTTGATTTGAATTTGGTTAAGGCAAAGTCTCTAAGATAAAATCAAAGGGTTAGAAGGGATTTGGAGTTTGAATTTAATCATGGGTTTCAATCATTTGATAGTTGGATTTGATTTTGGAATTTGGATTTGAATTTGAGGTTTGGTTTGAAAGAAGGAAGCAAGGATTGGGTTTAGGCTATAGGGTAAGCAAGTCCTCCTAAATCTCTAATGCACAACCTATTCTTATGGCTAACTCTTCTAAGTCTCTAAGGTTAGGTTAAGTATTCACCTAATAACTAGAAGTGTCTTAAGACTAAGGAACTCTTAGTGTCTATAAGAGTCCTAGATTTATGATGAGGATGTTGAGAGCTCACTCCAAAAGTGAGGTCAACAGACACCCAGTCCGTATGTCAAGGAATCCACTTTCGAAAGGTCCCAACGGAAGGGAAAGTGTGGCTAAGTTATTCCGACAAGCGCTTAAAGAAGGATTAAAATTGCCATAATCCAAAAGACCTGAATAGTCAGGTCAAACTAATAATCTAAATATTGTTCATATCATCATGTAATTAGCCACCCAATTGAAGATTACTATGTTTTTAAGGATTGGCTAGAGAGAAAATATCGAAAGGGTGAATTCACATTGTCTGATAGTGTTCTTATTCATCCTAAAAGACAATATATCAGGGTGGTTACATCCACTTCAGCACCATTGATGAAAGTGAAGGAAAAAAGGAAAAATAAGACAAGATGAGCAATGGGAGATAGTGGTCTCTAAGAATATCATGAAAATGCTGAAGCAGCTAAAAGATGTCCTTAGTGTTAAGTGGAAATCACCACCTGAACCTATATTGGATTTAAAAGAAATGCCTAAACCAAGAGTTTTAGCTTCTCAGTAGTATTTTGATAAGGCTACTTCATCACAGTACGAGGAGCAGTCTGCTAAACATAGGCCTCATAAATCAAATAGGTCAGCTAAGAAAAGAAGATCACAAAAAGAACTATAATTCAAAAAATCATCAATAATCTAGAGGAGTATCATCAACTGATGAGATAGATAAGCTTGCTAATTACATGTCAGGACTTCATATCACTGAATCAAATGAAGAAGGAAATAGTAATGAAGACTTGCTTCCTAGAGAGACATGTCAAGCTATTTCGGTGGTTTCGAACATCCCCCAATATGATCCATGCTTGGATAATTGGAATCAAACAACTTTGAAAATGCAATTTGCAAGAATGAGTTCAAGAAGTTTGTCTCGCCAAGTAAGATGATTCCTAGGCCTATAACATCAAAGTCATGTCTGATGGTGTGACAAGTGAAGATAGTTCAGAAGAAGACCTATGTTTCCTAATGAAGATGACTCTGAGCCTTCAAAGACATCCTAAATGAGCTGCTTGAAGCTTGGCAGTGACTCTGAAGCATCTACATAATCCTCCGGGGTAGATGGTGACTTTGAAGGAGCTACCTCATCTGAAGAGTCTGAGCCAAATAAAGCAGTCCAAGTGCTACTGGAGTGGCAAGATACTATCACCCCCATTAAAGAAAGGGCTATCAAATAAGCACAAAATCAGAAATCAAGATAAAAATATTGAAGTTAATGAAGATATCATCCCTAAAGACCCTAAGAAGAAAGCAAATTCAAGTGGATGAATTGATTATAATATCCTATCGCATCTGAGAAAAATCCCTGCACAATTGAGTGTGTATGATGCTCTCTTGATGTCAAAGGACCTATAAGAAACACTGATTCAAGCTCTTAAAGATCCATAGAGATATGAAGCTTATTTTGCTGAACGATGTATGACTGAAGTTTTTCAAGCTCAAGATCTCCCAATGATCACTTTCTCGGAAGAAGATCTTATGCTCGGGACAGTGGAACACAATCACCCATTATATGTAACTACAGAAAGTGATGGAATTATAATCAATCAAATTTTGATTGACTTAGGTTCATCAGTAAATCTTATGAGTCTACGAGCACTTAGGTGGTTGTCCCTACACATTCAGCATCTTAGATGAGAAAAATTGATGGTCGATGGCTTCAATGAAATGGGGCAGAGGACTCTCGAATCTTTCATTCTACCGCTTAGGTTTGGAGAACTCTATACTCAAGCTAAATTTCATGTAATAGATGCCGACACCTCATTCAAAGCTCTATTAAGCCATCCTTGGCTCCATGAATATGGTATGGTTCCGTCTACTCTACATCAATGTATGAAGTACATAATAGACAGAGCAGAACATAAGATTCTTGACACTATTCAACCATTTATAGTTCATAAGGAAAAAATTTATGAGGGTGTAAAGTATTTTCTTTCAAAAGAAAATAAGCCTCAGCAATCTGCAGCTCCAACTTCAAAAACTATGAAACAACCCAAAGAAGAGAAGGAGCAAAAAAGAAGAAAGAAGGCTGCATTAAATCTCTCTAAAACTTTTGACATATCACCAAAGCTACAGAGGTATGTTCCTCATTTGGGCAGTGATATAGAAGGAGAAGAAGATATTTCAGTTGAACTCAAGCAAAAATATGAGCCTTCAACAAAAGAAAATGAGATAAATAACCTTAATTTTGATTATGATTTTGAGTCCATCTATGCAAGTGAAGTTCAATGTGTCTCTTCTAGAAGGGTTGCTAACCTATTAGTATTAAACGATTCATTCATAATTACACTAGTTCCTCCTCGATATTTCAAAGAAGTCATATTGCGTGATGTTCACAGCATTGAGGAACTAAAAATCTTTTATGTACTTCTACTACCTGGAAGCAACAAATTAAGAACTTCATTCTATAGATCTGAGGAATGTCAAAACTATGATTCTAAATGGCTTATTCAATTCTCAAAGTCTAAATAGATGGTACCCACCAGAATGTCGAGATACTATCCTCCAAAAATTTGAAGGATGATGCACAAACTTAGAATTGATGTTGCAACTGATAGATGGTGAGCTCTCTTCTTTGATAACTTATGGAGTTCAAAAAGTCCACAGACCTCTTGAAAAAGTGATAATTATACCACTAAGGGTCTCGGATACATCCAACAAAATCATTATCAAAGGAACACTTGCTATACGGTAATCGAAAGTGAGATTAAAATTGAAATTGAAAATGAAGATGACTTTTATGAAGTCGTTCTCACAATCGATGGGGAAGTAGAAGCCAAACTGGCACCTAAAGAACTTGAAGGTAGTGGGCAGACATCTACCATGGATGAGTTGAAAGAAATCAATTTGGTGACTGAAGAAGAACCCCATCCAACCTTCATTAGTGCTCTTCTGCCTCATGATAAGGTTGAAGAAATAAAAATATTGCTTTATGAATTCAGGGACTGCTTTGCTTAGACATATTATGAGATGCCTCGCTTATCCCCCGATGTGGTAGTTCATAAGCTAGCTATCAATTTTGATTCAATACCAGTCAAATAAGCTCCTAGAAGAATGAGACTGGATGTCGAGGAACAAGTGATCATAAAAATAAAAAAGCTAATTGAAGCAAGTTTCATTTGTGAGGAGAAGTATGCAGATTGGATAACCAACATTATTCCCGTAAAGAAGAAGAATGGTTAGATTCGAGCCTGCATCGACTTTCGAGATTTAAATAAGGCATGTCTAAAAGATCATTATGTCAGAATTTCTAGTGGATGATACCTCCAACTATGACATGTTCTCTTTTATGGGTGGATCATTTAGGTATAATCAGATCAAGATGGCTCCTGAAGATAAGAAACACACATCATTCAAAACACCAATTGGTATTTATTGTTACACAGTTATGCCATTCAGATTGAAGAATGGAGCTACATATCAGAGGGCCATGACACGCATCTTCGATGAGTTGATTCATCAAAAAGTAGAATGCTAAGTTGACGACCTCGTCGTTAAAAGCATTGATCATAAAGATCACATGGAGGATTTAAGGATTGTCTTTGAAAGGATCGGGAAGTAAGATCTCAAGATAAATCCTCTTAAGTGTGCTTTTGGGGTTTCCTCAGAAAAATTTCTTGGATATGTTGTAAGACATAGAGATATTGAGATTGACCCCAACAAAATCAAGGCGATCGTGGAGATGCCTCCACCGAAGAACCTTCGCTAGCTTGGCTCCTTACAAGGATAACTCGCATTCATTTGGCATTTTATGTCAAACCTATTAGGAAGATGCCAACCCTTTACGAGGCTAATGAAAAAGAACGCTCCATTCAAATGGGATGAGGAATGCCAAGAAGTATTTGAGAGAATTAAAATGTATATACTCAATCTGCCAATTTTAGCAGCTCCTATCATAAGGAAACCTCATATATTATACACTGCAGCCTTAGAGGAGTCCCTCAGGGCTTTACTTGCACAACACAATGAAGGAAATAAAGAAAGCGTGTTATACTATATTAGTCAAAGATTAATAGGAGTTGTAGTATGCTACTCTCCAATAGAGAGGCATTGTCTAGCATTGATATTTGTAGTTCAGCAGCTTCACCATCACATGCTTTCTCATAAAATTACATTAATATCAAAGGTTGATCCGCTGAAGTTCTTGATAATGAGACCAATATTGACAAGTCATTTAGCTTGATGGGCAGTACTCTTATTATAATTCAATATTACGTACGTACCCCAGAAAGCAGTGAAGAATCAGTTCTTGGCAGACTTCCTTGCTTCGCATCCTATCCCAGCTGATTCATAGCTTAATAATGACTTGCTTAATGAGCATATTCTATTTATTAATGAAAGAGGAAACCTATAAATCTAAGAGATGTATTTTGATGGAGCGTCATCGATCAAGCCAGCACAACCTCCAAACTTACCTAAGGCACGAGCCAGTATTGGCCTCGTATTCATAACACCTGAAGGAGGCATCATAAGACATTCATATAGCTTGACTGAAACTCGAATCAATAATGAAGCTAAGTATGAAGCTTTGATAGTTGATCTTGAACAAGCTATTGCCATAGGTATCCAAAATTTGTAAATTTTTGGAGACTCTCAGCTAGTCATCAATCAAGTCTTGGGAATCTATAAGATCACCAAGCTTGAGTTAGCCTATTATTATAAGTGAGTTCTCGAGCTAATGACATAAAATTTGAATGTTACATTGACTCGAGTCTCTCGATCCAAAAATAGTAAAGCAGACTGCTTAGCTAAACTAGCCAAAGAGATGGTAAGCATGAATGACGAGCACATGTTGATGGAATTTTTCACTCGTCGAGTTCTACAACTAATGAATCCATATTCCCCACTGGAAGAGGGATCATCAAGTGTAAACCAACATGATGCAATTCCGATTTACCCTCACACTTCGTGAAAAATATTTAAAACTAAATAACAAAACCATACTCAGAAGGGACGCAAATCCAAAGAACTTTTAGAAGTAACACAAGAAGCCTTCATAGTAGAAGAACCAACTATTTTAAAGAAGGCAAACTTCCTAGCAATAAATCGTTGGCCTCACAAATGGAGAAGAGAATACTACGATATGCTTATGCTAATGATACCTTATATTGCAGGTCTTTTAAATAGATGAGGCTACGATGTTAGGGAAATAAGGAAGCTAGTAAAGTGAAATTTGAAATTCATGAAGGACTTTGTCATGCATATCAATCAGGTCCTAAGATGGCAATCAAAATCAAGAGGATGGGTTATTATTGGCCATCAATGGTGAAAGAGTATCGACCATGCAAAAAGGTGTTATGAATGTCAAGTCCATGGTAATATCATTCATCAACCTTCGAATCCACTACATCCAATGGTCACATCTTGGCCATTTGAGTGTTGGGGAACAGATATAATCAGACATATTGATCCACCATCATCAACAGGTCAAAGCTTTATCTTAGCAACAACTGATTATTTTTCCAAGTAGGCTGAAGCAACTCCATTTAAAGAAGTTACTGCTGATTGAGTCATCGACTTCTTCACTTATAATGTTATCTATGGATTAGGTATACCACGATAAGTCATCTTAGATAATGTCTCAACATTCAAGAGTGCAAAGATCAATAAATTTACTGATCGATACAAAATTGATTGGCGATATTCATCAATTTATAATCTAAGAGCCAATGGTTTGGCAGAAGCTTTTAATAAAACACTGATCAAGCTACTCAAAAAGATCCTCATGAAGAACAAAAGAGAGAGGCATATCAAAATTCTTGAGGCATTATCGGAATATAGAACTACTTACAATACACCAACTAAAGCAACTCCTTATGCTTTAACTTTTGGAGTCGAAGCAGTTTTGTCACTAGAAGTCAAACTACTATAACTTTGAGTAGCTATCAAGTATAATCTCACTCAAGAGGAGAACGCCCATTTATGGATGGAAGAGCTTGATACACTTGATGAAATTAGACTTCTAGCCCAATAAAGCTTAGAAATCTATCGAGCAAAAATGTATAAAGACTTCGATGGAACAGTGCATCCCCGAACTTTCCAAAGAGGAGAGTTGGTCTTAGTGCTGAGAAGACCGATAATCCCTCACAAAAGAATAGGTGGTAAATTTAAAGCTAATTGGGAATCTCTTACATCATAGAGATGGTAAATGAAGGAGGAGCCTACCAGCTTATTGATTCGAGAGGTCGATGGCCTATGCCACCGATCAATGGTCGTTAACTCAAGAAGTATCATGTCTGAGTGCACATGATTGCATGATTGGTTAAACATTATACTATATATATATATATATATATATATATATATATATAAGTCTCATCTAATCTTAGCTCGAAAATCCCCTTATCATATGGGGGCATTTTAAAATTGTATATTAGAAAGCACTTATGTCCCCAAATAATATTTGAAATTATATTTGTTTAAGTCTCGCGTGACTATAGGAATAATAGGCAAGATTACATCCACACAAAACAAGTGGAGGACAATTTCAAAGGCTAGAGGTTCGCCTCCCAAACTCATCAGAATCTCAAAGATCAAGGGGAAAGCTTTCAAGTTCCATCGGACTCACTAAACCCAAATGTGACCGAGTAACCAACAAACCGTAAAAGAAAGGCCACAAGGAAAGAGCTCCTCTCTTGTTTGTCTAATGACTACAGATGTTTATCCTCCAAAGCTGATCCAACTCAACAAATTTAAATGAACCAGTTCGAAAGAATCTTTCAACTGATCGATGAATCAAGAGAGGATCTGAGGAGAAGTCTGAGTAACCATAATGCATAGACCTACATAACCTCTTCAATAAGTCCGACAAAGCACCAAGTGTAGGGCTGAAGAAGATATCCTGAAGTTCCTAAAAAGCTTATAGCTGAACTAAGAAAATTTTATAGTCTACCAGTTTATTAAAACACACAATGTTAGACTGATGACTTCTCGACGTAGACTTAACACTCGCCTTGAAGACTAGGTTGCTGACTCGCATCCTTCAACAAGTCCACCAAAATCAACAAGCAAAGGACCGAAGGTATGCACATTCTCCTGATAAGTCAATTCAGATAAATTAGGTTAATCCTTCAACAAGTCTGCTAAAAGCAATAAGTAAAGGACTGAAGGTATGCACATTCTCCTGAAAAGTCAAGTTAGACAAATTAGGCCAATCCTTCATCAAGTTTGACAAGCTTGAAGCTAGGGCAGAAGGAACCTAAATCACAAAATAAATAAAATTCTTCATTTACCAAGCCTACTAAGTACAAAGCTAAGGCTAAAGGAAGATTAAAGATACAAACCACTAAGATGAGACCTTCAACAAGCCCATCAAAGCATTAAGCTTATGGCCAAAGGTATTTCTCTTCCTACCTGATGAGTCAATAAAGACAAATCAGATTAAATCTTATATGGTCAACTAATTTGCAACAAACATGGTCCACTTCATATGCACCATATTTGTTGTATTTGTTGACCTATAAGTAATTTTCATATGCTTAATCAAGCTAATATATTTAAACTAGCAAGACTTAGATGCAACATCATGAAAATAAGAGTTGAAAGCATATGACTCATGATCCAAATTGATCGAGATGTCCTCCGATCATGAAATCAACTGCACTAATGCGTTCAGAATATCAAAATAATTAAAATTGATATTTCACATTGATCAATTACCGTCTAATGAATGAAAATAAATAGAACAGGAAATTCTGCACATCTTGAAGTAGAGAGGCCTTGAAGCTATCCAAATGAGCTCCTTTCACGAAACAAACTATGCCATTGTTGCTAAAACATCAAAAACTATTAAACAAGACCTTTCGCGATCGTTTCGATCAAGTGTGGAGCAAATAGCAAGCCATAGAATACAACAATGCAAGAATTAAGCTCACAAATTTGCTTTGATCAACCTCGACATGGCCTAGATGACCTCCAATCATAAAATAGATTACACCGTTGAATCCAGAACATCAAATTTACCTAAAAATGATACTCATATTATGTGGGTTTGACTCCAGCAAGCCGCTGAACAAATCTTAATGTGATCGGGTCATACGAGGTTAAAGAAACTTCTCATATTTATTTTTAACAAGATAAACAAAATATTTATAAATAATTTTATTTCAGAATTAATTTGAATTGAATTGAGCCCTAAACAACCTTAATTCTGCCCATTATTTTGAATATCCCACTCAACTTAATTTGGAAGGATAATTAGGCTATGATTAAGGCTCTTAAATCCCATTATTTCCTACCTATTATGGCCCTAACCAAATGGATTGCAAAAAAGCTTGGGTGGTCTTGTTCAGCTAGCTCTCTCACTCTCTCTTCCTATTACCAATTCCATCAAAGGAACCTTTCTACTCTGTCTCGCTTCTATTTCTACAAATAATAATCAAAATTGATCTTGATTTCTCTCTCATCCACTCTCTTTCTCTCTCTCTCTCTCTCTCTCTCTCTCTCCTCTTCCTTATGTGAACTGCTCTTCCTGGTTTTAAAATAAGGTAATTTCTCTCCTCTATATTGTTTGCATCCTTTTTTCTATCTCAATAGAGTGTGATAATCCATGCTATAGTTGAGGCCATCATCCAGCAATCCTCTCAACCCATCTCTAACTTTCTCTGACCTACTTATGGTGGAAACTGATTGATCCTCTTGGGTTTCTCCTTCTCGTCCATCTAGAATGAACCCAACTAGCTATCCTAATTCCAATATACATCTGTTTCTTTCCTCCTCGCTTATTCGCCATTCTCGATTTTCTATCAAGATCAAGTCGATTCAATTATACTTTTAGTTGTATTTGTCAAAGCATTAACTCCAAAGGCCTCCTCTCTGTTTCCTTCCTCCTAAGCCAATGAAACCTCCTCCCTACTCCTCCTCGGTAAGCAATGAATCCTTCTGCTCTCCAAGAACCTGAACCACACAACCAAGCCTCTTCCCCCTACCCATCCGGTAAACTGACTGCATCCCCAGAAAGCTCAGAACTCTTTCCTCCCTCCCAAACGTTCCAAATTGTAAAGAAGCCCACTGCTTCCCTTTCTGATGGTATAGCAGAGGTAACTCCATCGCAGGTTCCTCTCAGAACCACTCTTGTAGAGAAACTCACATCAACCTGTTCCCCAAGACTATCTCTGCAGTTATTTAGATCCCTCTTTGATTGAAGTCTAATTCTTTATTTCATACCCAAGAAGGAACTCCATCATCAGGTTCCTCTCAGACTACGGCATTTTCCCCAATTATTTCCCTCCATCTCGGTTTACTACTCCAACAAGCGGCATGAGATTTTCTTGTTTCTTCTCGTCGGTTGTAAAAACAACAACCCTCTCCGCTCACTTGATCAACTACTTTGCTACTAATTTCCTTCCCCTTCTCTTGGCATACTGGGCTCTCTTTCTTTCTGTCACTATCCTCTCTTTGTCTCCTCCAAAATAGAAAATAAGATTTCAAGATGTAATTTGTGGGTACGTAGAAATGTATGGATGCAAAAATTGTATTGTATATGTGTTTCTTTATGCAGGTTTGAAGGCCTCATCATGCTCATCAGGGCGTGACGAGATGCAAATTGGTTGAGGGATTTTGAAACACCAACCATCATGCTCATCAAGGCATAATGAGTAGGCCAAAATTGTTAGATGTGATCCCCCTATATCAAAATTTTAACTAAATTTTAGACATAGAAAAAAAGGGGGAGGAGGTTTGAATGTGTAAAAATTGCACATATATATTTGCTTTTATATAAGTGAGTGAAGGCCTCATTATGCTCATCAGGGCATAATGGGATTAAAATTTGGCTGAGGTGCTTCAAAATACCAACCGTCACGCTCATCAGGGCATGATGGATAGGCCAAAATAGTTCTAATATAGTCCCCTACGTGGGGATGAACCTAAAATATTGCCAAAATGCTACCAAAATTTTATCCAAAATTCATACTTGCAAATAAAATTCAAGCTAAACAAATAGCGCTGCCTAAGCTCGCTAAAATAAATTGATATTGAATTGAATTTTGAATTATAAGTGAGAATGAATTTGAAGATTATATTTCAAATAAAGAAAGATGGACTGAACTCAAACATATTTATGAATTTGAAATGAATTGAATATTTTGGTAGCAAATATAAATTTGGCACTTCAATATCTCAGCTCAATTGTTTTAGAAGTGGACCTGACTGAATATCAAATTAGAGCACAAAAGATCTTCTTGAAATTGGAATGTAGTTTTTAAATCATAATTCACTCTAAATGAATTAGAGAAAATCAAGGAATTCATAAGAGATTTTCAATGAGATTGAATGATTGCTAGTAAGCATAATCAATGAATTATTAGAAAACATTCGAAGAGTATTATTTATTTTATTAAATACTCAAATTGTATCAAGGAGAAGTTGAATATAGTTTGTGATGAGTTTGAGAATTGTCAATAGACATAAATGAGATTCTATTGAACATTCAAAGACTAATCAACTTTGAATAAAAGAAAGCAATTAAATGTTATTCCAAGGGATCTAATAAGATGTTAGAACAATTTAAAACACCATCATCATCAGATCTGCAATTCTTCATGCAAGCAGACATATGTGATACTAAATTAAATTCTACATGAATTATGGAGCTTCCTTCAATCCAAAAGGTAGAACATTATCACTCTAATTATGATTTTCAACAATTAATAATTTTATTAATTAGATGAAATTATCTAAGTTAAAAAATACATGCATGTGCTCGGACATAGAGATTTAAAGTGTAAATTTTAATGTATGAAAAGGTTGTGCAGGCTAAGTTGAGAATAAATAAATATGAAATTAATCTCAAAATTTAGAAATAAAATTATCTAAATTACCAAATACCTGCATGGGCCTAGACACTTATACCAAGCACCTAAACTTTGTGTCTGAGGATGCTGTGCGGATTTTTTTTAAAAAAAAGATGAAGAATGATGAAATTGATTCAATCCTTTATGATTATATCCATGCAAACTAATGAATGTATTCAATATTAATTCAAGTCAATGAAAGATATAAATATTTAGCCACATAGAATGTGATCATAATAGACCTAATCCTTTATTCTTGCAATAAGAGTTGACATGGTTTACTAGATGATCAATTCTTAAATGAATTTAAATTACATTAGATCTTAAGACCCAATCTTCTATATTTGTAATAAATTTGATAAGGTCTATTATGATATTGATTTCTAAAGAATTTAAATTACACATAAATCATAGACCCGATTCTCTACTAGCAAATAAGTAGAGTTGACAAGGTTTGCACCAATGATAGCTGAGTTGCTTGAAGATATCAATTGGAGGGTAACTATTATCAAAATATTTATGATATTATATTCAATATTCTCAAATTCAAAATACTCAAAATATAAATCTAGATCTGTTCCTCTATTATTAAAGTAATAAAGTCAATAGAATCTGAAATGATAAACTAAATTGTTAAGTAGACTTATATACCCTGATGATGGCCACGTTGATTAAAAATCTCAACCGGATGGAATATTATCATCAAAAGATACTTGAGCTCTAAACTATTTCATCAAAAAACTAAATTTTAACTAAGTAAATATCTAAACTAAATAAAATTTATTGTTTAAATACTTAAGGCAAACAATTCATCCACCCATCCACCCTCATTTGTTGGGGATGACAGATTAAGAAAACTATAGCTCACATAATAGCTAATGTCAAGTCAAATAAATCACTATATTCAAACTCAAATAATCTCATCCTAGTAGGGACGTGGCCTATGTCCTCTGTCTGCGTGGTTTGGCCAGTAGACTCCACATATGATGCAGTTACGACCAAAATCCTCTGATGGGGTGGTTGCCGCCAAACGACATCATTATATTACGGTCACGACTGTAGCCCATATGTTCCCCAATGGTTGAGCCTTTTGAGTTATAAATCATAGGGTATATTTAATAGGCACAAAGCCCTTTTATCAAGTAAAGTGAACTTAAACTTGTCTCCTTAGATAAACACCATCCCAGGTCTACAAGGATTACTTGGACGGTGTAACTCATGGCTATTGACAAGGATCCTTCGGTCAAGTTGGGTCGACTACCTTCTCTAACTAAGTAGACTAGGGACCACGATAGCCCGGGATGATAGAACCATGGGATCTAGATCGGGCACGTCATCATTCCACCAACCATATGCTTTAAGTTAAATAATGGTGAATTTCATAAATTCTAAACTCCAAATTTTAAACTCCACATGCTACTACTATACACTATGAATTAAGTGATCTAATGATTAGCCTTAATCGAAAGTTGTCTCTCAACATTGAGAGAGGTAATTAACTATAGGTGCTTGCACCTATAGGAAACCTAGAACCAGATCTAAAGTCCTTATAAGATGAGAATGAAATCTCTGGGTAGTGTCTTATCTACTATTTCATTTGTCTTCTGAAAATTTTATCGACACATCAAATCATACTCTCTTCATCGAGAGGTCGGTGGTGAATTTTCAAATCCCACACTTATGTATCATGATTTTTAATAATAAATCTGCTTAGGGTTTTTTAGAGGCTGATCTAATGGGGAGTATGTGTGGGCATATGCCTCATCAATATATGTATGTGTGTGTATGCATTGAAATTTTTCATAGTAAATATTTTATTTGTGTTGGTAAACATTTAATTAATTCATATGCCTCTATTAATAAAAATGTATTGCTCTACCACTGCAATTTCTATTAACATGGATAACTACTGCAATAGTGAAAGGTTTTGTAGCTCAATGATAGAGATTTAGAATGATTTGTTCAATTCTTTCATGCCTCTCATATTCATTCCTCTCATAATTTTTTTTAAGATAATATTATTTTATTTAATCAAATTTAACTTTTAATATAAATCATAATTTCATAATAACTAAATAGAATTAAACAAATGCTTAGTTTTACTTAGAAAAATAAAATTGAAGGCCAATCAAGCTCACATTGATTTGTGGATTGTATATGTTACAACAAAATGAGTCCATAGACATTTTATTTGCTTAAACTACCTTGCCATAACTATCAAAAGACCACATCCCTTTGACTTTTCTCATCATGAGTTGCATATTGTAGACATTCAACCACCCTTATTGTGCTTATTATTGATACTTTGTCCAAATAAGTTAAAGACTTTTTAACCATTTGATTTCTATAAACCTCCCTTTTTAAAAACTATTTATGTTAAACAACTCTTTTAAATAAATAACTTATGTAAAAATGACCATATATTGTCACCAATTTTCAATGGCAATAACTTTTAGCATAAATGTTCTCAAAATTCTTCTTATCAATCTAATAATAAAACTTTGACCTATTACTACTAAAACTTATGGAGTTGGGTCCTACAATGTGATATATTTTGTTCACTAACTAGAGAACTTATTAGTGGTGGCATCTATTAGATCACAACTATTGGGCCGCCATTAGTCCTTCTCACCAAGCTTGATCATAGAGAGTTAATTGGTCTAGCTTAAGGACAACCTCACTCCAAAACTTTTTTATTATTTAAAAACATAATGTCTTTCATTTATTCTTTAGAATTATGAGTAATATTCTAGTATATTTTTAATAAGAGCCATAATATCCTTATTGGAATCTAAATATAGATAATTTCTAAATAATTTCTCATATTTGGTGTTGCTCATCTCTTATTATGATAATTACTTTTATAATAATAGTTGTTAGGTTATTAAGGATAAGAGTATGGACTTTATCCATAGACAAAGAAAGATTGGAGTTTTCTCCTCTCCCACCATGAGTCATTACCATAACAATAACACAATAAGAGAATTACTTGTAACCATTGGAAGACTATATGATGTGTTTCTTTCACCATGATAGTCATTAATGCAGTAATGGTGTTAGTTAAGGATGGTGCATGAACATAGCATATGTTGTACTGAAATCCCTCTAATCACTTGGGAGTGGGTCATCTTAGTATTAATTTCTTATAAATAGTTAATGTTATTTACTTGAGCTTGTATTTCTACTTTTTCCACTTAAATATTTTCTTATATAAAAAAAATTTATTTGCCACTCTCTTCCTTATTTGAATACCTACATGTATATTATACATAAAAAAGTTAACATGCTTGAGGGTTATCTTCACTCTCACATGTAATAATTTAGTGCTATTTATGAAAAAAATTCTGGTTTTTCTTAATTAACAACTATAATGTTTGATGAGGAAGTGTTCTCAATACCTTTGATTTGAATATTAATAATTATTGCTAATTAATAAAAGGATCAAATTTTAAATGTATTGATTAATAAATATAGCAAAAAGGTGGCAACTACTATCATGAATTAACATACTAACTACAACTCTTTATTGAAATTAATTCACCATGTTTACTAGCCTTAAAATGCATTCTTACTAACCTCAAGTATCCAATCATATGCTCTAACACTTAAGCCTTCACTTAGAGGTCATAGACAATGCCTCTAATCATTCACTGTTAAATTTTTTTCTTTATTATTATTTTCAGTTATACAACAATCATAATCCTAAAAGCTGTGATGTTTATCACCTTTAGAATCATTATTCTCACTGTCATTAGGCTCATTGTTACTACAACTCTTTGTTTCATTACAACTATCATCCCTTGATTGTTTGTAATCATTACACTAAGTTTGTCAGTGCATTTTAACATTTCATTGTTATTTTTTTATATCCATTGCTACTGATGCGTTTAGGTCTACTAAATCTAAAACCTTAAATTTAGTATTTATCATTACCTTCAAACTCATTGTAGTTGCTTCTTAGAAGAAGTCATGAATACTTCCTTTGGATTGTTATGCACATTTTTTTATCTCCATTATATGAATACCCCAGCAACTCTTTGATTTCACACAATCACTTTCATTAGGTCTTAGGTGTTTGTGCCTTTAAACTTATCATTATCATTACATTAAGCTTTCAATGTCTCATAAGACCTCTTGCTCATGTAAGAGGAAACATGAGAGGCTCCTTCCTTCTAGAAATTAAGTCCCACTTGTGGATATAAAATTCAAGCATTCTATTAATATTGACTCCATCACAAAGATGCAATCACAATGGAGGATAAATTCATCTTTCTCTACCACTCTCTCTCTCTCTCTCTCTCTCTCTCTCTCTAATTTTATTATTTTCCCTTCACAACCCATAGTATCATTCATACAACTTCATTGGGCATTCCATGAATAATGGAGTGGTTTGTATCTTGTTAAGCATTTTCATTGCATAGTTCATAATTTGGACATACTACTCGCCCCCGTTCATGTAACACAGTTTACTTCATAATTGACTTTGCAACATACATCCCTTCATACAACTATATCATTCATTTTATAGTTGGATATACTACTTGAACCTCTTTATGTAGTATCATTATTAAGTTATGAATGCTACTCACAGATCTAAAAATGAATCCAATAATTTTTTTTCATTTTGGGCCATAACATTTCATTAACATATGATATATACATAGTTAATGAAACTTCATTCATAAATCATCCCACTAAGGGTAACTTTATCATCTTAAAATATATTCAAGAAGAGAAGAAGATATTAAAGATATCATAAAAGACAAGACTCATCACTTCTTAGAAAAGAGAAAGGACATCAAGGCAACTTTTTTATGCATTAAGCACTATCAAGAATGCCAACATGGAGGCTCCTAATTTATTTCTACAATTTCATCTTGCAGTGTTGGCTTATGGTCATATCTAAACTAAACTTCTTAATAGTTATTTGCATTGGCTTATTGGATGCTACTATTATTGAAGGGGATCTTGATCAAATTATCCTTCATTCAATTCTCTTTATTTATAAGAGAAACTCTACAAAAACTTCAAAAGAAGCTCATCTCTATACCGCTTTGCAATATTAATTTCTTGTTTATATGTTGGCATAGTCATAACATCAATCTTGAAAAGGTTAGCCCAAGGTGGACTATATCATCATAATCATTATGTATGATGGAATGCTTACTCATTGAGTCACATAAAAAAATATAGCTATTCCTTGGTTGATTTAATTTGACTTAATTAGTTTATAATAAATCATCATTCTTGAGCTAATTTTTTGTTGATAACCTTGAAATATGATCAAAATCTTTGGTGGATTTAATACAAATTCTTTTATAACAAATTATGGTTATCAAACTAAACTTAACCTTTATGATCGCTCTCGGGGTCTTGTTACCATCACTGATAAGTTCGGATGAGGATGACACACGAAGCCCTTAGAGAAACCATCCCTTATCAGACGCGAAATCAATCTATTGTGTTATCACCAGTGGATGCTCGGTAAGCTATCGATCAATCCCTCAGAATCCCCCAGTGGACAATCAATTCCATAGTATAGAAGAAAAAAATTAGTGAATTTAATTAAAGGACTTTATAGGAGATTATGGATATCAACTATGACTCTAACTATCTATCCTAGAGGATGATAAAATATTTTTATTGATTCGCATTACTTGACATCCTCCATTAGAATTTTTTGAATCATAGTCATGTAGTCATTTAAGAGATAACTGGCAAACTTTGTACTCTCCATTTATCGGCATGTGCTATCATATGGCTTTGTCATTCCTTAATAGGCAGAAGCTCCTCCCTTCAATTGGTTATCAATATTGATGCTTACAGTACTTTATGTAGGTTCAACATCAACTTTATTTTGCCTGCTTATGCAATATCTTCACATATTACCTAATCAATTTTGAAGAAAGAATTTAAGGACCAAGATTATCCTGAACTTAGGGGATGAAAGACTGACTTCTATCTATTCTCTAGTGTTTATTATAAATCGTCCCTCGTTTTCTTATGTAAAATGGGAGTATGGCTGTAAAAAATTGAGCTTTTAACAAATTATTCATAACTAGTTGAGATAAAATCTGTTCTTAATCATTAGATTAACTAAGGGGTTGTTTAGGATCACTTTTATTTTTTACTTTTTATTTTGTGACTTTGTTTTATTTTATTTATGTTTTATTTTAAAATAAACTTGTTTGATAGTGCTTGTTATTTTTAAAAATACTCAAAATATCTTTTAGAAATTTTGAGTATTTTTAAAATAATATTATTTATTTTTAAAAATAAAAAATAAAATCACATAAAAAATATTCTAAACAAACATATTTTTAAAAACAACATAAAAATAAAAATAAAAAATAGGAAACAAAAATGATCCCAAACAACTCCTAAATAAATAAGTTTGAATAAATTTGTAAATACTCAATTGTTAAGAGGCTATTTGGGATCACTTTTATTTTTTATTTTTTATTTTTTATTTTTATTTTGTTTTATTTATATTTTGTTCAAAGTAAAACATATTTGATAGTTATTATTATTTTTAAAAACACTAAAAATATCTTAAAACTATTTTGAGTATTTTTAAAAATAATACTATTTATTTTTTAAAACAAAAAAATAAAAACACATAAAAAACATATCAAACAAATATATTTTCAAAAATAACATAAAAAATAAAATAAAAAATACAAAATAAAATTAATCCCAAACAGGTCCTAAATGAATGTGCATGAATAACTAGTTGATTGATTCATTTTTGTTCATGAAGAATATTGTTTAAAACTCATAAACAAGCTTGTTAAGATACTTGGAATGAGGCTCTATTTAAAACTCAATTAAGATTAGATTTAAAGATTGATTAAATTTTTATTTAAGGCTTTTTAAAAGCTCGATAAAAGCTCTTTAATATTTCATGAATTAAGTCATTGATTAATAATTCTAAAACTAACTAATAATTTATAATAAAATAAAATGAATTTTTAAAAATATTAATTAATTTAATCTAGCATCTTCTTATTTAATTATTAATTAATCTATTTCCTTTTTTAAATCTTCAAAACAAAATCTAAAACTCAAACCTAACTCACCCATAAGTTCTGTTTGTCGAATTAATGAGTTGATAAATTGGTAGGCTCATTAATAAGTTCATTTATAAGATTGATAATGCTCGTTTGGGTAGTTAATGAAAATCTCGATAATATGATTTACTAAGTTCAGCTCGATAAAATTAAATATGTTTAAAAGCTCAATAATCATTAAATAAGCCAAGGTAAATCCAAGCTTAAATCAATGTTAGATAAGAAGAAATTTAAATGAATCAAATTTGAACAATATTCCAGAATCAAGCTCACACTGAGCTTGAATAGATTTTTAGTAGAACTTGCTCAAACAGCCTTCTGCTTGGTTTGCTTGCAATCCTAAGTGGAAGTCATTTCATATATATATATATATATATATATATATATATATTGATTTTAAATTTCATAAACTGTGATAATTTGGATGTGAAACATGACCATAAATTTAATCATCTCCGTTCATAATATATTCTCTTTTTATTATTATCTTGAATTATTCTCTTTTATTATTAACATAATAAATTATATCTAAAACTATATCTTAATATACGCCACAAATAAATTCTTACATTATTTAAAGGTATTAATTTCTATAGGTGCGCTGATTAGTTTGTTTGTGAATTAATTAGTATTGTTGTTTTATTTTTTCAGTTTACTTAATTTGGATGAAACTTACGATTTAAATTAAGAATTTTTTTCCTAAATTTCATCATTTATCAAATTATTTTTTATATGATTTTCATTATAGCAATACGAAAGTTTTTGAAACTTTGCCAAAAGTATTTTTTTAATCCAAAGAAAATGCATTCAATGAATATAATGTTCAATTAAAAAATATCTAAATAACAACAAGTCTTTATCCCTCTAGAAGGGGTCACTACAAGAATCTTTCTTCATCATTGATTTCTTTTAAGTGTCAATTACTCATTTAATTCTATTAAAATAAGATCATTTTAAATATTTTTTAAATTAAGTCTTTATAAGTCTACCTCTATCTGTTTTAATATAGGCTGAGTCTAATACATCTATTCTACTAATTGGGCTATTTTTTAAAATAAATCTAAACCAAAATGTTTAATATCAAATACAATTTTAGACTTTTAATTTAACTGCAATTACATAAATAATTGATAAAATATAACATTTAAATGAACTTTTCGTTATAGTTAGGTTTAGTAGCAGAGCCAAAAGTGTTACTTAAAGCAGAGATACGAAGTCTTTTTATTATTTCAATAAAACATAGATTAATTTTTTTATTTTTAAAAATATCAAATAATATAGTTTATCAATATATATTTATTATATATAAAAATATTACAAATTTAGACGGACGCATGACCTCTTAAAATCTATCTACCTTTCATTTGGTTAAATGTTTTTATTAATTATCATTTTATAAATTTGAAGACATGCTAGTTTATCGGTTGAAGAGAGAGAGAGAGAGACTAAAATATTCTCAGAAAAAGATAAAGAAGAGAACTCATTAATGTTTCAAATGCTGCGATTATTTGATGCACATGGATTAGTAACTGTCTTAAATATCTCCAACGGCTAAGAAGTTTCTCATTAATAATATGAATTATTCAAGAAAAGATATGTTTAAATCCGTCGGTGACCGATTCCAAAGATAGCCTTCAACAGCTACGTAGGGCGAAGTCTAAAGGTGCCTTTGATATGAAGGTGTGATTGATGAGATATCATATCGCATCATAAATGTATTTAGGATGATCATATTTCAGGTGAGTTTGAAGAATTTATGATGAAAAATTATATTTTTTTATGTTATTCCATTTTTTAGCTAAAAAGTTATTATTTAACTTTTTAAAAAAATAAAAAATTAAAGTCCCAACATAATTTTTCAAATAATAGATTTTTTTTAATATTTTATCACTATTTTTTTAAATAGTTACAATTATATGTCACAAGTAGACATTAAAATTGAGCTATACCTCAAATAGTTAAAATTAAAAAAAAAAAAAAAAAAGATGGAGGATTATATTTATAATAAGCGCACGTCTATCAAATATTTTAAATAATAGTAAATCATTTTATTAATAGGCAATTTGTCCTGTCACATGTAGATGACTTAAATGACTGTGCTTGCATGAAGGGCAGGGAAAATTCGCCCCGTGTGTATAATGGGTTCACCCTGTCAATCAGGTATCTTGTTGCCTAAATGGCAGTCAAAACCCCCATCAGTATGGTTTTGGCTCTTTCTTTCTTTTTGTGTTGAATTGCATTGTAGCCATTGAAAGTTCGTTTAATCAAATTAAACTCTAATTTAAATTTGTTTTGAAGTCGGTGAATTAATTAGAAGTGGCCGTTAAATTGGAGAATCTATGAATTGATCCAATTCTTTATAAATTATTTGATTCTAATATTGATTAATATTTTACTTTTTGATTTTAGTTGAATGATTATAAATAAAAGAAGTGGACTAATCATAGAGAAATTAATATAAAATCTAAAAAATTTGATTTAGAAAAATATTCTGAATATTTAAAGGTGAAGTGTCGTTATTTTAAATTGATAAAAATATTATTATCATATTATTAATATTTATTCAAATTATATTAAAATAAATTTAATTTTTATTAATTATTAGATTCAACTCTTAATTCAACCTTGATTAAACTTTAAATATTGAACTTCTTTTTCGATTTGATTTTTACATTCTTAACCTCTCTATAGAAGCTTGTCAAATTATTATAATATTTTTTTGCTCTAACATATCGAATTCAAGCCGTTAAGCGTTTGCTCACTTAAATAAACTCTTAACAAGAAATTAGTTAATAGCTTATTGAATTAATTAACACCTCTCTATAATAGCTTGTTGAATTAAATTGAAATATAACTAAACTTTAATTAAATTAAACTCTAACTATATTATACAATTTGTTTTGTTTTTTTGGCTTATAATTTAATTAGAGATAAGGTGATAAAAATATAGTTAGAGTTTAGTCGGGAGATTTTAATAGATTGATTGTTGGGTAAGTAAAAGTAGTTTGAGCTTAGGTTGATAGAATTTAATTTGAATTTTGGATGATAAAACTAAAATTATAGTTTAGCGTTGTAAATTATAACTAAACGTTATGTTTTTAATGTTAATATAGTTTGGAGTTCTAAAATGTTACCCAGTGTAATTAATTTTTTAAAATATGACTTAAGAGTTTTGGGAGACGATAATATTTAATATTACTATTTTATAATGATGTCAATCAAAGGGATGTCATCCTAGGTGAACTATTTTATAAAGTACATAAAAAATAAAAAATAAACAATTGGATATCTATTATAAGGCTTTAATTAGAAGAGTGCTTATACCTTATAATTAAAATTTAAAATTCTTTTTGAAAATATCAGCATAACTAAAAATATTTTTTTAATAAAAATAATATTATACAACTAATATAGTTAGCTATTTTATTCATGATAATATTATATTTCATCATTCAATATATATATATATATATATATATATATTAAATTTGACATTCAATGTAAAAAGAATTTAGCAATGCAACTAACTATAAATCTGCAGTAATTTTTTAAAATAATGATTCATAAATGATGATTGAATAAGAAAAAGAAATATAATATTTATTTTTTAGTTATGACTAGGTAAAAATTCATCTTATTATAAATTTTTTTTAAACTTGATCTAGTCACTAAAAAAACTTAGCAATGTAAATAACTTAGAAAATTTATAACTGCACTTAACAGTTTTAAGCATTTCGCTATCACATATTTTTGAAATAAATGTGACTGAAAATTTCTAATAAAAACTTTTACAAATTACAACAACTAATTATAAACTAGGAATTGGATAAAAAAGGAGAAAAACTCCAAGAAAGTGTTTGGCGCTTCTGGTTTGCTGACAGGGCAAAACACCTATATTGCACCGTTGCACAAATTCTTCTAATCTCGCCCCAATCGCAAAGAACACCATTCATCACACTCCTTTATAAAATTTCTCCCCTCAAATATAAGTTGAGATTAGAGCTGCCCCTAATAACGCTGGCAAGGATTTAAATAACTAAGGGGCTGTTAAGAATCAATTTTGTTTTATATTTTTATGATATTTTTCAAAATATATTTATTTGATATTTTTTTAAAAGTTTTTTTTTTTGAAAATAAATTGCATTATTTTTAAAAGCACTCAAAATATTAGATGATTTGAGTATTTTTAAAAATAATAAATATAATTAAATGTATTTTATTTTAAAATAAAATAAAAATGATCCCAAACAATCCTTAAAGAAAATTCTTTCAATCTATAAGTTGTAAATTATAGTCAAAAGAGCGTTGTTACAAACTACTTATTCTAAAAAAATTACCAGATGCTCGTTAAATTAAAGAGTAATAAAGAAAATTTATGTCAATTGAACGAACATCAACAATGAACTATTCGCCGTAAGGCTCGATATTTCGAATGCGACGGGCGGCCGAGGGTCGCGATTCCTGGGACCTCGATGATTCGATATTTATTTTAGCCAATTCGACTTCTCCGAGCGATTCAAATTCCGTTGTTTTGCTGGCGTTTCAATGGCGGCGATTGGTGCTGCCAGGTTCTAGCTCTCTCCGCCTCTCCGAGTTCTCTAATCTCCACTTCTCCTCGCCCCTCATATCCGAGCAAGACGCACTCCACGGTCCACAATCCCTTCCTCCCAGTCCCCGCCTCGGGTTTCTCGTTTCTCATGGCGTATGAAAGTGGAGAGTCTTATACGTGAATCGATCGTGGCTCTGGACTGTCCTCTCTCGTTCTCACTTTTTTGTGTCATCTGACGCTCTAACTCTTCTCTATGATTTTCTTTACTTTTCAACTCTATTAACTATTAATCTGGGATTAGTAGCAGTGCTCGACCCGCTCAGGTATGTCACAGTCTCACAGATCTATGTGGCCTTTTACCAATCTATGCATATTGTGATTATGTGATTTTTTTTAGGAGCATGACTCTTATGTTGTATGGGAGCCTCTCTTGGTTGTGATTCTTGTGAATCTGTGAGACTGTGATGTTGTTTACTGTTTACTGTTAGTGTTTAGTTTCAATGTGTTGTGTATTTGCATTGTTCGTTCCTTCTGGTTTCTTCAAAGTTCAAAGTAAGTTAGGCATTGCACTCAAAGCAACAATAGCCAAGTAGGCAAGTAGCCAACAATTCCAGAAAAAAAATAACAATAATGCAAATACTGTATTATGTATACAACAACACCATTCACCAAAATGTAGAACAATCCACTAGAAGCAAAGAGGAAGCAAAAGAAGGCACTTAATAGTTCTAATTAACCAATCCAGGAAAAATAGTTCTAATCAAAGCAAAGAGGCTGTCAAAAAAAGGAACTATTTTAGGTCCACCGAGAAGTGAGAACAGGCTGAACAGTCAACCAAGTTACCAAACCTGAAACATGAAAGAATTAATAAAAGCAATCATCAATGGCTAGATAGAAATGAAACAAAACACAATATAAGCTAAAATTCTCTGATGTCATAGCATAGCAAATACTCAATCACATCTAACGCAGTTATCTATTATAAGAAGTTATAATTTATAGTCAGATTTAAAACAAAGAAAACAAGAAGTTGAATGAAAATAGTAAAATAATAAAATAACATAGAATGATAGAACTGGGTAGTGGGCGTATCTGTGGAGTCAGCAAGGCGAGGTGTAGTGGACTATGGTCAGTGGCGGGACAGTTGAATATTTGAATGAAAAGATATGAGTTTTTTATAGCTAATTGTAATCTCTACAACTAGTAATGCTTGAAGTATGCTTTATATCATCCCGAGTCTCGAGCAAGAAAAAGGATCATATATTCATATGATTTTACTTTGATATTTGATGATTATTTGTTGTTTCTGTTTTTATCAAATTATTTTTGAAAAAAAAAAATAGATGGTTTAAATAGCCATTAGCCAGTTAACTAATTTTCTAGTAATGTTCTTATTTCTATTATAATGAAGCTCACTCTCCTTCTATATAAATGATATTCATCCTTGCAATTTTGATTATGCAAAGCTTAGTTGCAATGTATTATGTATATTCTAAACTCTGTTATATCTATGAATGCATTATTTTTTAACATATTTTCTTTTAACACATGATGTTTAGAATTATTCATAGTTTACATACAACATATGTCATCATTTGAGCATTCCCAGTATGCATCAACTAGTGAGGTACCACCAGCTGATATGAAACATTTGGAAGGCAGTTACAATCAAGCATCTCAATAAATTGTTGAGAGTACTAGCACTATACCAAAGGTGCAGGCTAAAAAATCTAGAAAGAGAAATTCTAGTGTGTGGGAGTACTTTGTAGAGGTTAAAACTATGTCTAAGGGTGTTGAGATTCCTTGCTTGCAATGTATGTCTTGTGGAGTTAAGTTCCAAAATCAAAAATATACATAACTTCATAACTTCTCAGACATGTCAAAGATTGTGATAAAATTAAATCAAAAGGTAAACAAGTTATTGATTTGTCAGATAAAAAGATGCGGCAGAATTTCTCCATAATTGATATTGCTAGTGAATTTAGCATTTCTATTTTTCATGATACTAAAAATTATGATCAAAGATAGATCAGAGAAATTATTGCAAGGATGATTATTGTCCATGAATATCCTTTAGGATGGTAGAGCACACTTGGTTTAATATCTTATTGAAATATTTGAATCCTAATTATGAAAGTGTGCCTAGAAACACCATAAAAAATGATTGCATGCGGATTTATGATGTTGTGAAAGAAAAACTTAAGACTTATCTTAGTGGTGTTCAGAGAGTTTCATTAATATCAAATTGTTGGACATCTAATCAGACAATAGGGTATATGCATTTGACTATTCATTTCATTGATTTGTCTTAGAAGATCTAGAAAAAGATTATTAATTTTATTGAACTTGACCCTCCTCATACTGGAACTTTCATCGGTGATGCTATATGTGACTTTTTGTTAGAATGGAATCTTCAGGATAAAGTCTCCGCAATTACTCTTGATAATGCCAGTAATAATGATGTTGCACCTTCTTGACTTAGAAATAACTTTGATTCAAGAGAAAAATTGCATTTTCGTGTTAATTTTTTTCATATTAGGTGTTGTGCACATATATTGAATATAATGGTGCAGGATGGTTTGAAAAAAGTGTATGACATAATTTATAATATAAGGGAGTTAGTTAAATATCTCAAAAAATATTCAGCAAGGCTACACAAATTTGTTGAGATTGCAAAATAGTTTGGTGTACCTACGTCATGGTCTCTTTGTATTGATGTGCCAACACGTTGGAATTCAACTTATATGATGCTTGAGTCTGCTTTTATTTATCGTACTATCTTAACACATGCTAGAGATTCAAATTATAAGTCATACTAGATTCGATTATCGAGGTATGAAAAAAATCAAAAGTTCTTATCAATTTTAATAATGTTTCTCAAACAATTTCTAGCACATTATATCCAACATCAAATATTTTTTTGCCAACTGTAATGTATGTTAAGAAGCTTCTCTATGAAGAATCTAGATCTGAAGATGTGTATATTAGAAAAATGGCCGCAGTTATGAAAATAAAATTTGATAAATATTGGGGGGAGTGTAACCTACTAATGTCTATTGGTGTAGTTCTTGATCCTCATTTAAAGTTGAAATTCATTTCATTTACATTTCCTAAGATCTATGAACTATATGAACTTGATTCTCAAATTACATCTATTGAGAAGGCTCTTTGGGAAATACATGCAATATATCGAGTTCTTATATTGTTGCAATGAATGAATCTATCAATGTGGGGTTTTTCTTCTTCAAGTCATAGATCCTCTTGGCACATCTCAATTTAATTGTATGTTAGGTTTTAAAGATTTTTTATATCCGCATACATTGTTAAGTCCGACTTGTGTATCTTGAGGAAGGGTTATTTGTTTGCAATACCGAGCAATTTGATATTTTTTGAATGGTGGAAAATGAACACATTGAAATATCATGTTTGTCTAGAATGGCTCGTGATATTTTATCAATTCCAATAACAACTATTGCTACTGAATCCGCATTTAGTGTTGGTGGAAGGGTGCTAGATGATTATAGAAGTTGTTTATCTACAAAGACAATTAATGCATTAGTTTGTGCATCTAATTGGATCAGATCATCCCAACTAAATGCTAAAACATCATTGGTAAGTGCTTCATTGCTTCAATATAGTACCATGCAATTTAATATTGTTATTTCATTATATCTATTTTACTTTTAATGTTTTTTAATTTTTTTCACATCAAGAAATATTGGAGGAGAAAATTTTGGGTGTTCCATTGGGTGATTCATGAGCAAGAAGCTAGCAATGCCTTTTTTTTGCTATTATTCTACTAATCACTTGAGGATTTCATATGCATTTAATTACAAATACTTTTCATATTTTTATTTTATAGCTTTGGTTATACACTTATGTGATGATGCTTGATAGATTGTTTGCTTAGTTTGGTTTTAGGTTGATTTAAATTTATGAATTATTGTGTAATATTATTTTGTTGTAATTATTTTTTTGGCAGAAGAATTATAGGAGTGAGGCTATGATGATTTAAAATGCTCAAATAAGTAAATGTTGTTTCATTGCTTGTTGTCTTTGTTTTGGTTTGTCTTTATTGCATGTAACCCTATAGAGGGTTGAATTGATGGTAAAATATGGAAATTGGAGCATATATATTTTTTATTGATCCTTTATGGTTTGGATGCATGCAATTTGTCAACCTTATGTGGATTTTAAGATGATGTTTGATGAGCATCGAATACTTTTATGTTCCAATATTTGTCTCTCTATATTTGGAATGGCATGTTAAAGTAAAATGTGCAACCATATAGAGTGTATGAGGTTATGTCATTGTCATATCAAATATGTATTGTAATTAAATCTAAGCCTCTCTGGTTTCAAAACTTATATATTTTCATTCAACTGCTGTCAACTGACTCTACTGGACTACTGCCCACTGCCCAATTCTATCTTTCTATGTTATTTTTTATATTTTGTTTTCATTCAACTATTATTTTGTTATTTTAAATCAAAATTACAAGTCTACAACTTCTTATAGTAGATAACCTGTTGGCTGTTAGATGTGATTGAGTATTTACTATGTTATGACATCGAGGATTTTGGCTTATTATTGTGTTCCGTTTCATTTCTATCCAAAGATTTGATGGTTACTTTGTTGATTCTTTCAAGATTTCGTGGTACTTTGGTTGCTCAAAGATGTTCTCACTTCTGGACTTAAAATGGTTACTTTTGGCACCTCTTTGCTTTGATTAGAATTATTTTTCCTGGATTGATTAATTAGAACTATTAACTGCCTTCTTTTGCATCCTATTTGCTTTTAGTGGACTGTTCTACATTTTGGTGAATGGTACTGTTGTATTATTGCTATGTTATGACATCAAAAGGATTTTGGCTTATTATTATGTTTGGTTTCATTTCTATCTAACCATTGATGGTTGGTTTTGTTGATTTTTTCAGGTTTGGTACTTTGGTAACTTGGTTGTCACCTATTCTCACTTCGGACCTAATTTTTGGCTACTTTGCTTGATTAGAACTATTTTTCTAGATTGGTTAATTTGAACTATTAAGTGTCTTCTTTTGCATCCTCTTTGCTTATAGTGGGCTGTTCTACATTTTGGTGAATGGTGATGTTGTATTATTGCTATGTCTTTCATAATGATAAAGAAAACACCTTAAAATGTTGTATTATTGCTTATAGTGGGCTGTTCTACATTTTGGTGAATGGTGATGTTATTTTTAAAAGCACTCAAAATATTAGATGATTTGAGTATTTTTTTTAAAATAATAAATATAATTAAATGTATTTTATTTTAAAATAAAATAAAAATGATCCAAAACAACCCTTAAAGAAAATTCTTTCAATCTGTAAGTTGTAAATTAGGCCATATATAAATATGAATTGAATTCTGTGTTAGAATCCATGCATTTATGCAAGTGTCTATTGAAGTGCAGTTGTGGCACTTAACAGGAGCCTCTGCGAACTTGATTTGAGAACCAAAAGATGAAGGAAAATATAATATAAAGGCTATTGCGAAAAAGGAAAAAAAATAAAAAAGTAAATGTAAATCAATGTATTGTTATGAGTTGGAGTTGAATTTTGGCTATGTCACTTAAAATTTGCATTATTCTGTTAAAAAATTACAAATTTAGAACATAAAGCTACAGAATAATAAACACAAAAATACATACTAGTTCAAGATATAAACCTTTATTTATAATTTCTTTCATTTTAAATGGTGCTAACGCTTTTGTTGATCAACCTGAACAGTTCTGAATACTAATGGAGTATGAAGCATATCTGATCTTTGAGTACAAGGGGTGTTGGATCATAGGAGAAGGTATCGAGTCACAAGTAGAGAGTAGGGGTGTAAGTGAGCTGAGTCGGCTTATCAAGCTACACGCTCGAACAAAAGCAAAATAAAAGCTTGTTTATTTAACGAGCTTGAGTTCGAGTTACAAGTGACTCGACTCGAAAATTTGTCGAACCAGCTCGAAGATGCAGTTCAATCTTAATAGTCTGTCATTTGTATTGTCCATCTATCTAGTTCTCGGTTCTCCAAGCGAGCAAGTAAAAAGCAATTTGGTTTGCCATCGGTTCAAGCAACATTATTAACATAATAATACAATTTAATGGCCACAAAATGACTACAAGCACAATATCCACAATGATATTGCTAGACAAAAGCCGATAAATGTATCAATAAATGCATGAGTTAACAGAGTCATAGAAGATAGCTATCAAAGAAGAACATCTAAAATTATAAATAGGGATGAAAAAGAAAGAGGATCAAAAAAATTTATCTCAAGAAACTCCTCTGTCTCTAGCTTTCTTCCTCTTCCTCTGCCTCAAGCTTCTTCCCTCCTCCTCTAACATTTCCCATGAAGTAAATAAGCCTCCCTTAAGCAGAAGCTTGTTTCTCCCTGATCGCTCTTCCTCTGAGCTCTCTCAGAACCCTAAACTTGAATGGCCAAATGACATTGATCCAATCTCTTTCCAATTAAAGAGAAGCTTCCTCAGAATCCTCATGACGACAAGAGTACCAAAGATCATCACGATCGCATCATTATTAATCCTTCCCTTCATCAAGTTTCGCCTTAACATAGAATCCACTTAAACGGATCAAGAACAATGATCAAATAACATATCCAAGGGTCTACAAGAAATCAAACACATACGGCTCTTTCTCGATAAACAGATCCAGGATGATCTAACGGACAAGTTACAAACACGATCCAGTGGAAAGCATCCGAAAGTGATCCTTGATTAAGAACTCAAGGCCCAATACTCGTGAGTCAACTCATGAGTCTCACTCAAACCATCGAAAGTGACGATATAGATCCATTCTTACAAGCTGAAATGCAAATTAAAAAGATGCATTTGCATTGATAATAAAAAAGCGATTACAATGTAGAAAATAAAGAAAGCAAAAACTAGCTACTAACGATATTTCCTATCCTCCAAAAGAGCAAAACGTGGAGGAATAGTGTGATTATCTAGACTATGCCATACAAAATCAAAGCTAGTAGCTATATCCACAAAGTCCGCAAGAGTGTTGTTAGATCTATTTGTGTATACAAAAATAACGGTGGAAGTTCTTGAAAGCGATGTCGAGCATCAAGTCGGTTACGCCATATTTCATTGTTAAGAGAAAGTTTGAGGTGATCCACCACACCTTTATTATCTCCTTCAATGATAATGCCCTTGTATTGCCATCCACGGTTCAATAATTTTGCTAGTGTAGAGCATAGCCTCGCTTCAACAGATGTCCGTCCCAATGTGAAAACAATGACCCATGGCTTTGAGGAAGTTGCCATTTGCATCCCTTAGCACCATGCAATGGCCACCCCATTGGGAAGGAGTGAGCCATCCACGTTAGCCTTGATCCAGCCGGAGGGGAGGACACCACAAATTTAGTTTGATCACCCATGCTGGGTGATGTCCCATTGCTTGGATAGGATAAGAGGAAGAATGTGTGATAGAGCTTAGAATCGAGGCACAATAGTCTTGGGTACCATGGCTACGACAGTGAGTCGGTCGCGACTTATCCACACGGTACACAATTGCACAATACATTCTAGCCCAACATAAGTTGTCCTGCACCTTAGTGAGAGCTTGAGTAAATCTTGCAAATTGCTGAAAATTGGGATTAAACGACATGTTGCCAAAATCGGATAATGTTGTTCGTGACTGAGCATTGGACAGCAATGTGTGGTGTCTCATCTTGATTACACCCCAAGGGCAAGGGTGGTGTGAGTTAAACCAGCAAGCCGGTGTTGTTTGGCAAGGAGTCGTTGATGAGCCACCGTAACAGCCTTTTCTGGGTGGGAGTTTCAAATTGCATGGTGTATAACTGAAATTTCAGCAAAGCAGATTTTGTATAAAATGGATGTGAGAGTTGTCCCCATAGGTGCCTTGATGAGCTCTGGGATGTCATGTTGATGTTCCTCTTCAATGGAAATGTTGGAGATGAGTTCAGCAAGCTCCATTCCAAAAAGGATGTGCAGATTTTCAGTTTTCCAGGTTCTGTTTTCAGCAATCAGCTCTTCCACCTTCCATTCCTCCATGCACTCCATGTTGAGAAATGTCGGCCATTTGGACAGCGGTAGGTCGGATATCCAAATGGAGTTTAGAAAGTCCACCTCTTTGCCATTGCAAATTCTCCATTTTAAATTCTGGTTCAAGGTGGAAGCACCATTCTGAATAATTTTCCAAATTGGAGTCTCCCTTGGGTTCCTATGCCATGGGTCCAACCCATACTTCTCGATCAAACACTTGTGGAGCAGCTTGGTGGGTTTAGAGAGGAATTCCCAAGCCATTCTAGCCCTTAGGGTCCATTCCAGCCACCATGTGTAGTCCAAGGCCTCCTTTGTTGGTTGGCATGCAGATTTTGTTCCAAGCAACATAGTGTATGCAATGATGGTTGTTGTTTCCTTGCCAAAGGAAGTTCCTAGCAAGCTTTTCAATCCCTAATTCCCTTGGGAATTACGTGGGTTGTTTGGTACATAGAGATGCACGAAGGATGTCCTTATGAGTGTAAGTCGCCGCCATTGAAAGGTGTCTAACTCCCCAAGAGCTGATTTTGTCTCTAGCCTTTTGGAGGAGTTGATGAAAATCAGTTTTAACTTCCTCATGGCAAGCTTGATGCCCAAGTAATCAAGCTCCTCCACTCTTCTCCCAGTGAGCTGGTGATTCTCCTTCCATCTATGTGTGGCTTTCGAAAACTATGGTTTTTGCATTGATATCGCCTGGCCCGCAGAATTTTTTTTCGAGAATATGGAGGACACCTTATGAGCCATGGAAGCTTTGGTGAATAAAATGTCATCTGCAGAGAAGGTGTGATATCGTGTTCCCCTGGCAATAGGCACACCAAATTCAGCACCATGTTGCTTGATGGCTAAAGAGAGCGAGCAAAGGATAAAAGATGGGAGATAACGGGCACCCTTGTCTAAGCCACCGCTTGTATCCACGGTTCTTTGCCCATTTAACAAGAGGGAGAAGGAAGGCAGGAAATGCACCGGAGGAGCCAATTCAAACTTCATAGTAATCCAAATCTCTATGGATGATGGCTAAGGTTTCCCAACTCATTTTGTCATGCTTGTTCCATGTCAATTTTAATTGCCATAAAACCTTCCTTTGAGGTGGAGTGTTGGAATTTATTCATGATTTCTTGGGCCGCCAAGCGTGGGAGATAGATCTAGAAGGCACAAATGCACCCCGCTTCTGAGATGAGATTTGGTAGAATGTTTTTCAGGTATAAGGATCTTGCTATGACTTTGCAGTTCTACAAAGGCTTATGGGTCTATATTTTGCAGGACAATCAGCATTGGAGGACTTAGGTATAAGAACAACCAAGGTTTCCTTCCATTGAGGAATCATAGTGCCACTACAAAAAAACTCCTTGATAGCCGCCACAACATCTTGGCCAATAATCCTCCAAAAGTGTTTGTAAAAGGATGTTGTGATGCCATCAATACCAGGTGCACGATTAGCTCCCATCGATTTGACCGCCTCCCATATTTCAACCTCATTAGTATCCTCATCCAGCAGATCACAGACCTGAGGTGAGATGGTGCTGATTTCAGCAAAGGAAGGCCAATTGTTGGTGGTAATAGGATGTGCCCTCCACTTCTGTTGAAAGAAGTTCATAAAAGCTTGGTTGATTAAAACCGGGTCCTCCATAACCTGGCCATCATCAAGTTTGAGGGTGTTAATTCTATTGGACCTCTTTCTAGCCACACGATGAAAGTAATGTGTGTTGGCATCCCCTCTTGCCCCACCTAGCTTTAGCTCTTGCCACCAACAAGATAAACGCAAGGGTAGAGTTCAGCCTCATTTGCTTTGAGTGAGGTCTCTTTCGCTTCGGTCATCCCTTGAGGAGAGCAATCACCTCTCATTGAATTTCTTCTTGGAGGTGTCCCTTTGCTTACTCAAATCTTTGAGCTTGTTTTACCCAGAGAATAAGTTCCTTAGTGTACATGCATTTTATTCCAAGTTTTCAGCCTGGACCCTTCATAGTTGCTTTGCCAACTTTTCCACACTAATTTCCAAGCCATAGGATAAGAAAGCCGTGTCTTCAAATTTCAACCCAGTGATTTCCGCTCTCCTTAGAACCGATTTGGAGAAGAATGGGGCAATGATCCGATGCAATCCTTGGAAGGTGTTTAGTTTGTGCAAGGGGAGGAGGTTGGAAGCAATGGAGTTGATAAGGCGATCAAGCACCCATATCATGTTTTATCTTTGTTGTTGGTCCATGTGAATCTAGGGCCGGTAAAAGTCAGCTCATGTAAGTCCCCATTGGTGAGGAACTCCATCATCTCATTGGCCGCCGGCAAGCTTTTAAACGGCTTTCCCCCTTTTTTGTCTTTCGCCTCATAGATGCAGTTAAAATCTCACAATGGCGGCAAGTTGGTATTCAGAAAGGAGTTAAGGTGTCCCAAAGTCTCCGAGTGTGATAGTCTTTGTTAGCATAACAAATGGTCGCCTCCATATAGCTTTATCCCAAATGTAGTCGCCAACAATGCATTGTTCATTTTGCAATAGAGAGAAAGTGATTAAGTCACTTCTCCAAAGAGCAAGGATACCTCCAGATATTCCTACACTGGTTGGTGTAGAAAATCCCATACGCAATATTATCAATTCCTTCCTTGTGACTTCCTCCACTTTGGTTTCTACAAGGCTATGAAGAGAGCATGGTGCTCTCCAAGAATTTGTCGGAGATAATTGCTGGCCTTCTTACTTGACTCCGACAATTCCATATTATAACTAAGTCATGGGTGGGCGTTTGGAGGTCTCCCTTCGTCGATGGGAATTCACTCTTTCTCCGCTTCCTTGGTGTTGCTTTGATCGGCCTGCCCCACTCCCCTCCTAAATGAGCTTTAGACACGACTTTGTCCACTCTTAGTCTTGTTGTGTTTGAAAAAGTGGTGGCTTCTTCCCTCCTTGGTTGCAGAAAGTTGTTTGTATATGAGGTGTGGATGCCTCCCTTGCCTTGTCATGGTAAGTTTGCAATGAGGTCCCTCCATGATTTGTGGAGTCTGGGGTCTTTAGAATGGTTGTTATCACTTCCTCCCTTGTGCGAATTCTCACCTGAATAAGTCAGATCATCGGTGCTCGTTGATTACCACAACTGAAAATGAGACACAAGACATAAAAAACTATTGATGAATGTAAATAGAATAAAAAATGATGAGCAAATGCAATCCATTACTCTAATACTAAATGAAGTCTCCAGAAGATTATCAGCAATAGAGGAGAAACTTGATAAATCCTCTCAAGATCAGCAACAATCACAGGTATGTAACTCATACCCACCAGAATTTCCTAATCATACTAGATCTCAATTTCAAAGCTAGACAATTCAAAATTGATATGCCAAGATTCAATGGTGACAACCAAGGGTTGGCTATTTAAGGCAAATCAATTTTCCAATATTATAACCCGCCAAGATCAAAAGTTCATAATTGCTTCGGTACATGGATGCTCGCACTTAGGTATCAATGCATGGAAATAAATAATTAAATACATGGAATCAATTCAAAGAGCAAGTAATTTAGGTTTGACCCTCCCTTTATAGAGATTTAAGGGGTGAATTACAAAGCAATGTAAATCCACCCAGTTTTACAATGAATTTGAAGAGCTAGCCAAGCATTTCGTGAATTCCTCCGAACTTACAGAGTTATTTTGAATCGGTTTAAAGCATGACATTAAAAGAGAAGTGAGGGAACGCACAAACTCACTACAACAAGCTTTTCAATTAGCCAAGTTAATGGAAGAGATTACAAGATGACATATCTACAACCGATCTTCCGTGATTTCACACATCCGTAATGAACAAATTCACTGCCGCCTACACCAAAGAATGGCACCTACTATCCACAATACCCAACACAGACCACAGATACCCATTCAGAAATTAACTGCTGCCCAATTGGAAGACAGAAAAAGGAGAGGTCTCTATTTCAATTGTGATGAGAAGTTTCACAGGGGTCATGTGTGCAAATCCAAACTCTTTACTCTTGTAGTAGTCAATGATGAGCAAGACTACCCTATTCAAACTGATTCATGGCAAGATCCTGAGTTAATTCAGGAAGAGCTCCCTGAAATCAGCCTTAATGCTTTTACAGACAGTCTAATCCTAGAACTTTAAGGTTACAGGGAATGATTGGCAACAAAAAAGTTCAGGTGCTTATTGATAGTGGTTCAACCCACAACTTTATTCAGTCTAAACTTGCCAAGTTTATAGACCATACAGTGACATCTGTCTCAATTTTTAAAGTGTTAGTAGGGAATGGAGAGACCTTAAAGTGTTCTGGAGTTTGCTCTAACATTCCTATTCACCTACAAGGATACACTTTCACTACTGATTGCTACCTTCTTCTTCAAGGCGGATGTGGTGTTAGGAGTTCAATGGTAACAATTAGGTGAATGCACAATTGATTACAAAAGCTCACCATGAAATTCTATCAAGATGACAAATTAATTCAACTACAAGGAGATACTTCAACCAAAGTAGGCGACATTACATTCCATCGGTTTACCAAGTTGCACAACAAGAAAGATATCATTTCTTACTTATCGGAGAATTCGAGAATAGTCCTACTCGAATTCACCATTTACACGCAAGCATACAAGCATTAGCACAATACCAAGAGCTTTGAGGTCCAGTTACTTTGCCTCCCAAAAGGGATATTGACCACCAAATACATCTGCCACCAGGAACTCAACCTGTCAAGGTTAAAACCTACAGATATCCTCACTTTCAGAAAACAAAAATAGAAAAACTAATTAAAGAAATGATGGATACAGGGATTATAAGAGAAAGTACCTTTCTCATCCCCAGCATTGCTAATAAAAAAAAAAGATGGCACTTGGCATTTTTGTGTGGATTATAGGGCTTTAAACAAAGTCACCATACCTGATAGGTTTCCCATACCAACTCCTGAAGAGTTGATGGATGAATTATATGGAGCCACTATTTTTTCCAAGCTCGATCTAAGATCAGGTTATCATCAAATCAGAATGGCAGAGGAGGACATTTACAAAACTGCTTTCAGAACACATGAAGGTCACTATGAATTCATAGCAATGCCTTTTGGTTTAACCAATGCCCCCTCAACCTTTCAAGCACTAATGAATTGATGCTTAAGCCATTCTTAAGAAAATTTGTTCTAGTCTTTTTTGATGACATACTCATATATATGCATTGGAATTACATCAAGGGCATCTACAAGCTATGTTGGAACAACTGAAGCAACACACCTTATATGTCAAACCATCCAAATGTTCTTTTATTCAAAACAGAATAGAATATTTGGGACATATTTTATCAAGGGATAGAGGTGGATCCCAAGAAAATACAAGCGTACAAGCATGGCTATGCCAAAGTCGTAAGCAGTTAAGAGGATTTTTGGGATTAACAGGATATTATAGAAAGTTTGTCAAAAACTATGCAACAATTGCTTCCCCTCTAACATCAATGCTTGCCAAACAACAGTTCCCTTTGGACGAGGAATCAACAAGATTCACAAAGTTGAAAGAGGCTATGATAACATTACCAGTATTAGCATTTTCCAATTTTACTATGTCATTTATCCTAGAAACAGATGCATCTAGGACAGCAATAGGAGCTGTATTAGCTCAGAATAATCACCCTTTAGCTTATTTTGGTAAAAGTTACCTCTACAATGCAAAAATCCTCAACTTATGCTAGAGAACTCTATCTATCAGAAGCGGTTGCGGATGGAGACAATATTTACTTGGGTGCCAAATTTACTCAGGCGATCGGAAAAGCATTAGAGAATTATTACAACAAACCATCCAAACACCAACAACAAAGATTCTTAATTAAACTATTGGGATTTGATTATACTATTGAATATAAACCGGAGTTTCAAACAAAGTTCGATGCTCTATCCAAAGGAACCCGATAAACAAATTCTCCGGTCAGGTACTATGGTCTACATCTATATGCTTATACTCAACGTTCACAACATTGCTTTGATTAAAGAGGAAACTAACTCCAATCTTGAACTACAAAACTGACATCAAATAGCGGACAACCCTGTTTCCAAAGTATAAAAATATTAAAGGATTAATATACTATAAAAAGATTGTCATATACCCGATATGTCGGGCAAAGAATTATCGAGAATTACATTCAACACCAACGGGAGGCCATCGAATTCATAAAACTTTGGCTAGAATTGCTCGAATTCTATTGAAACACATGAAAAAGACATACAACACTTCATAGCAACTTGCTCTATATGTCAACAAGTGAAATATGACACTCAAAAGCCTGCAAGGTTACTACAACCTCTTACTATACCAACATTTGGGAGGAAGTATCAATGGATTTTATTACAGTCTACCAAAGTCTCATAACAAGCTTATATTAGTGGTGGTAGGATTGTCAAAATATGCACATTTTTTACAACCAGTTTCTGACCTCTACATAGCTCACCTATTTGTATCGGACATTGTCAAACCGCATGGTATACCCCAAGGAATAATTTCGATGAGAGACCCTCTATTCATGAGTAATTTCGCAAGAAATCTTCAAATTAAGTGACTACATTAAGCCACGCTTATCACCCTCGCAGATGGCCAAAGCGAGGTTACCAACCTAAATAGAACATTCAAGGAGTTTTGTTATGGACACCCCTAGAAATTGGTTACAATTTATTCCTTGGGCAGAGTTTTCCTATAATACATCCATCAATACTTCCACCAAACTGACTCCTTTTCAAGCGGTTTATGGTAGACCTCCTCCTACAATCATTCCATATACTGTCACTACAGCTACTAATCCAGAAGTAGACTCAGTGTTACAACAAAGGGACAAGATCATACAAATACTTATAGCAAATTTACAGGAAGCTCAAAAAGATGAAGCAAATGGGTGATAAACACGAAGAGAAAATTAAAAGTCAATGATTTGGTATTAGTTAAGATACAACCCTACATAGACTTGTGGGGAATCAATACACCAAATTACAAAGAAGATATTATGGGCCTTTTAAATACTACGTAAAATAGGGCGTGGCTTATAAAATTGAATTACCTGCAAAAGAATACATAATGTATTTCATATATCCAGATTAAAACCATACAGACAAGATTCTAATATCCATCCAGCACAATTATCAACCCAATTCAGAGAAGGACAAATGCTTATTAAACCTATCAAAGTTCTGGACCACAGAACTATACTAAGGGGAGATCAACAAATCAAAGAAGTACTTACTGATGGGAAGGAAGTAGAAGCATACATCTTGGGTAAGAAAGAAATGCAGGAAGTTTTTTAATTTGACCTTGAGGACAAGGTCGGGGTGGGGAGGAGTAATGATATGAACCCATATCCCCAAGCCAACAAAACAAAGAAATGAAGAAGGCGGATTAAAGGATTTCACAAGTATGGAGAAATTATAAAACAGAGAATAAATTACAACCTCAAAATAGAGAATAAATAAATAAAAATAGAAAATTATTACAAAACAAGTTAATAGTTTTAGAGACAAAAACAGCGGATAAATAATTCCTAGAACAATAAAAGCTCCCAAAGAAACCGAGAGAAAATACAGATACAATTTAATAATAAGACTACAAGCATCAATAATATCCACAATGATATTCAGTTAGACAAAAGCGGATACTTAGAATGTAGCAATTGAGTTAGAGTCATAGAAGATAGCTATCAAAGAAGAACATCAGAAAACTATAAATAGGGATGAGAACAGCAAACAGAGGATCGAAAATTTATCTCAAGAAACTCCTCCTCCTCTGTCTCTAGCTTTCTTCCTCTTCCTCTGTCTCAAGCTTCCTCCCTCCTCCTCTGAACATTTCCCACGGTGGAAGTAGCCGGAAGCCTCCCTTAGAACGGTGCGGTCATCTCCCTCTGGATCGCTCTTCCTCTCAGAGCTCTCTCTCAGGAACCCTAAACTTCTCGAATGGCCAAATGACATCCGATCCAATCTCTTTCCAATTCAAACGAGAAGCTTCCTCAGGAATCCTCATCAGACGGCAAAGATCGGTCGACCGATCATCATCATGATCGCGACCATTAATCCTTCCTTCATCAAGCTCGCCTCCACCACGTAATCCACTCAATTCAAAGCGATCAAGAACCGTATGATCAAATAACATATCAAGGGTCTACAAGAAATCAAAACATCCGACGGCTCATTTCGATAAACACTCGATCCAGTGATCGATCAACGGACAAGTTACAACGCTAGATCCCATGTCTGAAAGCATCCGAGTGATCCTTGAATTGTAACTCGGGTTCCAATACTCGTGAGTCAACTCCGAGTCTCACTCAAACCACATACCCAAGTGACACGACAGTCCATTCTCACAAGCGGACTCAATTCTGAATTAGGTGTATCAAATTATATAATTACCTAGCATTATATAAGAGAGCTATCACGCCCAAAAATTATGCCAAAAAGGTTTGGCTAAATCCCTTGAGCCTAACATACCATATAAAGACAAAAGAGCCCTCAAAATCATTTCAAAATGGACTATTATGATACTAGAAGATTCTAGAAGACTCTACACAAGTCTAGATCAATCTATAAATTTCTAAAAATTTCTAGAAACTTTTAGAAGATTTTGGAGGTTTCAATAATATTCTAGAAGTCTTTGAAATTCTCTAGAATCTTCTAGATATCTTAAGAATAATCAAAAATATTTTAGAATGTTCTAAAATCATGTAGCTATTTGAAGAGTAATATGAGAGACTCCGTAACTCTCCAGAGTATTGTAGAATATAATAGATGTATAAATAATAGTGTGCAATATTTTAAAGAATTTCACATATATGTAATGTGTAATGTATTCTAGAATATTAATAGGCATAGGATGAGGGCTATAAATAGAACTCTTCTCCCACATTTATAACTATCCAAGAATAGTGTATCTAAGTGTAAGTGTTTGAGGCCCAAGTCTTCTAAGTTCTTCTTTGTGCTAGTGAAGTTTTCCACTTCTCTTTTCTCTGTGCATTCAAGCCTAACATTGTGTGAGAGTATGTTTAAGTTAGCATAGAGGGAGTGTGTTAAGACTACATGAATGACTTGAGGAAAATCCATTTGTGATAGTACGCTATTTAGTAAAAAAAATAAAAAAATTGCTTGGCAAGATAAAGATTGTATGATTTAGCAACGGTTTTGTTCTAGTTAATGCTGATGCATTAAGCTCTCGCACATTACCTGCCGCATTGGGATGAGCCTACAGAGCATACACATTTGTAATCTATATCTAATTTATCTGAATGTGTTAATTTGTATTTGACTTATCCTGAAAATACTTGTTAGAGATTTATTCGTAATATACTCTGTTGTATATATCAGATATAATGTGAAATGAATTAAACAAATGTTTTGTTTCTAACTTCCCATTTTGGCACACCTGCATTTTTTTTTTTTTAATTTCATCTTTAATCATTTGTGAGTTACCAAAAGCCTTACTAATATTTGTTTGCTTAACTACACTTATCTTGTCTCTTAGTTATCATATTATGATTTAATCATCAACGTATTGAATTAACACCAAAACCTTCTGATGTATTTTTTTTTTTTTCAGATAAAATTTATTATTGTAATACGTTTAGCCATTTAGAAGACACTTCTTTATAATGATAAGATAATATTAAATCACTAGAGTGCCCCTTACGTGTTTGAAACAAATATCATATATAGATTTTATTTTCTTTTGAATGATATAACCAACTGAATGTAATTGAGATTTAGATGTTGTGTTTTAGTTATTTTTTATGGATATAAATGTATATTGTTGATGATAAAGTATAAAAGTATGTTCATTATTTTGTCTAAATTCCAGAGCAATTGGTGTAGGTAAATATGCCAAAGAGCACAAGAGGAGAAACAGAAAAAAAAAATGTTAGAGCCACAGTTATATAAAGAAGATTTATATATCATAAAATTTTTATATATTTATATATATAATATCTAAATTTTAATTTTTATACAAAATATTTTAATCTTTTATATCACATCAAAATTATATCTATCATTAACTTTTCAAAAATGAAATATCCTTTTCAAACATTAAAAAGCATTAAATAATTAAATTATAAATTTTAGATATCAGATATATAAATATAAAAAATTTTATGATATGTATATAAATCTTTTTAAATATAAATGTTCAACTGTATCTATATTTAATTAGAAAATATTTATATTTTACCTAAATTTAAAAATAAATTAAAAATTCATACATTTCAGTGCTTTATGATCAACTCAGTACTAATTTATAAAATTAATAAAATTATAGTGTTCTTTGGAAATTAGATGATATTGTTACATGCAGAAATTATAAAATATTACAAGTATAAATATATAAATTTTGAATACTAAATAATCGCGAGAGTGGGGCAATCGAAAATTTAATGAAAGTTTGAGGGAAAAAAGATGATGGAAATAATGGAATCCAATAAAATGTTGGAGCTGACGTGGGTGCAGTGGATGTTGAGATTCCAACCGACGGTCCAGATTCCCCTCCTCATCTTTTATTATCCCCCTTCACCTCCTTCATAAAACCTCCCTGCCCGGGCATCTGTCTCTCTCTCTAACTGGACGACCGGAGATGTTACTAGGTAAGAGGCAGCGGCCGCCGATAAGGCGGACCACGAGTATGTCGGGATTCGTGGCCGATCTGGAACTGTCGGAGGAGCCTCCGAGGCCGTCCGATCACGAGATGCCGGTGATTGTCCCAGTCACTCAGCAGGTTCCGGCGGGGAGGCAGATAAGGGGAGAAGAAAACTGGACGGCGGATTGGAGGCCGAACACGGCAGCTTCTGTCACTGCTATGGTTTCTCCCCGCCCGCCGCGGAGAAACTCTGGGGACTTAACAACGGTGGATACGGCGCCGTTCCTTAGGTCTTGTGGCCTCTGCAAACGTCGATTGGCTCCTGGCCGCGACATCTTCATGTATAGGTAGAGTCCACTCCGTCGTCGGGGATGCCTTTTTTTAAGTAGTTATCAATTTTTCTTCTATTTTTTGTGGATGATGTGTTATATCGGCTCTATTGATTTGCTGGGATTTGTGTGCCAATTTTTTCAATAAATGTTTAGTTGAGATTCCGTATTTACTTGTAGAATTCTGTATTTGTTTGTCCTGTTTGATGTCTTTCTTGGCTTATTTAAGAGCAAAATCTGACTGCAAATTTTATGTTGTTTCTTCTCTCTGTTACTGAATTATTAGCATTTTTTGTTGGCTTGCTGGCTTTATAATCTTTTATTAAACATATGTATATGTATGTATATATATATATATATATATATATATATATATATATATATATATATATATATATATATATATATATATATATATATATATATATATATATATATATATTACTAAATTGCGTGTGAGATTAAGAATTTCCCAAAAAACATTATTGCTTTTCTTGAAATTTGGTTTAGATTATTGCCTTTCATTTCCATCCTTTTGAAAGCAAAGCAGCGTTAGTTTCTCAGTAAGATCGTTTTTGACAAATTTTGCAGCTTGAGTTTAGAAATTTGTTTCATTTTATGGATCCTAAAACGACTTGTAAGTGGCAACCCCAGAACAGAGATCTTTTGTTAACAACCCCATGGAGTAGATTCTGAAACGTGCTCGTTGTTTTAGGTATGCATATCTCGTAATTTATAGACATAAAAATAATAATTCAAATCACGATCAAGAGAAATTATTCAGTAGCATAGGTCAGATTCTCTTGTGACTTATAATCCATATTTTAGCTGATGTTTAGTTCTTCATTTTTCTGTACGTATATTCCAGTACTGACTCAACACCAAAAAAAAAAGTCATACAAAAATATATCATTTTGCTCATCTAATAATTTATCCACGATTACGGCCTTAATTTCTTTGCACCAATTTTGTTGCTGAATTTGGTCAAAACAGTTGCATTAGTGAGCTTAAGACTGAATCAAACTTGCTTCCTATGATCCATAGATATACCTTTTTAAATATTAATCTCGAATTTTTCCAGGCTTTAGATCTGTTTTCTCTCTCTCTCTCTCTCTCTCTCTCTCTCTCTCTCTCTCTCTATTTTCCTTTAATATCCAAAATTTTATATACATGCCACAAATTTATCAATCCCTTCATTGTTTATTGCTTTTAACTATCCTCTCCTTGTTGCTATTCTGCAGGGGTGAGATTGCCTTCTGCAGCTTGGAGTGCCGTCAACAGCAAATGAATCACGACGAGAAGAAGGAGAAGTACTTTATCCCATCCATAAAGGATTCTGCTCCGGTGATCGCCGGCGCATCGGACCCCTCCAGCACCGGTGAAACAATTGCAGCCGCCTGAGATGCAGAAAACTTTATATTATATATTTGTAGCCTTTTTCTTTGTATTTTGTACGTTCCTATGAAGCAAGTGTGAAAGCTTGCTATTGTAGATTGGTATATGGCTCCTGCTGGCTTCATCTATATGCTTCTATCCCTCACTATCTCATTTTGTTTTCTCTCGCTTGTTATGTCAGAGATGTGAAAGTTCCTCCACCCGTCTGTTTGCAAGGAGAATATGAAACGCTTCATCAAATTCTGGGACCAATTTGAGATTCCCCTTCTCCTTCATTCTCCTTATTTTATTGTTGTTAGTGTATGGAGTTTTGGATTTAACAAGACAGCTGGGTGCCAATTATTTAGTTGATCAAGACCTTTAATTTAGGTATCAGTGCTTTTATATTAAATTTCTTTTGCTTTTTCGCTAGAAAATACATCATTAAACAAACGCATGCACCCAAAAAAATAAATAAATAAATAAAATACTGTATTTTAACTACTCTGAATTTGTGATTTTTTAAATATTTTGTTTGTTAGTTTTGATGTTAGAATTTTTTATGACAATGAATTTTTCTCCATTGGTATTCAATGGTAACACCCACCAATGTCTTACAGTTAACAAATTAACTCCCATGAGTGATTTAGTGCATTGTTATATCATAGTATAATGTAAATGGTTAAATATAAGTGTCAGATAAACCTGGGGTTGTTATGTATGAGAAGAAAGGATTTGCTGAGTATTGCTATAATAATTTTAACTAAGGCTTGATTAAGACTTAGTGATTAAGGTGCAGGCACTCGTATCACCTATTCAAATTTTTTGTTATTGGCTTTCGAAGACTTATAAAGTGGGTTATAAAGCTCAGGATTTTTTTTTTTGTCTGTTTGTTTTAAGCTCGGTGTTGACTTTTGAAGAGTTCTCTTTGTAATTAAAGCTGTTCATATACTGAGAATTATTTATAGTGGTCACTGATGAGCTCAGCTAATTCAGATATTTTCTGGGGCTTGGGAACGGGGGATCAAAGTAATAACAATAAAAAATAAAATGTTTCTTTTATTTAATTATTATTTCTTCGGATTGAAATCTTACAGTATCATGTCGGAAGGATAGCCTCAACTTGCTCTCCTAAGAGCTTATCAGCAATATGAAGTCAATGAGAAAGGATATGAATACATGGAGAAAACTAATGTCTTCATGTTTAAGCAATTTACTTCTTCATACGCCAGGGTAGAATTTTTAAAAGAAATATAGTTTTCTGTTAGTATAATTTTTTTTCATCGATAACAATTTTTTTATGTTTATAGATTTTTGCACTCTTAAGTATAAAATCTGATAAAAAAAGTCATATATATAACAAATATATATATAAAAGTCTTATATATACTACCAAATTTAACTTTGTTCTACTTAGCAGTGTAGGTCTGTTGAGCAAATATACTAAACATTTCTAAAATTTAACGCATATAAAAATCATTATCTAATTTAATATACTAATCAATAAATTTATGGGTTCTTTTAATTTCATCTACATCAATGATGATAACTCAACTTTCATCAGTTCCATCAAAGATTGTAAAATCTTCTCTAACAGTGAAATAATAAGTATGATAATTTATTATTTATCATTAATAAAATTTTATGTTCTCTCAGATTATTGACCTTCACAAATGCCACGCAATCGAGCATAAGATGGATTGCTTGATGCTTTAGAGCACAAATCAGATGCCTTATCAGAATGATCCAATGACCTGAACACGAACTTCAATGTTAACGTCATCGTTAGAATAGATATTGCATAGATGATGATCAAAGCGATAAATTAATCGCAACGCATGTCAGATTAGATGTAATCCAGCACTCCATTTGAAATGATTGTGGAGTTTTAAAATATCGAAATATGTAAATTAAGACTATTCTCAATTAGACAAGTAATCGGCTCGAAAATGATAACGAGCATTTTAGCTAAAATTGACCCTTACACATTTGAATCAAAAGATGAAAAATACCGTTACTAAATCAAACAACCTAGATTGATATATATATATATATATATATATATATATATATATATATATATATATATTAACTATATAATTTTGATTTTATCAACGTAAAATTCACATTAAGACTAATTAGACATTTAAACGACTAATAAAAAAATCCCTAATTTAATCTTAACCTAAATCGCTAAAATCAATAATTCTAAAGCATGATGGCTGCTCTTCCTCCCTCAAGATGGCCTCTCCTTCACCTCCACAAACTCAAATGTGTATATTGAAATACATGCAAGCGTATTATTAGATGAAAGTTAATACACATATTGAGGTAACTATACGGTTAAACATATTATATTGATGTGTGTAGTCAATTTGAAAAGACCAAAGATCAAATATGTGCACGCATCTTGTTGGGATATCACATTTTTTGTGCATTGTGAAGTGAGTTTGCATGTAAATCAATAAAAAGCGTGTTATAATATAATAAGATGAATAACATACAAACTATAAAGCAATCATGTACTTCTACTCATTGCTTCAAAGTTTGTGTATATAATGAGATGATATAAATTCAAATGTAATGCTTTAAGGTGTGTAAGCATCCTCAGTGATCTACATGTTCCATAAGGAGTTTCTTGCAGCTTTAATTGCCTGTAAAGCATACAAATTTTATAAGTTGCATAAAATTCAATAAATTTGAAAACAAACCTGCATGGGCCTCGACGCTATGCTGAATATTTAGATTCAAGTGTTTGAGGATGATGCAGGTTATTTCCCGATTTAGTCTTAGGACTAGGTCCGGGTTAACAAAACCTAAAATTGTATTATAAGAGTTTCAACTTAGTAAAATATCTAAGAAGCTAATTCTGTCATATGAAAGTAGATCTAATTCTGTTAGGAACTAAACATAATTGACATGATCTAAAGTTCTCAAATATATTCGATTCAATCAATTAACTATCCCGATGATGGTTGTGTTGAATGAAGAGTTCAACCGGAGGAGTTACTTCCATCAAAATATGATTTTAATTTCAAATCAAATTAACTTAACTTAAGTATCAATCTAAAAAGAATTGCTTAAATGAAATTCAATCATTAAAAGCTTAAAGCAAAACTCAATTTATTCACCTTCTGCGATTATTTATCGATGTGATAAATTAAGAAAACTCTAGCTCACAAAGGAGCCAATGTCAAATCAAGTGTTCTAATATGTTCACTCTTAATCAATCTCATGTCAGTAAGGACGTGGCTCGTGTCCTCTGACTGCGTGGCTTTATCAACAGGCTCCACATATGATGCAGTTACGACTAGAGTTCTCTGATTGGGTGGTTTGGCCAGTAAGGCTCCATTATATTATGATCACGACTATAGCCCGTATGCTCCCCAATAGCTCTGCTCTTTAAGTTGTGAATCATAAGGTATACTTGATAGGATAAAATCCCTCTCATCGGTAGGTACTTAAACTCCTTGACAAACACCACCCAGGTATCTGAAATTTCTTGGATGATGTAACCATGTGTTGTTGATAAGATCCTTCGGTCGGTTGTGACTACCTCCTCTAAGTAGACTAGGGACCATGGCCCAAGATGACGGAACCATGGAATCTAGATCGGGCACGTCATCATTCCCCTAACCATCCGCTTTAAGCTAATAATGGTGAATTTCATAAATTTTAAATTTCAAAACTCCATATGTTACTACTATACGTTACGCATTTAGCGATCTAACGACTAGCCTTAATCAAAAGTCCTCTCTCATTTATTGGGATAAGTAATTAACTATAGGTGCTTGTGCCTATAGGAAACCTGGAACTAGATCTAAAGTCCTCACCAAATGAGGGTGAAATTTCTGGGTAGTGTCTTATCTACTATTCATGCCTTCAAAATTACCACATCTCTCTTCTTTAAATATGTCAGAGGTTGGTGGCATTTTGGAGCCCATACTCATGACTCCTCTGGGATGATTCTCTTTCCATTTTTTGTCGTCATATATGCTATAGTAGTAATAAAATATTTGAAAATTCAAAACAAAAAAAATGGTAATTTAAATGTGTAATAAATTTGAATTATTATTATATGAGACTCTATGTCGAATGAATTATTCTATAGAGTATATTTTTATTACACTGTTATTTTGTTTTGTAGTACCTCTGCATTTTGAAAGTATGGGATGAAATAATAATTACTGATTACTAATCTCCATCTTTCCCTTTTGCAAAATAGATCTACAGAGCACTCATTTCACTGTTTAGCTAGGCCGTGGTGCAAACATCCTAATATATCATCAACACAAGAGATGTTGGGGCTACCATTCAATTTGGTAGAATTTTCCAACTATTGGCAACTCCAAGTACCCACCATGGTACACATTCGAGGCCATGCTAGAAGGCCTCAATATTCAAGCTCCTACTAGTCATGTTTAAAGTTCACAACCAACCTTATTAAAGTTCTCATGAAGAACTTCAATTTTAAAAAGGTCAATTTGAAGCCCTGATGAAAAAAAACTATTAGTGGGGCGTGTCTTTAATGCCTGGTACAATATCGATTGAACCTTTCGTACTAGAAAGCATGATCATGAAGCTTCCTCATCATGAAGCAAATTAACTAGAAGGTAGAAGAAGAAGAAATGCTGAGCTGAGTCAAGACCCTTCAAGACTAGTGAACACAATATTGTCATGAGTATTCTACCATAACAACTTTGATAATCTAAAATGGGTAAAAAGAATAGCTCTATTGGTGAGAAAATACGGAACCAACTCAAGCTCCACCACCATAAAGGAGACAACGAAACACTATCGGAATACGTTCAAAAAGTAGTAGGAAGAGGCTTAATGAAAAAAAAATTTCAAAGGCTGTGATTGAAAATCTGAAGCCAGAAGAGGTTGCCATCTCTTATGGTAACTAGTCATCGAGCCCAATATGCTTCACGAGGTGAGCATCGGAGCATGACACTCGGACCACATGTCCAAGAATCTACTTGAAGGTCCCAAAAGGATAAGCGATATGAGGCCAAGGCCTCATAATGAAATTGAAGAAACAAGAGGTGTGACATCGATACATTCAAATCCACCTTAAAATAACTTATCAAGTGGAACCTAAAAGAAGGGATATCATCGAGAAGACATGATGGTATACACCTGAGATCCTCAGGGATCCCAATCGATTCACAAGAGAAGGTTGACTTTGATCGCAGTCCTTTAATGGAAGAAGTGTTTATTTCGTACATTGAACTAGAGATCCACTAGAAACGTTGATAGATCTTCATGTGCAAAAAGAAGGAGAAGAAGAGGACACTATGGAAGTGAAGTCAGTTTATATGTTAGAGATATAGATGAACTTTTCGCCAAAGACATCAATGAATCATCTAGGAACTTAAACCTAATTCAACATTTATGAAGAAGAGTCTTCATAAGCAAGTAAGATGGATCTTCAATCTCATAAAGAAGAAGAAGAAGATCAAAATGAAAAGAGATCATGGGTGTTGAAGTTTATATGGTTGAACCAGAAATGATTACATGCTTTTATAATCAATGTCATGTTCAACCTTGTAACATCTAAATGCACAAGGAGAAGATAGTCAAGTTCTTCCTCAAGATGAGTAAGAGCAAAAAAGTAATAAGAAATAGAGGAAGAAGAAGAGCGTTGTCGGATGCTAGCATTAAAAAAACAAAATGCCATCAAATGGAAAGTCAAAGATAAGAAATTATACTTGGTACCAAGATGAATGATATGATGGTATAAATGAATATCATGATGGATATGTATGAAGAATATCACATCAAATATTGCACCTATTTTATCTGCTAATCAACAAATAGCTAATAATACAACTTATATACCACCAATCACTATAGTACCTCAAACTCCTACAGTACATGCTACACTTGAAGCGAGGAATAAAGTTAATCAACTACCTTAATTCAAAATATAAGACACTGAACGGTAATCCGCTTCAACTATAAACACAATTAATGAAAAGAAAAGGCGTTATAGCTTCGTGAGCTAAAAGTTGGTGAGTAAGGTCGCCCACCGAATATGATCAAGTGTCATACCCGAAAGGTTACTCAATGCCTAAATTTAATACTTTCAGTGGGCATGGTAACTCAAAACAACATTTAGCCCAATTTAAGGCTACTTGCAGTAATACAGGAGGGAATGATGTGCCGCTTTTCCATCAGTTCATCAGCAGCCTGACCTCAGCCTTTCGAGTGGTATGTAAAATTATCGAATGATTCGATTAAAACCTTTGCTGAGTTAGAGACAACCTTCATGAAGAGGTTGACTAGTGCAACCCAGAAAATAACAATCGCTGACCTTGCCTTCCTGAAAAGGAGAAAGGATGCATCGGTGACAAAATTCATAAGTCGTTTGCGTAACCTAAGTATGAAACATGAGCAACAATTAGAAGAAGAACATGAGATCCAATTGCTAATGGACAATATGGATGATAAAATGACACCATTTTTATGTATGGTGTCAATTACAACATTCAAAACTTGCTTGATAGGGTAGCCAAATTTGAAAAGCTGAATCACCCTAAGTCTAAAATCTATAAAGATAAAGTAAATAGAAACAAACCTTCAGACTCAAGAAGAAATGAAACTCATGCCACTTCCTATAGCTCAAATGATTAAAAATGGGTAATCTATAATGTAGACAAAGAAAAATAATAAATGTACAGTGATGATAAGGGGAAGAAGCTCGTTCATCCTAATTCACAACCAAAATTATTATTGGGAGGCAATGATAAACCTCGGGCTTTTCCAAGTGGTGGAGAGCATCCAAAATAAGCAACAAGAAATGATGAGCGAATATGACCATCTCTTAAGGAAAAGATGAACAAGGAATATTCCTTTAGAAGGGATACTATGACTAAATTATTTTGGCAAGCAATCAAAGCTTGTTTACAGTTACCAAAAATTAAAAGGCCTAAAAAAGATGATCAAGTCAATAATCTAAATTTTTGTCCCTATCATTGGATGATCAGCCATCCTATTGAAGATTATTATGTCTTCAAAGATTGGCTAGAAAGGAAGTATCGATAAGACAAATTCACATTATCTGATAGTGTTCTAGTCAACCCAAAAAGAGAGTCTACAAGGATGATTACATCCTCTTTCGTATAGTCCATTAAAGATAAAAAGAAGAAAAAAGTAGTTCATATTGAAGAATGGGAAAGAGTAGTCTCTAAAAATATTGTGAAAATGTTGAAGCAGTTAAACTATGTTCCTAGTGTTGAGTGGAAATCACCACTTAAACCTATATTGGACTTAAAAGAGATGTCTAAACCAAGTATTTGGGCTTCTCAGCGGCACTCTGATAAGGCTACATCATCACAGCACGATGAGCAGTCTAGTAAATGCGGGCCTCATAAATCATAGAAGCCGACTAAGAAAAAGAATATCAAGAAGAGAACTACAACTCAAAAGATTATTAACAATTTAGAGGAGTATCACCAGCCGACATGAAAATAATTTAGCTTGCAGACTTTATGCCTAAACTTCATATTGTTAAGTCGATGAAGAAGATAATGGTGAATCTTGTATAGTAAAGACATGTCAAATTATTTATGTGATATCAGATGTTCTTCAGCATCAGTTACTCCAAAATGATAAGGATAGTTAGATAGACTCGACCACCCATCAAAATTTTATCAAGAAAGAAAGAAGAGCCCAAGGAGTTAACATCTGAATTTTATTTAATGACTTAATAAAAAGATAATAGTTTAGAAGAAGATTTATCCCGATGGAGAAGAGTCAGACTCATCGACATCATCATATAAGAAATGTATGAAGTTGGAAAATGAGTCTAGCCCTTTTGGTTAATCCTCCAGAATAAGAAGTGAACCTGAAGAAACCACTTCTTCAAAGGAATCTGAGCAAGATAAAGTGATTCAAGTTTAGTTGAGTAGTGGTAAAGTCTTGCCACCTTCATCAAAGAAAGGAACTGCAAATAAAGACAAAGAAAAATAAATTGAAGTCAACGAAGATATCATTCCCAAAAAATCCTAGAATAAAGTTTAAATTAAGCAAAAAGATATATTATAATATTCTATCACATCTAAGAAAGATCCCTGCACAACTGAGTATGTACAAGGCTCTCTTGATGTCAAAAGACCTCCGAGAAACTTTGATACAGGCTCTTAAAGATCCAAAGAGTTAAGAAGCTTACTTTGCCGAAAGATGCATGACTAAATCATTACAAACTCAAGATCTCCTAGTAATCACATTTTCTAAAGAAGATCTTATGTTGGGAACAGCAAATCACAACCGTCCTCTATATGTTACCACAAAGAGTGATGACATCTCGATCAGCCAAATATTGATTGATTCAGGTTCTTCTATCAATCTTATGAGTCTAAAGGTATTAAGAGGATTATCACTTAATATCCAACATCTTATAAGAGATAAGTTGATGGTTCATAGTTTCGATGAAAAAGGGAAAAAAATCCTAGGTTTTTTTATTCTCCCACTCAAGCTTTTGATTTATATACAGAAGCCAATTTCATGTAATCGATGTCGATACATCATTTAAAGTTCTTTTGGGTCGACCATAGCTGCATGAATATGACATGGCCCCATCAACTATGCATCAGTGTATGAAGTACCTAAAAGAGGGGGGAGAATTTAGAATTCCTCGTAACCTACAACCATTATCCGTCCACGAAGCAAAGATTTATGAAGATGCAAAATATTTTATCCCTAAAGAGCCAACAGAGCCTCTTGAAGCAGTAGCATCCACTTCAGGAACTAAAAAACAACTTTGCAAGATGAAAGAGTAGAAGTAAAGAGGAAGAAAGAAGACCATACTGACTCTCCTAAAGCAGTTGATTCTACACCTAAATCAAGAAATCAGTTCCTCATTTGGGAAGTGACACACAAGAAGAAGAAAATATTCATGTTAAACTAAGGGAACTTATAAGCTTTCAAGAAAAGCAAAGTATGAAATAAGTAATTCTGATTTATACTAAGACTTTATATCTGCATATGGAAATAGAGTTCAGATGGTCGCATCAAGAAGGATAGCTCATTTGGTAGTGTCAGATGACTCATTCAAAATTATACCCATCCCTTAGTACTTCAAAGAAATCACTCCACTGGAGGTTCATAACATTGAAGAATTGATAACATTCTATGTACCACCATTGAGTGAGAGCGGTAGAACAGGAGCTCTATTTTATAAATCTGAAGAGTCTCAGCCTCACAATTTTGATCACCCTACTCAACAAAAAATTATGATGAGATAGTGTCAACAAGAATACCAGTATACTATCCACAAAAATTACGAAGAATGATGCATAAGCTTGGAATTCATATTGGTACTACTAAACATAAAACTCAAATCTTTAACAAGATGTGGAGCTAAAGAAGTCCTTAAGCATCACAAAGAAGTGATAAGTTTATCACTAAAGATCTTGGATTCATCCAGAAATCTCATCAAAATAAAGCTGCTATAATATAATAGATGCTGAGATCGAAACTAATAGTGATGAAGAAGATGATCTCCATGAAATCTTTTTTATAAATGATGAAGCAGTAGAAGCCAAGCCAAAGAACTCGAAGATGGTGGACAAATAGCTATTATGGATGAACTTAAAGAGATCAACCTAGGAGCTGAAGATGATCCCCGTCTAACTTTCGTTAATGCCCTTCTACCTCATGAGAAAGTTTAAGAGCTAAAAATGCTACTTTGTAAATTCAGGGATTTCTTTGCCTAGACATATTCTAAAATGCTAGGCTTATCCCTTGATGTTGAAGTTCATGAACTTACTATTAAACTAGATATGATGCTTGTTAATCAAGCTCCTAGGTGAATGAGATTGGATATTGAAGAATAGGTAATTACAGAAACTAAAAAGTTGATCGAAGTAGGCTTCATCCGAGAAAGAAGTATGCATATTGGATAGCCAACATTGTCCTGGTTAGAAAGAAGAACGACCAAATCGGTGTCTACATTGACTTCCAAAACCTAAATAAGGCGTATCCAAAAGATGACTTTCCACTTCCAATATCAGAACTACTAGTGGATAATACTTCCAACTATTATATGTTCTCATTTATGGATGGATTAGTCGGATATAATCAAATCAAGATGGCACCTAAAGATGAAATACATACATCATTTATAACACCAATTGGTATATAATGCTACACAATCATGCCCTTAAGATTGAAGAATGCGGAGCTACATACCAAAGAGCCATGACACAGATTTTTGATGAGTTGATTCACTAGAATATGGAATGTTATGTTGACGATTTGGTGGTGAAGAGCTTAATCATGAAAATCACTTTGAAGACTTGGAAATTGTATTAGAAGAATAAAAAAATATGATCTCAAGATGAATCCTCTAAAATGTGCATTCGGGGTATCCTCCATAAAATTCCTTGGGTACATTGTACATCATAGAGGAATTGAAATTGATACTATTAAAATCAAAGCAAATGTGGAGATGCCTCCACCGAAAAGTTTATGTTAGCTCCATTCTTTACAAAGACAGCTTGCATTCATCTGTTAATTTATATCACACCTATCAAGATGATGTCAACCATTTATAAAGTTGCTGAAGATGGATGCTCCATTCAAATGGGACAAGGAGTGCCAACAAGCCTTCAATAGCATTAAAAGCTACCTATTAAGTCCACCAATTCTTACAGCACCTATTCCTAGGAAGCCCCTCATTCTATACACAGCTGCATTAGAAGAGTCCCTTGGAGTATTATTTGCACAATATAATGAAGAAAGTAAAGAGAACACTCTTTATTATATCAGTCGAAGATTAATAGGAGCAAAAATTAGATATTTTTCGATAGAGAAGCACTGCTTGGCATTGATCTTTGCAATCCAAAAGCTCTGTCATTATATGTTATATTACAAAATCACTCTCATCTCAAGGATCGATCCGTTGAAGTACTTGATGACAAGACCAGCGTTGACAGGTCGTTTGGCAAGATGGGCATTATTACTTTTATAGTTTGATATCACATACATTTCGTAGAAGCAGTGAAGGGAAAAGTATTAGCAGATTTTCTTGCTGCACATCCCATCCCTGTGGACTCTTCTCTTAACGATGACTTTCTTGATGAGCAAATTATGCTCATTCATGAAAGAGAAAAATCACAAATTTGAGAAATATACTTTGATGGAGCCTTATCTATCAAACAAGTTCAACCTCTAAATTTTTTAAAGGCAAGAGCAGGAATCAACATCGTCTTCATAACACTAGAAAAAGGGATAATGAGATGATCGTATGGGTTGATCGAGCCAAGAACTAATAATGAAGTAGCATGAAGCATTAGTGTCTTAAAGTATCATAGCATTCAAAACTTGCATATTTTGATGTCACCTTATTATAAATCAAGTACTTGGCATCTATAAAATCAACAAACTTGAGTTAGCTTTCTATCACAAGTGAGTTCTTGAGCTTATGAAGCAGATACCAAATGTCACACTAACTCGAGTTTCTTGATCTAAGAATAGTAAAGTCGATTGCTTAGCAAAATAGCTAAGGAAATGACAAGTATGAATGGCGATTATGTCATAATTAGATATTTACTCGATGAATCCTAGAGCCAACAAAGTACCAATCCTCAGAGATAGTGGGGCTATCAAATTTGACATAGCGGGATGTGACTCAGGTTGCTCCTCATTCTCCTTGAAACCAACAAGAAGTTCTAACAAGAATAGCTAAGCATGATATTGCCTCAGAAAAGCAGTGTGAAGCCTTTATTGTAGAAGAGCCACATGATTAGAGGAAGCCTTTCATCGACTACTTTAAAGAAGGAAAATTACTAAATAATAAATCTTCGGTAGCTCAAATCGAGAAGAGATATTATGCTATGCTTTCATCAACAACACTTTATATTATAGATCTTTTGAACAAATGTGGCTACGATGCCTAAATGTAGCTGAAGCTAGCAAAATGATGGTTGAAGTTCATGAAGGACTTTGTGGTGCACATCAGTCAGGTTCTAAGATGGAAGTAAAGATCAAAAGGATGGATTATTATTGACCATCTATGGTGAGAGACTGTATCAATCATGCTAAGAAGTGTCATGAATGTTAAGTATATGAGAATATAATTCACCAAGCTTCAAATCCACTACACCCAACAGTAGCATCTTGGCCTTCTGAATGTTGGGGCATAGATGTAATTCGACAAACTAATCCACCGTCATCAACTGGACACCGCTTCATCCTAACAATGACTGATTATTTCTCTAGGTGGGCTGAGGCTACCCCATTTAAAGAAGTTACTGCTGATTGAGTGATTAACTTTTTTACGCATAATGTGATCTATAGATTTGAGTGCTACGTCAAATAATTTTTGATAATGGCACAACTTTTAAAAAATAAAGATTTATATATTCGTCGATCGACACAAAATTGATTGGCGATTATTGACTCACTTTTGGATTGAGCTCTTAATTCTTCTTAGACTTAGGACTCTTCTAAACACTAAGAACTCCTTAGTCATAAGAAACATCTAGTAATTAGGTAAACACTTAACCTAAGCTTATAGACTTAAAAGTGTTAATAATAAGATTAGGTTATATCTTAGGGCTTAAGGAATTACCTATCTTATAGCCTAAACTCAATCTAAATACACTTTCTCAAATCAAACCCAGATTCAAATCCCAAACCAAATCTCAAATTCAAATCCAAATTTCAAATACATAACCCAAATTTGACTCCAAATGATTGAAATCCAAAATTAAATTCAAATCTAAGACCCTTCCTAAGCTATATGAGCCACCTTCATAAGCTTAGCTAAAACTCCCTTTACATCAAATCAAACTCAATTGATTTATTTATAAACCAATTACTCCTTCATTAATATTAATAAATATAAATGAAACCCACCTTTCAATGTACAAAAATGAATCAAACTAAATTGATTATCCTCTAAGCCTTTTTGACCTACATCCATAGACTTGGTCAAATTTGCTTCCAAATCACTCCAAACTCAAGTGATTATCTCATGAATCATTTATATCTTTATTTATATTCATAAATAAAAATTAAACATAAATCCAAATGGCCAAGACCAAATCCACCATTAAACCAAAATCTAATTTATACCCTTAAGCCAATTCTTTAGACTTAGCCAAATTCTATCTAAATCAAGGTAAAATAAATGGATTTTCTCTCAAATCAATCAATCATTCAATCATTTATCCAAATATACATAAAACTTACAATCATCAAACCAAATTCAAGTCAACCCAAGGCAAGCCTAACTTAGCCCTTTTGACTTAAAAATTTCAATTGAGGCAAAATCTATTGGACTCCAAATTGATTGTCATTAAATTTATATTTCAATCCAGGGCTCATATATAAGTTCAACTAAACTCAAATCAAACCAAAATCAAACCAAATGACCTACTTAGGTCCACTTGACCCAAAGTGACCTAAAAAACTCATTTGAGCTAACTTCCAAGCTCACAATAACCTTCCACCATGATTGTTGATCACCCTAGGATGATCAATTGCAATCAACTAGGTCAAACCAAGTCAACTTAGTCATTTGACCAAGTCAACCCTTAGCCCAAATGAACTAAAACTATCCAAAACTCATCCTACAATAAATTAATTGAACCAATGATTTTAATCAATCTAAAATTAATATTTAAATATGACTTTACCACCAATTGAGCCAAACCAAGCCCAATTGGCCATTTGATCCAAGTTGACCCAAATTGGCCTAAAAGATCAAATTGGGTCAAATCATGATCTAACCCAAATTGATTGCAACCAATGGCTCAAGTTCATTCCAAATTAATTATTGAACTTGACCAAAGCCATAATTAAACCCAATTTGATCAATCGAGCCCAATTTAGCCATTAAGCCCAAATAGGCCTAAATGGTCAATTTGGCTTAAATCCAAATTAAATTTAAATTGATTCAAACTGAAGACCACATTCATCTTCAATGAATCAACATGAATCAACCCATAACCCAATTAATTTGGCCAATTTCATCAAATTGGTTATCTTGAATTTGACCCATTTGATTCCAAATGAGCCAAAATCAATTCTAAGAAAAATTAAATCAAATTAATCATACCAAAACTCTTCAAATTATCATTTGACCTATTAAGCCTTGGTTTGACCTTGACCAATTGGTCAATCTAACCATATGACCAATATAATCCATATGATCCAAATTGAGCCAAATCTGAAGCCACACCTATGAGGGCTGATCAAACTCAACCCAAACCATTTAGATTGATCAAAAATCAACCCAAACCAATTAAATCTCATGGATCCTCCTCACATAGATTGCACCCAACCTCATTTAATTCTATCACATGCATTTAATCATCCTCAATATTGCATTCAATGAGAAAGCATATGGAAGCAAGAGAGGACTTTGGAGTAAAAATCAAAGTCATCAATCAATCTATCATCCATCCCAACCACCTCAAGCAAGATGACAACACTTTGGAGCCAAAAAATTCAAAAAAGAATGAACTTTCGCCACTATTAAAGAAGGGATAAATGAGGCTTCATTCTTCTTCCTCCTACCACTATTCAACCCCCAAGAGCTCCCTAAAGCAACCAGCCACCACTTCTCCACCTCTTTGGAGCCAAAAATATCAAAACCAGGTGGATTTTGATGAGAAAATGGCAAGCACCGAAAAATACATCATTTTGACGTGAAAGTGATGATTCAAGCTCATTCCAAGGCATCTTCCCCCACTTAACACCATGCTCGGATCATCACCGCTATTGAAAATTATCCCCTGTGAGGTAACTTTTAGAAACCGTAGCTGGCCTTAGGATCATTCATTTGTCACTATTGTTTGCGAGATTTTAGGAATTTATCCTAGATAGTATTGCATTTTTATATTTTATATCATCCCAATTAGAAAATAAAATTTTTTTGGTGTGAATCGATATAAAAATGTGTCAATTTGGACAAGTTTTCACTTAGAATTTCTCATTTTTATCTCTAATATCCCATTTTACTTTCATGGCCAATAGCAATGCAATCTGCTTCAGAAATTAGCCTTCATCATTCGATATTATCCGATCCATGGTTAAATGGATCGATCGCGACGCCGACTGATCATTAGATCACATCATTAAACCGCAGTCACCATTTCGCTTATCACAAGATCGACGCCAATGACCCACATATGACGCATCATGCGATCTCATCCAATGTCCAACCACATGGTGATCACCCACAATAAGCATGCTAATTAAGTAGGAAAATCCTAAATTTTAAAAATTATTTAAGTGTCATGAAACTTTGAAAATTTATAAGAAAATAAAATACTTATCGAAAAATTACAAATAAGGACTTGTTGGATTTATCTTTCTGAGGGGAATCCAAAGAATGAAAAATTTTCAAATTCCACTAAATGGTTTGAGCTTAATTTAGGTTTTAATAAAAATAAAGTTTTATTTATTACTCTAAAAATATAACTTAGATTGAATTGAAATTTTTAGGGATTGAAAGTAAAGTTAAAACTCATATATCATAAAATTACCAGGTGAAAAGAACTTCTAGATTGGAAGAAATTAAATTTTGAAGTTCAGATTGTCTATTTTAATAAAATAAATCAAATAAAAAATCATAAATTTACAAAAATCTTCAAAATAGTTTAAATCACTTCAACATCAAGATCCAATAATAATAATAATAATAATAATAATAATAATAATAATTAATAATAATAATAATAATAATAATAATAATAATAATAATAATAATAATAATATGATCTTAAGTTTAATTAACCTACAATGAATATATTTAGTATTTTTTAACAAATTAAGAAATTAATTAAAAATGAAATTCTTAATAATCTAAATAATAAATTAAAATCAAATGAAATAACACTTAAACAATTATTAATCAAACCTCAAATCAAAAATATCATATAATCTCAAAGAAAATTAAATTAAATATATAAACCTATTTAAGTTAATAAAACTCAATTAAATGATTAAACTTAAATCAAACTTAAAATTAAACAAATCATAAATTTAACATGGGTCAAACTAGTATTAAACCCATACTAAGCATGGAATCTTAATCATATGAAGCTCCTTAATGAATATAAATAAATGAAACTAATTAATCATTAAGTAAACTAAAAGAAATTAATTATAACCAATACATATAATATTAATCAAACCAAACCAAACCAAATGAAGCTAAAGTGAACTTAATTAATTTAATATCTAAATCAATCCATTTGGAATAAAAACCATTAAATATTTCAACCAAATAACTAAATCAAATATAAGAAATTAAACAAACATAATAAATAAATCAAATCAAATAAAACTCTAATCATAAATAATCAAACTTAATTGAAATAAAATAAATTAATTCACTTAATAATAATGATGTTAATAACAATAACTTTAATCAAATCAAACTTAAGTAAAAAACTTAACCAAATCAAATCCTCACATATGGAAAATTAAGTCATTAATCAAATAAATTATTAATCAATAATCTAAAATTTAATTATTTTTAATCAAACCAAATTAATCAAACATCTAATTAATGCAAACTTAATGAATTAATCCATCATCTTAATGAATCAAATTAATTTAAATAAATTACATTAAAGTAGCTCTAAATTGCTTAAATCAAACTAATTAAATTTAATAATTAATCATCATAAGTAAACTAATTATGTTAATCAAATTAATCATTTTAAACCTAAGCTTAATCAAACATAAATGCAATTAAATATCAATGAAATCTAAATTAAACATAAATCATTAAGTCATTAATTACATCATTAATCAAATAAATATAAAACTAAATTAAAAAATTAAATAAATCCATTTAATATATAATAATTAACTTAAACACACTTCATAATTAAACTTGTTCTTAAATATTATATTAATCAGATCTTAAAAAATTATCAAACACAAATATACATATTAATCAAATCAAATCAAATAAAATTTCATGAACTTTCAATGTGTTCAAATCTTTTCATCAAAGAAGGTATTTAAAAACAATATAAATTAAAAAATACAATATCATTAACTCAACCCAATAAAGTTTTAAAAAATTAAATCTTAGCAATTGATCTAAATAATCTTTTCTTCAAATCTAAATTATCTTAATCATAATATTAATAAATTGGTTTATTTGTCTTCAAATCATCTCAATTAATAAGCTATTTAAATTTTAGTCTTAAATCAAAACTCAAACTATTATTTTAATTACATTATTTTGATGATATAAATCAAATTAATCATTGATTATTACTTGCGATCATATAAATATCAATAATAATATTTTCATGCCACTTGATAAATTATCATAATGCTTATGTTCATCATTATATTATAAATTAATAAATAAAATCTATTTAAAATTTAATTTTATCATAACTATTATCAAACTAATCACCATTAAGCTAATCCAATCAAATAAAAACTTAATTAATGCAAACTAAATGAATTAATCCATCATCTTAATAAACCAAATTAACTTTTTTTAAAATCAAATTCAAATCAAAAACTTAATTATTCTACTAATTAATTTGATCACACATCTTAAATAAGTTAATTAAATCAATCAAATTAATCATATTAAACTTAAACTTAATCAAACATAAATGCAATTAAATACTAATCAAAACCTAAATTAAACCTAAATCATGAAGTCATTAATTACATCATCAACCTAAACAAATATGAAACCAAATTAAAAATCAAACAAATCCTTATTTAATTTAATGATAAACCTAAACACACTTCTTAATTATACTAATAATCATATTGAACCTAAGCAAACCCATAGACTAATAAAGTAATCAAATCAAATTAAACCAAATTAAATTAAATTAAGAAAGACACTCATCAATTTAATATGTAATCAAATCAAATCTCATTCAACCTACTTTTAAAAAAAAGATAAACTAATTAACTATCCAATGTATGAAATCAAATACAAACGAAACTTTGGTAAACATGACAAATGGATGAGATTAAAAATAAAATTCTAAAGAATCAAACTCAATTAAAATCAAAAATAAAATCTCAATCTAATCCAATCAAACTATAAATATATGAACCATGATAAACATAAAATTAAATCACATTACCATAATCAAAGAAAAGAATTAGATATTAATTTAAAAGGATATTGAATTATCAAGATTTAATTAAATTAAAACATATAATATAAAATTAATTAATCAAAAACACATGAATTTAAACAAACTTAAACTTCACTAGAGATAAAGGATATTGAATTATCAAGATTTGATTAAACCAAAATATCTAATCTAAAATTAATCAATCAAAAATACATGGATTTAAACAAACTTAAACTTCATTAGAGATCAAGGATATTGAATTATCAATATTTCATTAAACAAAACATCTAATCTAAAATCAATCAATCAAATACTTAAACAAACTCAAATTCTAAATGTTAAATCAAATCAAATGAATTGCACAAATTCAAATGGGCTAATTAAGATACTTAAGGACCTTAGTTAGACTCTTTAGAGTTAGGATGTAGAATATAGTGAGTTTTGTCTACAAATGGAATTCATTCTACTCTTTATTCTTGAAAACCTAAACATCATTTTAACCAAATAAAAGTGAAATAAAAATGAAAAATAAATCATTAAATCATTTAAATTGAAATCACCCAAAGGTAAAATTTAAACAAATTCAACCCAAATTGAAACTTAAACTAAAGAAGCCTAGTAAAGTCTTGCCACAAGCCTTAAACACATTAGAATAATAGTCACCACTTCAGTTAGAGGCGTTGTATGTATGATGTTGTGTTTTATTTTGTGATGTAATATTTTAGACTAGATGTTAGGGTGTATGCCTCATAGACTGGATTGTAGGCCGTGATTAGCCTAATCATATTTTTTGCAGGGAGTTGTGCTTAAGGGGCCACTGTAATAAAAATATAAATATTTTTTCTTAGGTTGCTTGCTTAGCCTAAGCATAACTCGTTATGATAGGTGGGTTGGTTACATGTGGGTGCTAAGTCAAATTATTCATATACTACTTGGATTGTATGGTGTGTTTTAGCTAACATTTATTTTGCAGGTGTAGCTAGATTTACTTTTCCTATTTTTTAATATAATTTTGCATTAGAAATTAGGAATAGTGTTATGGGAGATTAGGATGAGCATTGGCGAGCTTAGTCCACAGGGTGCCACTATGATGCCTTTAGAGCAAATCAAATCAAAAAGAAGAAAAGAAAGAAATGAAGAAAAGAAGACCCCTATAACATATATTATTTTTGTAATCCGGTTGTATAAGGGTAGAGCTCGGCTACCCATATTTTTTTCTCTTTTTGGGGTGTACGACGGAACCCGACCGTACCAACCTTTTATTCTCTTATGGTAGTCTATAAAATTGTTTGATGTTTTATTTAGATTGCACACTAGAATTGCATGATTTTTCTAGTTTTTTCATGTTTGATGTTTGAATGTGTGGCCTGGATACGGTAGGCTCTTAGGATAAAATTAATTTTTCTATACCAATTAATAACTCATAACTAAAATTTTAAAATAACTCATAACCTCAAATAAAAGCTCAAGAATTAAATCAAGATTATAAAATTTTTAGTAGCTCTTTAACTGGATGAATGAATGTATAATATCATGCATATCTTATTCTTCCACTCTTTTTAAGAGGGGGCTTCTATCTGTGCTAGAGAATAAAGATTTAATCTGTGAGAGCCTTCGATGGAAGAACACCCCTTTCTCCCTTGATTTGGCTCATAATCAAGCTCTCATGCATTTAAGCATACAAAATATCATAGCTTGTGTCAAAATAAAGAGTCCAAAAGAATTAAATAAATTTGATAAAATTTGCATTAGATTAAGTCATGAATTCATACCACTCATACTCTAGTCTCTTAGAGAGTGAATTTAAAGACTTAGTCCCTTTCCTAAATAAATAATAACCTAGCCATCTTGCAAAGCATAAGACTTGCCTACATGGATTTCATGCATAGGAGGAGTTAGTTGGCTACCACTCTAGGTAGTTATAAGTCCAGCAGTCAAGTAGTTTATTCTCTCTTAAGAGGTAAATCATATACTCATTTTCACCTTAGATTTAGATTGTGCTATGGCCCTCACCAAAGCTCCTTAGATTTAGGATCGGAGGTAGCTGTTTCCTTTGGGCTACAAGTATAAATCCCCACCTTTTAAGTATTTTCACAATCTTATATTGTGGAATTATAAGCCCTAGCAATCTAATAAAATGTCAATTCAAATAATTAACTCTCTTCAATTTCAGAAATATAAAGTCTAATTATAGGGTAGATTGAAATGCTCACTAGGCTTTTTAATATCATGAGCATTTCCTACTTTCTCCCTTTGGATTCCAAAAATAAGTCTTCTCCTTGATCTATCCCATTTGATTTTTCTAAAATAGCCAATCCTTTGATAATCTTAACCTTGAAATCTTTGGAGACCCTAATTATCTGTTTTAATTGAGAGTATTCTTAGGGAATTCTCATTCCTTAAGATGTAATTAACAATGGGGGCTTTCCTCCATAGGGAACTTAACAAACCTGACTTAAAATAAACTCTACTTTACTTTTTCATGTAAAGTAAGAGAAAGATCTCTTGTACATTCGAAGATCCATCATGCCTTAGGAGTCATTATTAGGTGATTAGGTCCATTTTAGGTTGGTGATTTCTATCTTTTGAGATATTACATCATTCCTTAATGTCATACCCAATTACTTCAATAAGTATCCCCTAAGATCTGTGTGATATCCCACATCTCAAAAATAAACACCACAATGATATTCTTTAATATATAATCCAAGGGAAAATGATTTGACAGAAGCTTTCAACAAGACATTAGTCAAGCTGCTCAAGAAGATCCTTACTAAAAATCAAAGAGAATAACATACTAAACTAAAGGCATTATGGGCATATCGAGCTACCTATAAGACGCCGACTAAAGCCACTCCTTATTCATTGTTATTTGGAACTAAAGCACATCTTCTACTTGAAGTTGAATTGCCGTCACTTCAAGTAGCCATCCAATACAATTAGACTGAAGATCAAATTACTCATTTGAGAATGGAGGACCTCGATGCAGTTGATGAAATTAGATTGCAAGCTCATCAAAATTTGGAGGTTTATCGAGCAAAGATGTCCAGGGCCTTTGACCATACGATGCACCTCGAACATTCCAAAAGGGGAAATTAGTCTTATTACTGAGAAGACCAATTTTTCATAATAAAAAATTTGGTGGCAAATTTGAGCCTAATTGGGAGGGCCCTTTTGTCATTGAAAAATATACGAAGGAGGGGCATACTAACTCATTGACTTAAAAGATGAAAGATCAATACCGATAATTGATGGTCAATACTTAAAAAAGTATTATACATGATGAATGCATTCTCGAGATAAAATAGAAATCCCCCTGCAAGATAGGGGGCATTTTTTTAGTATATATATTTAGGATGACATCGTGCTTCATGCCGAGATCCCTATATAAATATACTTACTCAAGATGAAAAACTTTTCGTGAAAAGTCCCGTGTTACACAGGGGGAATTTAGATTTTTCTATATAGATGAAATCAATGTTATATGTCAAAACCCTATTAAGAGCATATCAACTCAAATATTGATGTATGTGCTTAATTTCATCTTAGAAGTTCTTCCAAATGTGCTTTAGAATTCCCCTTTGAAAATAGAGGTATTTTTATTTTATGTTAAGTTTATTTGAGTTGACATTGTGCTATAAGATGAGATCCTCGAATATATTCTAATTCAGGTTGACATTGAGGTTTACATCGAAATCCCTGAATATATCCCTATTATTGTTAAGTTGCAAGTTCTTGCAGAAACAAAAAGAATCAATTTCTATGCATGAAAAGATAACCTTAAATATCAAAAGTTTATCTCCCAAATTTATCAAATTTTGAAGATCAAGTCAGAAGAACATCTAATTTTGGAAGCTTTAATCAATAGAGTTGAAAAAACATCAACCTTTACATCTTAAAGTCTAGGACACAGATGGGTTCTAAAGGTCTAACTCAACAAGCCTACAAATGACCTTATTTTTGACGCTCTCCTCACTCAACAAGCTACAAGAGAAGGCCACAATGAAAGAGCCCCCGTTCGCTAGTCCGATGACCAAATCACAAATCCATCATAACTTAAGTCAAATACTCGAGTAGTTAAAGGTTGAACTCAACAAGCCCAAATGGTCGAGTTTCTGACGCTCTCCTCACTCAACAAGCAGTAAGAAAAGGTCGTAGTCAATGAGCCCCTGCTCATTATTCCAATGATGATAGATGTTCAATATCAAACTAAATCTAGCTTAGTGATTACAAGTAACGGAATCTAAGAGATCTTTCTACTTGATTGATAGACCAAGATAATCTAAGGAAGCTCTCAACTCAGAGCTTCCTCAAGTCAATCTTTATAGTGCTTGTACGGTGATATTTCAATTTATTATCAAATGATTTGATCAAGCTCAAAGCATAGATCAAAGTCAATCTCCTTATCTAGTCCATCAAAGCAGGAAGCATAGGACCTAGAGAATAATTTCATAGTTCATACAAAGCCGATGGCTAAACTAAAGAAATTTTGTAGTTATTCGGTCTGTTAAAGCACAGATTGCTAGGCTGATAATTTGACATTATAGACCTAATATAAGCCGAAAGGCTAGGCCATCTGTATGTACCCTTCAACGAGTCTGTCAAGGCAGCAAGCACAGGACTTAGGGTGTACATGCACTTCCTGACAAGTCAATGTGGATAAATTAGGTCAATCCTTCGTAAAATCCATCAAGCTTAAAGCTAGGGAATTCCAAATCTCAAAATAAGCAAACCAGTTCCTCCATCAAACATGACCAAACATAAAGCTAAGGTTGGAGAAAACTCAAATCTGCAATGATATAAAAGAAAGAGATCTTCAACAAAGCCATTGAAGTAGAGAGTAGATGGTGTTAGAACTCTTATTTATCCGATAAATCAATTCTGATAAATCGGTCAATCTAGTCACTTAGTATGTCCAAAATAAGGCATCATACTAATGATAAATCATATCAAAGCTCTGTAAGCTATTGCAATTGAAGCTGAAATGATCCAAATTCTATGGCCAACCCAAAGGTTCAACCAATTTTTAATAAATGTGACTCACTCCATGTGCGAATCACATTTGTTGGGGGGCATTTGTTGACCTTCACATATGCTACACAAGCCGAATCGAGCTTATAAGGTGAATTCGATCGACTTTGGATGCTTTAGAGCACAAATCAGTTGAGATGCGCTAAATATTACCAAAATCAACCCAAATGACCTCCGATCGACGAACAGACTTTACCATTGTGTTCAAAATGATAAAATGGTCAGAATTTAAATATTACATAACTTGATGATCAATCGATCAAGTGATCGAGTCGTCAACGCGCCTGCACGTATATTGAGGTTAGGAGGCACTGACGTAAACAAAATAACCTCCATTAGTAAAATTAATTATGTCGTTAGTTTTGAAATATTAAAATCTATCAAGTAAGAATGTTTGCACTCAATTCGGATAAGTCTGCACGAAAATTGAGCAGCCAATAATGATAACGTGTATTTTGAGCTGAAATTGACCCAATTCGATGCCGATTTGAACCAAACATCCTCCGATCGTGAAATGGACAGTACTGTTGCGTCCGGAACATCAGAATAACCTAAGATTAAAATATATATTAACTATGTAATTTTTTGGTGTGAAATTCACTTTAAGATTGATTAGACATTTAAACGATTAATATAAAAACACTAATTTAATCCTATCTAACCTAAATCACTAAAACCAACCGGACCTAATTCCTAAAGCATGACCCGAGCTCAGCTCTTCCTCCCTCACACACAGATGACCCGCTCGACATTTCCTTCATGCGCGATCCATGCCCCACTGCCGATCAAGGAATGAAGCTCCCCACTTCCGTTCAAATGGACAGACGATCTCCTCAACCGATCCCGCATCTCCCCCTTCAACCTTTCCCTCTTTCCTCCTCCTCAAGAAAACCACAAGACAAAAGGCATGAGGCTCTCAATTTTCTTTTGGTTCTTCTCCCATTTCTCTCGTCCAAGCCGCCAAATCTCACATCTCCCATTTCTCTCATCCAAGCTGCCAACTCTCACATCTCCCTCTCTCAAACTGTATGCTTCCATTTTCCCTTTAGCTGAAATTTTTCCTTCCTCTTTCTCGCTCTAATCTTTTCTTTCTTTTCCCATTTTTCCAACCAAAATCACCTCTAGCCAAATGTCCATTCTTCTATTCTTCCCTTCACATGATAAAGAGAAAATCAAATCCTATTATTGCTAATACTATTTCCAGATTAGCCGCATTATCACACAAACTTATGATTATCGCTGATTGTGAATGTTTGAAAGAACGTGTATAAAATTGTGGATATATGGAGATATATATGTGCTTTTATCTTTCTTTGTAGGTTTGAAGACCTCGTTATGCCCCATAGGGGATAGCGGGTGTGAAGATGGTTGTGGTATTGCAAGACACCACTCGCTACGCTCAATAGGTAGTACCGAGCAAGCCAAAGTTATAGAGAAAATTTTTATAAAGAACTATATATCTAAATGATCAAATTAATCTAAATGAGATTAACTAAATTAACATTATAATGGATATATGTAAAATAAATACAATGTCAGAGAGTTTGGTTTGGAAATTTAAAAAAACTCACTCAACACTTGCACGAATGAAAATGAATGGGAAAGGGAATGATAAAGTTAAAGATCCCCATCTCTTCTATTTATAAAAGAAGGAAGGGTTATGTGTTGGAACATATTCATTAAATGACAATAATATAAAAGAAAAAAAGAGAAGAGAATCACATCTAGATTTTTTTTAAAAAGGGGGAGCTTCTTTTGCACTTGAGCTTAAATCTCAAATCAAATTATGAGAGAGTTAATACACATATCAAGGCAACACATCTAAACTCAAATGTGTACATCGAAATACATGCAAGCATATTATTTGATGAAGGTTAATATACATATTGAGATAACTATACATTTAAACATATTATATTGATGTGTGTAGTCAATTTGAAAAGATCAAAAATCAAATATGTGCATGCATCTTGTTGAGATATCACATTTTTTGTGCATTGTGAAGTGAGTTTGCATGAACCTATCAAATAAAAGCGTGTTAGCAATATAATAAGATGAATAACATACAAACTATAAAGCAATCATGTACTTCTACTCATTGCTTCAAAGTTTGTGTATATAATGAGATGATATAAATTCAAATGTAATGCTTTAAGGAGTGTGTAAGCATCCTCAAGTGATCTACATGTTCCATAAGGAGTTTCTTAGGCATAGCTTTAATTGCCTCGTAAAGCATACAAATTTTATAAGTTGCATAAAATTCAATAAATTTGAAAATAAACCTGCATGGGCCTCGACACTATGCTAAATGTTTAGATTCAAGGAGGATGTCAGGGGTTGTTCCTCGATTTAATCTTATAGACTAGTTAATAAAACCTAAAAATGTATTATGGTTTCAACTTAGTAAAATATCTAAGAAGCTAATTATATCATGTGATAGTAGATCTGATTCTCTGTTAGGAGCTAAACAAAGTTGACAAGATCTAAAGTTCTCAAATATATTCGATTCAATTAATTAACTACACCGATGATGACTGTGTTGAATGAAGAGTTCAACCGGAGAGGATACTTTCATCAAAATAGATTCTAATTTTAAATCAAATTAACTTAAATTAAGTATCAATCTAACAAAAATTGCTTAAATAAAATTCAATCATTAAAAGCTTAAAGCAAAACTCAATCTATCCACATTCATAATTATTTGTCGGAAATGATAAATTAAGAAAACTCTAACAGATAATATCAAATCGTGCTACTATGTTTACTCTTAATCAATCTCATGCGAAAGACGCGTGGTGTTCTCTCGACTATGAAGAGGCTCCGATGATCTGATTACCCGTAGTCTCGATCGTGGTTTGGCCAGTAAGTCTCTATTATATTACGATCAAGACTGTAGCTCGTATGCTCACCAATGGCTCTACCTTTTGAGTTGTAAATCATAGGGTATATTTGATAGGGCAAAAATCTCTCTATCAGTAAAGGTAAACTTCAGCATGTCTCCTTAGACAAACACCACTCCAAGTCTACAAGAATTTTTTGGACGACGTAACCCATGTGATGCTGATAAGAATCATTCAGTCAGGTTAGATCGACTACCTCCTCTGACTAAATAGATTAGGGACCACGACGGCCTAAGATGACAGAACCATGGGATCTAGACCGGGCACGTCATCATTCCCCCAACCATCCCGCTTTAAGCTAACAATGGTGAATTTCATAAATTCTAAATTTCAAAACTATATATGCTGCTACTATACGCTACGCATTTAGCGATCTAACGATAAGTCTTAATCGAAAGTTCTCTCTCACTTATTGGGAGAGGTAATTAACTATAGGTACTTGCGCCTATAGGAAACTTGGAACCATATATAAAGTCCTCATCAAATGAGGGTGAAATATCTTGGTAGTGTCTTATCTACTATTCCATCTGCCTTCTAACAATTACACCGACATCTTAAATCACACTTTTTTTCAAATATGTCAAGAGGTCGGTGGTGAGTTTTCGAAGCCAATAGAGATATTTCTTCATATTGGTCTAATATCATTATGAATATATATTTTTTAATTTCAGAACTACAATAACATGCATTGTTTTATCAAATTGTCAAATCCAATGGTTAATAAAATTTGCTATATATTTCTTCAAAATAAATAATTTAAATTTTTAGGAAATAAAAGTGAGAAATAAAAAATTTGAGAAAAGTATGAGAGATTTTATTTGGAGAAATCAAGACAGAGAAATCACATGCTTAGAAAGAAGAATTTATTGTATCATATATATATATATATATATATATATATATATATATATATATAAGTGAAGAATAATGGCTCATATAAGATGACATCGAAGGAGTTTATGACTGTACCGTCCAGAGGAGATAATTATAAATTTTTGCAAAACTTCTTTTAAAAAAAAAAAATACTAAAAAGTTAATAAAATAAAAGCATATAGATTTCAATTTGAAGATTATAATAAAATAAATTTAATGATAGAGATTATCAATTTGAATGTTTATAAATTCTTATTAAATTAAGTGGGACCTACAAAAATTATTTCATAAAAATAACATAAATAACTACAAATAAGAAGACATAAATAATGTACAAATAATGACGTGGAAGAATTTAAAATGTGCTGTTGAGCAGGAACACACTTCTATTCGCTGTTGAGCAGCAGAGCTTAGAGAACCACATGTGCTGGACAAGGAGCTTACCTACTTAAAAATTGAGGAGAATGACGGGCACTCGCTAGAAGACAAAAGGGCTTGAACAAGCAGCAAGTCATTGAGCTTGAACTCTACCACTTGAACCTGAAAGGACTTATTACCTGATCACCACCGAATTGCTCGAGCTTACTTGACAAATCACAAATAACCAACAGTTCAGCTAGGCAAGCCAACTCCCACTTGAACTTTTGGCTTTTAGTTTATGGGGATGAGGAGGGAGAAGAACGGTGTATGGGATGAGGGGAGAAGCAGAGCTATCAAAAATTGATTCAACACGGTAGTTTAATTTGAAAATTTTAGGTTCAGATTGACTCAAATAATTTTTAGGTTGAATTGAAGAAATGTATTTAATTATTTAGGTGAGTTAGGGTTAACTTAACTGATGATAATTTTGACCTGTAAATTAGAATTTTACTTATTTTTTATTCACAAATCTTGAAATTGACTAAATTTTTTTTACTTGTGAACCTTAATTTGACTTGATTTTTTATTCTATTTTGACCTTATATATATATATATATATATATAAATAGATCATTTGGGTATTGTTTGGGTTAATCGAGTTGAAGGGGTGGTCGGATTTATTTTAGGCCATTTAATAAAGCGGTGGTCTCAGTCAATTTGTCGGGGCAGAACTTGACTGTCGACCAGTATTGAGGAGAAGTAGAGGTGTCAAAATTGACACATGACAATCTAACTTGAAAATTTTGGGTTTTGGTTGACCTGAATAATTTTTGTGTCAAAAAATTTACATATTTAATTATTCTAGTCAAGTTCGGGTTGATCTGGTAACTCAAAATTAACCTAATTTGATCCTTCAATTAGAATTTGACTCATTTTTTTATTCACAAATCTCGAAATTGGCCCAATTTATTTACCTATGAACTTTAATTGGACTTGATTTTGATCTAATTTTGACCTATGTATAAATAGATCATTCGGGTCAATCGAGTTTGGTTGCGGTTGAGATTTTTGACCCGTTTAATAAATGGGTTGGGTTCAAGTTAAATCTATTTTTATCGGATTAATTTCGAGTCAGATTCGAATCCGAGCCGTCGGCTCGAATTGATACCCAAAGAAAAAGCATCAAACGGTTACCAGATATTTAAATAAATATATATATAAATATTCAGGTGCATAACGGCCACTATAGTGGCATCTTTCTTGTCTCTTGATATGTGGCATTAGATGCAGCGCTGCCCATCTTCACCGGGTATTTAATTTCACTGATTTCTCGATTTAGGAATTAAATTTTTCTATGACTCATTTTTGGGTACTATTATAGGTAAATTGTTAGATCTTGGAATATAGGTATTCTTATAGGTAAATTAATGGAATTAATAGATATTATGATTCATAGAAAGATAAATATTTTATATGTTTAAGAAACTAAATGGGTTGGGGAGAAGGTAAAGGAGATTGATAGTTTATATTTTAAACTTTGGTATTAGTAAAAGAAATAGTGTATGTTGATAGATAAAAGTTTGAAGGATAATGTTATAAATATTAATAGATGTGGAGATAATTATACTTTAAAGATTATTGTTGACACTAAGATTATCAATCTTTATAAGTGTCTACATGCTCTTCAAGTAGGTTTGGAGGTAAGCAGAAGAATTTTGGAATGAATTAGAGGGATTAATACAAAGATATCTCTTGAAGAAAAAGTATTTATTGGAGGAGATTTAAATTCATGTTGGTAGAGTGGTAGAAGATTTTAAAAGTATTCATGTAGTTATAGATTTGGGTTAATGAAGAAGGTATGTATATTAGATTTTACTTATGATTTTATAGTTGCTAACACTTTATTAAAGAAAAGAGATGAACATATTATTACTTATAAAAATGGATCTAGTAAAACACAGATTGATTATTTTCTGATAAGAAAAATAGATTGTTTAGATTGTAAAGATTGTAATAATCAACAACAATCTTTGGGGAATATTATCCGGTCCTATTGCTTTAAAATAATTTTTGGGGAACTACCAAATGAATGCTTCTCATTATACAAAGAAATCTATGGCAGTATAGATACCTTCCTTAAAAAGATGAAGACTAAACAAGTGAAACAAGGTCAAGGAGAGCTTAGTTCTTAGTCCTCAATTAAATAATGCGATTATTAAAGAGGCTTCTTAAGTAGAAAAGAAAGCTTCTAAAGAATCATATGCTTCAACAAAAGCTATTAAAGATATTTTGAGAAGCACTCAAGTGGGGGTAAGAGTTGAAATTCCTCTAGAATAGATATGAATTGAATAATTCATCACTCTTTGGTTTTTGCTAGTAAAGATAAGCATGTTCCTTGTAACTTCTAAAGTTGATAGTTATCTCAGGCTTTGTTCTTGAAGTTGATCTCACATAGAAAAGGTGATTCATCTAATAATTGGGTTGAATGAGATAAGTAGTTATCCAAAGTCATCTTGGTAGAGAAGGAGAGAGCATTGGAGAGCCAATTTTGAGAAAGTAAGCATTAAAGGTGGAGCTATAAGTAAGGAAAATATTGTAAGAGGTAGCTTTATTTCTCACTAATGATGAAGTTGTAAGAGGTGGTGGTCATATTAGTGTATGCTCGATAGACGACTATTGATGAGAAGTTGAATCATAAGATTGACAATGATATGACATCTCTTGAGACTAAGAAATTTAAGGCTCCTAAGAGGTGATGTAAAAATTGTGATGTGATTTTGTTTATAGTGAGGTCAATTGAGGAAAAATTCAAAATGAAAATTTTTCTAAGTAGATTTGAGGAGTTGTTTGTTTAGATTGATTCCTTAAAATAGGTTATGAGTAGCCTTTAAGCTGATGCATAGTGCAATAATGTCACCATTGATAAATAATGCTTTTAACAAAATAGAGGCCAAAATAAATTTATGGTCCTCTAGTTGTTTAATGATCCATCTTTAAGAGTAGTAGATTACATTCACTAAGAATGTGACGAGTTTAAGATTGAGGTCATTCTTCTGAGAAATTTCACAAAACTTCTTCAGTGTGCAAATTAACAATTGATTAAGCTCCTTGTGAGAAACATTGGATCACAATAATATATATATATATATATAATTTAACATTTTAAACAAGCTATGTGTTCAATCATAAAGAAAAGTTGATTGGAGGAAAAGAAGCTTAAATTAGCCAAGTTGATAGACGCATAAATTTTGTGGCTTTTACACACATATCAATCAATTCTTATAAATTTATATATCTCATACCTAAATTTTACTTTTTTACATTAATATCACCCATATCTTTTATATCATATCAAAAGAACCACTATTTTAACTTTCAAAAAGAGAAATACAACTTTCTATGTATATATAAAGTGATACAATGTAAAAATTAAAAATTGGGTGGTATTTATGTAAATTTTTCATAAATTTTATTATTATTATTATTATTATTATTATTTGTTTTAATTTGGAAATGAAGAACAAAAAAATTAAAAGTATTTAATTTTGAATTTTTGCAACAAAATACATATTTGTTCGGATAATTAAATAGATGGTCCAATTTGTATATTAAAGAAAATTGAGAAAAAAATAATTGATTGTAGCAATTCGAGTCTCCCAAAACATGTGATCACTCACAAGTGGGTCCACTAGTAGGATGCGTAAACATAAAACACATGTGCAAGGCACCTTCGTCTAATGGTTGAGAGCTCTGACTTTCAACCAAAAGATTTTGAATTCAAGTTCTTGCGCATGTGTTGTGTGTGATTTTGTGATTAAGTTTGCTCAAATATTCCAGAAAAATAAGTTAATCAAATATTGTGCCAATAATATTGTATTTTAAATAACTTTATTTCCTATAATTAATATTGAATCGAAATTAATAGAACAAGTATTATTCAAAACAAAATTGAATTGAGTGATTGAATAAGAGCTGGATTATAAAAAAGTATATATATTAACACACGAATGGTCAGACCGAAATATATATACCTATTTAGAAGTACATGACCTAATTAATACATAAAGTATATATATATATATATATATATATATCCACATATACATATGTTATTGATGGCGATTAGGAGATAGCCATCAATGGACTATAGTCTGATAATATAGCTGGAGGATAGTAAATGGATCATGAAGTCAAGTGATAGTGGTAGGTGTGTCAGTAGGGTGACAGCTGTCAAGAGATTGCAATTTTTTTTTTTTTTTTTTGAGGCATAAGCCCAATGTATTCCAAAATGTAAAGTATCAAGTACATGTGGATAACAGGAAAAGAAGACTATAAGAAAGTAAAGAAAAACAGATTACACAACAAAAACATATGACTGACCTACTCTAATAACATAAACAAAACTACACACAAAAAAATTAGCCTTAACTATGTAGCGATAAACCCAAAACCATGGACTTGGGATTGTAATTATTTTTAAGCCCCATCATATTACGGTCCAGAACAAAACCACTTGAAAAGGGTAGACATCCACAAAAAATGTTTCAATTGCTGATTAACAAAACCATAAGCATGAAGCACATCAAGTCCATTTCAAAACCATATTTCCTGTGTAAACCCAAGTAAAAACCAGTTAGAGTGTGTAGACTTCCACAGGAAAAAATCGGTTACAATCCATCGAGAACAGAATAAACACCATTAGCATGAACAACATTAAGTCTATTACAGCATATCGGGCCTCTCTCAAAAGAAAGACAAGGTATTTTTTTGTCCGAATAATCCATACACCACACTTTACAACATACATCGCCATAAGATAAAGCCAATCAATTCAATGTAAGCCAATACCAACACACGACAATCAAAAAGACTCCAACCCATTGAGATGAAACAAGAGGGAAGGAAGCATCCCTCAGTAAACAGATAGAACAAGAATTCCAACTCAACTCCAAAACTCCAACCCATGTAGTAAGCTAATTATAACGATGGGAGTATCTCTAATGCACAAAACAGGCGCACACTGCTCCCATAATGTAAGGTTGTATTTATAAAATTAAAAGCGGACTCGGACTTTGATAAAACCGAGAAAAAACCATCTCGAAGCATACAACAACGGCTTTATCTGACCCTCAGGTTGGTGAAGCTTAACTCCATCCAAGGTTACTGTAACAATCACTTTTAGTGTTGATCATCTCACTGTGGTCTAGAATATTTCAAAATCTTGAGCGCTCTTCTATTTCAAATCCTTCTCATCTTAATGAAGAGGTTCTATAATTTTTTTTTTAAATGACAATTTATTTATTACAACCTAAATTATCAAACAACAAACACTCCACCAAAATAACTTATGATAGTTCTCTTCATCATAATTTTTTTTATTAATTTTAATATATTAATTATATCAAAATTGAGCAATCTTCGACTCATTAGTTTTCTCTCTTTAATATGACCATTTTGATTAGAAGTATACATAATTAGGAGATTATTTGATATTTCAAAAGTATCATAAAATTGTTAATCTTGTTTCAAAATACTAAATTTGAATAATTTAGACTATGATCAAAATAATTCAATGCATTGAGATCATATCAATCAAATTTTTATTTTGAATATTGATATGATCACAAAATTTTACTAGTCTCGAATCTTGATGTCGGTGTTAGAATCAATACGAGATCAGCGCTTATTATAACTCTTAAACATGGAGTGTTTATAAAATCGGCGTCGGGCAGCGGATCTAACAAGATCTCATAATTCTACTTCATTTGAGCATTCAAATACACAAAATACATCATATGATCAAATGAATCATTTTGAGCCGTTCGATGGAGAGGAGTGGTTGAATTTTGCATATATTTCTGACAACTCCTCATAATAAATAGCCCATTCTTCATGAGGAGGCTAGAAGAGATGAGAGCTCTAAAGCTTGAAAATCCTTGGTATAATCGTGCCACCACTTTCGTGATTGACCACCCCGTTAGTTAACCACCGTCGTAGGCCGCCGTCCACCCGATCTTTCTGTCGTCAATCTCGCCTCGGTTATTATATGTTGCCGGATTTTGGAATTCCCATTGTTAGCCTTTCCACAATTTTGTAATCCGATCGGAAAAACTTTTACTCAAAAAATACATTGGAAGATTTCTCTACCGTGGTTTTCCTCTTTTGAAGTTTTTCACGTAAATTCGAGTTTTCTTGTTCACGTTAAATACTTTGTGTGTGGATTTCGACTAAGGTGTAAACTTTCACTCTACATGCGTTTCTAGCATCGACGGCTTGTCGTCAGAACGATTCCCATTATTTCATCAACCTCATGATCAAAACCACCATCGAGGTGGAGCATTTCAAGCTTTTAAAGAGCGCAAGCGAAAAATGAAGATTCATCAAACTTGGTTCTTTTAGATTTTGTCAGAAACTGTGGGGCAACTCTTAATCTCAAAAGATTATCCAAATCGATATTCTGGATATCTAATTGATTATAAGTTCGAGAAGCAACTTAGTAATACCAATGAGAAAGACAAAGGTCAAGGAGCAACTTTGGCTCAAAGAACAAATATTTTGATTTGACCCATTCCACACAAGTTAATGTCATCGAGCGAAGACTCTGACAAATAACCTCGGATGGATCAAAACTCACTACTCCAAGTTAACGCGTCATCGAGCAAAATCGACAAACAACCTCGATATGTCAAAATCCCCGGATTCAATTCAACCTCTCTACGCCGCGTCGAGTCACACTCGACAAACAACCTCGGATAGGTCAAAATTCGGCGGATTCAATTGATCTCTTCCATACGTTAACGCCGGTCACACTCGACAAACAACCGGATAGGTCAAAATCTCGCCGATTCAATTGACCTCTTCCATGCAGGTTAGCGTCATCGAGTCACACTCTGACAAACAACCTCGGATAGGTCAAAATCCTCGCCGATTCAATTCAACCTCTTCCACCGCGTTACCGTTATCGGTAACACTCGACAATAACCTGGATAGGTCAAAATTCTCGGGTTTCATATCCCAGTTATTAACGTCGCCGAGCCACACTCGACAAACAACCTGGATAGGTGAAAATCCTCCAGATTCAATTCCTCTTCCATACGTTAACGCCGTCGAATCACACTTGACAAACAATCTTGATAGGTCAAAAATTCGGGATTTCATTCAACCTCTTCCATACGTTAACGTCATCTGGTAACACTCGACAAACAACCCGGATAAGTCAAGAAAATCGCCCGACATGCTCTCGCCGATCACCACCATCATCGGTTATCCCCGTTACCGACGCTGGTCGCCTGCCGTCGACTAGCCGCGTTGCCATTTGCATTATCGTCGCTGATTACTACTTCGCCACCCACCCCATTGCGTAACCATCATCGCTGGTCACCCTGACTACTGCTCGCCGGTCACCGCCGCTTCATCGCCGGCAATCTCGCTGAGTCACCCCATCGTGCCGGTCATCCCGTGACTACCGTGCTTAACCACTGCGTCGCCCGATTCGCTGGCTACTAGCCCACCATCGCTGATCGCTGCCGCCTACCATCGCCGATCGCTGACTATGCGCCGACCATGGCGGCAATCCGCAGTCACCACCATGTCATCGGTCATCCCGTACTAATGCAATCTCCCCGTCATATCGTGGTTGCCCTGCCACTCCGTCGGTAATAACCGTCACCGGTCATTGCTGACCGTTGAAGTCACCGCGCCGACCATAGTCGCCGGTCCTCTATCGCATCTCATTGGTCACCACCATCTCGCCCGGTCATCCCCGCATTGCCGATGCGTACCGTTGACTCGCGCCGCGTTCGCTTCGCCACCCGTTTGCCACTGTCACCGGTCACGCCGACTAATTGCGGCTGCGCCGACCGCGTCGCCGGTCACGCCATGCGCTATGCGGTCCGCGCAGTATTGTAATTTCGCCATGACCATGCTGGTATTGCGGCATCTCCGTGGTCACCACCATCGTTGATAAATCGACCCGATTACCCGTCGACTACGTCTCATGCTGTGCCGACCACCCCGTCGACCACCAACAACGTCGGTCGCGGCAGCCGACCGCTCGCGGCCATATCCGCGGTTGCACATCGTTGGTTATCCTGACCACGTCGCCGGTCACCGCCGCCGACCTGCACCATCGTCCGCCTTCAACCCCCGTCTCCGGTTATCATCGTCGATGATCGCTTTCAAACCCGGTCGGTCCGACGAGTATAGTTGACGCCTCTTTCGGTAAAGCGTGACACTCCGTATATACCGGACATCACCTCAGAACTGGTGGTTCGGCGAAAGTTGACACCTCTTTCGAGGGAAAAGCGTAGATGCAGATGTCAGCGGGCCTTGATCGCGCTCAACTGGTGGTCGGAATGAGTTGACTCTCTTCGAGGGAAAACAACTCGGCATTATATGAGCGGATCGCTCAAGCGACATCCTCTTAAGAAGAAGAGGGACACTCCAGTATATGAGGAGTGTGCCTTCTCCCTTGACCATAAGAGGGTTTTTGTAGACCCCCTATAGGGGCAAAAATGTCAAAAATCGCTAAAAACCGTCCAAAATCGTTCAAAATCGCAAAATGGAAGCGCCAAACGTTTTCTCACAGCAAACCAGCCCTTGGGTGTGCTCAGCAACCAGCGCCCGCTCACTCCGCCCGATTCAACCCGCGGCCGACAGCGCTCCAGCGTCTGACCACCTCGCGGTTCTGCAGCGACCGCGACCTCACTCGCTCAGCGATCGTCGGCTGGCCCATGTGACCGCTCCGACCAGCATTAAACGTCAACTGGCGGCGGTTTTCGCGGTCTTTCGACCGACCCATTCTCGCACCTTGTTTCTTGGCGTCAGCCCAAACCGACCGAAACTGCAAGCACCCATAAATGTTCGGATGAGTCCATAACCCCGAAACCTTGTGCCTGCGTGTACCCATACACATCCGCGACCCTGCATCCGCTTCCGTGATCATAATCCTGTGCTCCCATGAATATATGTTCTCTCAAAATATATGGTTAATGGACCCGCAAATTTCATTGAAGAATGCTATTTTCAAGTATTCGACATATATATTTTAGATGATTGAGATATTATCAACCAAAAATAGGGGCCGATATGACCGAAAATTCTACTAGTCGAGCGAATCTTGATGTCGAAAGTAATCGATTTCAAGACTAAGAGATCAAGCGCTTATTATCAATCGACTCTTAAACATGGAGTGTTTATAGTCAAATCGGCGTCTTGACGGTGGATCTAACAAGCCCATGATCTCATAATTATTTGAGCATTCAAATACACAAAATACATCATATGATCAAAGAATCATTTTGATGGAGAGGAGTGGTTGATTTTGCATGTGTTTATAGACTCACTCCTCCATCAAATTCTTCTTATGAGGGAGGTAGCAAGAGAGGAGAGAGCTCTAAAGCTTGAAAATCCTCCACGCATAATCATGTCACCATTCGGCGTGGACCTCGTTGTTACCACCACCAAGCCGCCATACCACCGCGATCGCCGTCGTCAATCTCCGTCGCCGGTCGTCACCATCGACCACTGCCGCCAACCCTCGTCGCCGGTTATCATCGTCAACCATCATCGCCGGTCATCATCACCGACCACCGACGCCGGTCATTGCCGTGACTTCTGATCGTCGGTCTCTGATCCTTGACGGCCATATTTGCTTGCCGTCACCATCGACGCCATTCGTTGACTCATTTATTATTATATGGTTTGTTGCATTTGGAATTCCCATTGTCAACCCTTCTTATATATAATTTTGTAATCCCATATCGGGAAAACTTATACTCCAAAACAAATACATAGTGAAAGATTTATCTTTGATTGATTTTCCTCTTTCTAGATTTTTCACGTAAAAATTCAGGAGTTTTCTTGTTCACTCTTTAAATACTTGTGTGTACTGGATTTCACAATAATACTAAGGCATAAATTTTTACTCTATAACTAGTTTTCTAGGACGCCACAAATATAAATAAGCATATTGAAATCACAGTAGGTTGATTTAACTATAATTTTCAATTTAAGTGCTTACATCAAAAGTTATATTTGATTTGATGATGTTTTTAGTGATATATCACAAAATTCGAAATTTAATATATATTCAGCTTTTGGCATCCAGTTGTTTTCACATTTCCTTTTACATCAACTTGGAAAAACCATACAATTATTGAAACCGTAATCATATTGCAAGTTACGCTAACTAAGGCTTAGGTGTATTTAATTAGCACCTTCACTACTCCCAAAGAAATTACATTAGCAAAAGCATCAGCTTGAAAGGGATATCTAGTGCTTTTTTTTACAAGTGGGGTTATGTATAAGTGCAATAAAGTGGACGGTCCTGCTCCTAAAACACTATTTAATGCCTTGTTAACGTCTACAGTTAGTGTTCAAGAATCTTGTTGGTGATTTGATAACCATAGGTTGTTCTTATTTATTTTAATATTATACTTCCAATCGATGAACAATAGCCTGCGGTGTCTTCTAGCCCTTAGGTCATGGAGGCGTCTTTAGTTTATAAAAATTTTAAGTACTGATGAAGCAATTTTAAGTTAAAATATTGATAATAATTATTAAATTAGCTGACGCATGCTCAAGAGCCATTTATTATTATTGCGTATCAAAAATTTATAATCATAAAATAAACCATCATATCTTAATTTTGTATAAAAATCTAACACACATACATATAATTAAAAAGAAAATAAAAAACTTTAAAATTTTTAAATAGAAAATCTCAAAAAGATAGAGAAAAAATCACGGAACTTAGTATAGTAAAATAGTTCATATATTTACTTTAGATGAGTTTAAGTCTTTAATAATTGGGATTCTACAAATGAAAAATCTTGAGAAATTACAGAATGTATTACAAATATTTATCTGGTAGTTATTAACATTATGATATGATTGGCAACATAATATGATGAGCTTGACTTATAAATTCTCTTTTCTTTAAATTCAGCTCTTACCCCTTCATAACAAGAATGAGGTCTATTTATAGGATTATGAGAGGATATATTGGTTATGTAAAATCACCAATCTAAGGTGTATATTGATTCATTTGATCATAAATAATTTTTGATGATTTAACCATCCAAACGATCTTTGATTTGAGTGATCTGGTTGGATTCGTCGTCGAGCCATTTTCGCCATTATAATTACGTCAATTTTGAAAGTCATTTAGTATTCAGTCAGTGTCTCGAAGTTTTATAAGTAACTTTTGAGCTTAATTTGATCTGATTTTTAGTATTATTAGACTTTTCTCACTAAGTATTTAATCATTAATGATTTATAAATTTTAGAGATATATATATTTGTTCTATATTTTGGATGATATAAATATTAATATAAATATATAGGATATATATATATATATATATATATATATATATATATATATATATATATATATATATATATATATATATATATATATATATATTATATATATATATATATATATATTATTTTATTTTTATTTTAATTTAAAAGAGAAGTATAATATTTATTTTTTTTTAGAGTAAGTAAATTTTTATTTTAAGAATATAAAATTTTTTTTTTTTTTTATTTTTTCTTTTAATTTAAAATATCAATATTTTTTTTCTCTCTTTAGAAGATGAAAGTTTTTTTTATTTATTTATAATGAGGAATGTCAAGAATTTTTATTTTAAATAACTCTTCTTTTTTTTAAGATGAAAAGTTTTTTTTTAATTAGGTATATGAGATTTTTCATTTATTTTATTTTATTTTTAAAAAAATTAAAGAGTTATTTTTTCTAGTATAAATATCCTCAAAAGGGTAAGAGAAAACTCACATTTCTTTTTTTCTCTTTGTAGCTCCAGTATAATGGTGTCTTATGTGCTCTCTCTGATTTTGAGGTTTTCAACTAACGGTTAGCGGCTTCCTCTTAGCTCAATGTGTTTTCACTTTCTTCTTTTGTAGCCTCCACTAACATAAATAACGATGCCTACCCCTCGTGGCTCCAGGTTCTCCCGATCTTGGGGTTTCAATCCTCATCGACCAAGAGTTTAGTGGCGATAATTGCTCGTAGGTCATACGATGAGGCTCGATTTTCCCTCGATAGAGGCGTCAACTATCCTCGTCGGACCGATCGGGTTTGGAGGCGATCATGGCCCGTAGTTCATATAACGAGGTCCGATTTTCACTTGAAAGAGGCGCCAATTGTTCTCGTCGGACCGACAGGGTTTGGAGGTGATTGGGCCTGTAGTTCATACGACAAGACTTTGATTTTGCCTCGAGAGAGGTGTTAACTGTCCTCGTCAGACCGATCGAGTTTGAAGAGTTCATACAGTGAGGTTCCAATTTTTTCTCGAAAGAGGCATTAACTGTCCTCGTCGACCACCGAAGTTGGAGGTGATCAGGCCAGTTCATCGAGGCTCCTCAAGGGAGGTGTCTGTTCGTTGGGCAGGGTTTTGAGGCGATCAAGACCCGTAGTTCACAGGCTCAATTTTTCTCTCTCGAGGCGTCGCCTCGTGACCGGGTTTGGAAGCGATCAAGGGCTTCATATGGTGAGGCTCTAGTTTTTTAGAGAGGCGTCAATTATCCTCCTGCATTGGGTTTGGAGGTGATCAAGTCCCGTAGTTCATATAGAGAGGCTCTAGTTTTCCCTTGAGAGAGGCGTTAACTGTCCTCGTCGGACCGATCAGGTTTGGAGGCGATCAAGACCCGTAGTTCATACGATGAGGCTCCAATTTTTTCTCGAGAGAGGTGTCAACTATCCTCGTTGGACCGACCGGGCTTGGAGGCGATCAAGGCCCGTAGTTCATACGACGAGGCTCCGGTTTTCCCTCGAGGCGTCCGTTTCGTGGATCGAGGGGTTTGGGCGATCAAGGCATGTTGTTCATACAAGAGCTTCGATTTTCTCTCGGAGAGGCGCCAACTATCCTCATCGGACGATTGGATTTGGGCGTCAAGGCTCGTTTATAGAAAATTGATTTTCTTGAAACTCAAATAGATGGTTAAATAGTTGACAACTATGGAAGATGTCAAATCGAATTCGTTGGGGATTTTTGATGCATCCGACATAGTTTGTCAAAGTGTTACTTGATGACATTAACCTGTATGGAAGGGGTCGAATCAAATTCACTGAAGATTTTTGACCCATCCGAGATTGTTTGTTAGAGCCTTCGCTCGATTATATTAACCTGTGTGAAGTAAGTGCGAAGTTTTGACCTATCCGAGGTTGTGGTCAGAGTCTTCGGTCGATGATATTAACCTATGCGGAGTAGGTGCGACGTTTTGACCTATCCAAGGTTCTTTGTCAGAGTCTTCACTTGATGACGTTAACCTGTGTGGAGTAGATGCAAAGCTTTGACCTATTTGAGGTTGTTTATCTGAGTATTACTCGGTGACATTTGACCTATGTGGAAGAAGTCAATAGTTTTAACTCTCATCCGAGGTTATTTTGTCAAAGTATGACATTAACTTGTGTGGAAGAGGTCAAATCAAAACATTCATTTGAGGCTGTAGCCAAGGTTGCTCATTGACCTTTCCTTTATTTTTCATGAGTATGACTCGAGAATCATAATTTGCAAAGATATCTTTCTTATTTTTTTTGAATGTCAAAATTGCTTCACATCATTGACTTGTTTCTCAAACTGATAACCAATTAGATATCCAGAATATTGATTTGGATGATCTTTTGAGATTAAGAGTTGCCCCCCAATTTCCAACTAGATTTGAAGGATTGATGTTTGATCGATCTTCATTATTCGCATGCACTCCCCAAAAGTACAAAGTGCTCCACCTAGCTGGTAGTTTCGATATTATTGGAAAACTTGGTTGTCTGCTATGATGAAGTAATGAGAATCTCTTCCCACAAACGATGTCAAACTGTTGCGTGCTAGAAAATTTGTAGCGGTAGAATAAACCTTCACGTCTTAGCTTTGTATGAAAATCTAATACGAACACAGATAGTTTAAAAGAGAATAAGAAACTCCATTTTACGTTGAAAAATCCAGGAAGAGGAAAAATCACGGGGCACAGTAGTACAAATCTTGTTATATATTTGCTTTAGAGTACAAAATTTAAGTCTTCCCGACAGCGGGATTATAAGGTCGTATGCGAGAAATCCTATGATAATGAGAATTCTAGAATCAAGATTCTGATGCTTCACTGATGGTTTGGTGTAGTAACGATTGTTGGTGGCGGTCGGCGATGATAGCGGCTATCAACGACAATGGTGGTGATGACAAACTTCGAACTTCTAGCTCTCCAGTTTTCTTTTAAGTTCACTTCTAGCTCCTTCCCCCCTTCATGACAAGAATGATATCCTATTTATAGGATTCTGAGAGGACATTTTGGTCATTGTAGCCAAAATCTCAAAATACTTCATCGGACGGTGTATATCGATTCATTTGATTATAGATAATTTTTTTGGTAATTTGACCATCCAAATGATCTTCGATTTGAGTGATCTTAGGCTCGTTGGATTAGATCTTCATTCGCTCGATTTGAGTAAATGCGTCAAATTTGGAAGTCTTTGATTCGATCGATGTCTCGAAGTTTTATAAGTAATTTTTGAGCTTGATTTGACCCGATTTTAGTGTTGTTAGACTTATCTCGCTAAGTCATATAATTTGATTATATTTATATTTGATTTATAAATTTTAGAGAAATATATCAATTATGATTCAAAGAGTTTGCCGAAGATTCTAGATTTATCTGTTTCATGGGCCCAGGTAATAAGGCTGATTCTAACAAAAATAAGTACTGACTCAATGATTTTCTTCAAGACCCACTTGATTTGTCCCTCCATTGTCTTGGTTGGTGGTGAGTGCATTAGCTCTTGAACTATGAGATAATTTGTGGAAACTCTTCTATTCAAATTTGAGATATCAAATTGCAAAAAACTAAATAAATAAAATAAAAGACATTGGCTGCAATTATTTATGAGAATATGACACGGTAGTCTCTCACATAGATCCCTCAATTATTCTAAGGAAGCATCTAATAATCCCAAAATTCTAAGGTTAATTAAAGCATTCAGCTGCTAAAAATATATAATTAGCATTACCTAATTAGTCTTCGAAATGACATTAAATTATTATTTACTCAAAAGTTTCTCGTACAAAAAAAGAGCATTAGCTTAGACATTCTTAATATAATACGAACAATTAAATAGGAAAAGTTTTCAAAGACAAACAAATAAATTAATATAGTTCTTTCCTGCTAGAAATGTGGATGAACGCTGTTCAAACCTGTTGGTGAGAGATGACGGAGCTTCCCGTAAGAGATTTTTTTTTTTCAACAAGTAATTCCATATTAATTAGTCATGTTTAACTTTTTAAAACTTTATTCGCTAATATATAAAATTTTCTTTTTATTATTTTGGATGTTATTGTTGATTACAATAATATGTAACAATAAAAATTAAAGTATAATATCTTGTATTTGGGACCTCTTTTTGGCAGGAACATTAAGGTCTAATGAATCTTGAAATTAGTATCAAATCCTACTTGAGTTAGATAGCACTTATAGAGTAACAATCACTAAGTATTTGTAGATAATATAATCAAAACATTTAGAGAAAAGAAGAGCAACTAAAAGAGTAACACTTTTTTGGCCGTTGAAATTTCACATTCATGTTTTAATAATTTGATGTGATTTAGATACAAGATTATTGTAGAAGGACAAAAAGATTGATCGTATAAGGTATTTTAGCTTAGTGATTAATAATTTTATCTTCAATCAAGAGATCTAAAGTTCAAATATTATAAATATATTGTATATATGAGTTTGTCATTTAATTGATTTAAATATATAAAAAAAGATTGATCTAAATTAACATGGACATTGATGTTGTGGCAACATATTTGAAAGTTCATTGAGAGTAACATAAAATTATATGAATTTAGCATTGTACAACATATTTGTTTTTTTTTCATTCATTTCATTTCATTTTTTTTCATCATTCATTTCAGCATTCATTCATTGCATTGTGTTGCATATCAGCAATTTTTTTTTCAAAATTTTCATTCATTTTCTTTTCCTATTGCATTGCATTTCACATTTTCATTTTTTTCATTTTTCATTTTTTCATTCATTTCATTTGCATTTCATTCATCATTTTCATTCATCATTTCATTTCATTTGCATTGCATTCATTTCATTTTTCATTTTTTTTCCATTTCATTCATTGCATTTTCATTTCCATTTTCACAATTTTTTTTCATTGCATTGTATCATTTTTTCCATTGCATTCCATCATTTTCATTGTCATTCATTTTCCATTCATCATCATGTTTTTTTTCATTTCATTTTCATCCATTTTCCATTTCATTCGTTTTTCATTTTTTCATTTTTCATTTTCATTCCACATTCATTTTTTCATTGCATTTTCATTTTTCATTCCATTTGCATTGCATTCCATTTCATTTTTTTTCATTTTCAACATTTCATTTCACATTGCATTTCCATTTTTTCCATTTTCATTCTCCCATTGCGTTCCATTCATTTCATCATTCATTTCATTTTCTCCCACTCATTTCACATTCCATCATTCATCATTTTCATTCATTTCATTTAATTTTTTTCATTTTTCATCATTTCATTTCATTTTTTTTTCATTCATTTCATTTTTGCATTTTCATTTTCATTTTCTCACATTTATTCTTTTTTTTTCATTATTTCATTGCATTGTTTGCATTTGTTCATTTCTCATTGTACTTTTTGTATTGTATTCATTTTTTTTCAGAATTGTTTGCATTTTTTTTGTGTGCATTGCATTGAATTTTTTTTTTGCATTTTTTTTTTTTGCATTGCATTGTACAAGAGATGGACATTATATCTTAATGAAGTAGGGATAACAACAATTTGACTGAAAGAGTGAAGAAATAGATCCAATTTTTTTTTACTCTATATGTTGTGAGCAAGAAGAGATGGACCTAAACTTAACATAATATTATTATTGATATGTTCCTCTAAATTTTATAAATGAAACATTAATCTTCATTTAAAGCATGTATACAATCAAATTAAACGACTCAGTGAGATGAGTCTAATAACGCTAGAAGCGGGTCAAATTGAGCCCAAATAAGCTCAAATTAGGCCCAAAAGCTACATATGAAAACTTTGAAACATTGACTATATGATCAAATGACTTCCAAATTTGACGTGTTTATAGTTGAATCAAGCGGCTTGACGAGACGAATCCAACGAGCCTAAGATCATTCAAATTGAATTTGATCAAATCAAAAAATTATATGATCAAATGAATTGATATAAACCGTCGATGGAGTGTTTTGGGATTTTGGCTATGATGAAAATTGCCCTCTAATCCTATAAATAGGACCCCATTCTTGTCATGAAAGGGATGAGCTAGGTGAACTTGGGAGAAAGGCGAACTAGAAGTTCAAAGTTAATCCGTTGTCCATAGTTGCTTATTATCGTGTGACACCAATACGTTACCCAACTATCGTTGCATGGTTGTTTGATTCTGAATTCAATTATCGCTTTCTCACATACAACCCTAATCATGGAAAACTTAAACTTTGTATTCAAAGCAAATATATAGTGAAGTATTTTTATTGGACTAGGCCCCATGATTTTTCTCCCCTAAGGTTTTATTCATGTAAGAATTATGGAGCTTTCTTACTCACTTTTCAACTATTTGCATGCATGCTGGATTTCCCAATGAAGCTAAGACGTGAAGTTTTATTCTCATTTGGTTTTGCATAGTTTGTTGTATTTATGTGGGAAAGAGATTCTCATTTATCATATCACAATGAGTTTCTAGCAAGATCAAAACTACCAGAGCATTTTTTGAGGAAGCATGTGATGAATGAAGATTCATCAAATTCTAATTCTTTAGTTTTTTTACAAAGCGCAACTCTTAATCTTAGTAGATCACCCATGTTAATATGCTAATTATCTAATTTATTACCAGCCCAAGAAACAAGTCAAAATTGAAGGATATTTCACTATTTGAGAAGAGAAGAAGATTATCATTACATTATAAGAAAGATGAAGCAACTTTGTACAACCTCAAGTGGGTGTTTTGATTTGACCTCTTTCACATAGGTTAATATCATCGAGTAATACTCTCACAAATAATATTGGAAGAATCAAAATATTTAACCTCTTCCACATAGGTTAACATCATATTTTGACAAAACAATCTCAGATGATAGTTAAAATTATTGACTTCTTCCACACAGGTTAAATGTAATCGAGTAATACTCTGACAAACAATCTCGAATAGGTCACAACTTTATACCTACTTGTGGGCTCCGAAAATTCACCGCCGACCTCTTGACATATTGAAGAGAGTAGAATTTAAAATGTCGGTGTAATTTTTAGAAGGTGGATGAAATAGTATATAAGACACTATCTAGAGATTTCACCCTCATTTTGTGAGGACTTTAGATCTGGTTCCAGGTTTTCTATAGTCGCAAGCCCCTATAGTTAATTACTCCTCCAAATTCTAAGAGAGAACTTTCGATTAAGGCTAATCGTTAGATTGCTAAATGTGTAGCGTATAGTAGCAACATGTGGAATTTAAAATTTAAGCTTATAAAATTCATTATATTAACTTAAAGCGGATGGTTAGGGGAATGATGATGTGCTTGATCTAGATCTCATGGCTCTGTCATCCCGGGCTATCACAGTCCCTAGTCTACTTAGTTAGAGGAGGTAGTCGACCCAACCCAATCGAAGGATCCTTATAACGCATGAGTTACGCGTCAAGTAATCCTTGTAAAGGGTGGTATTTATCTAAGAGATAAGCTTAAGTATACCGAGGATGGCTTTTGCCTATCGGGTGTACCCCATTCACGCTCAAGGCGAGCCATTGGGAGCATAAAGATACTGCTGATAAATATAATGAGCCTCTTACCAACCACCCAATCGAGGGTTCAGTTACATTATTGCTTATACAGTAAACCTTTTATGTCAATAAGGATTAACAGTGAGATTGATTGAGAGTGAACATAGTAGAACATTTGATTTGACATTGGCTCCTTTGTTAACTAGAGTTTTATTAAATTGTCACCTTGAACAAACAGTTGTGGAAGGTGGATAAATTGAGTTTGCTTTTAGCTTTTAATGATTGAATTTTATTTAAGCAATTTTTAGATTGATACTTGATTTAAGTTAATTTGATTTAAAATTAGAATCACATTTTGATGGAAGTATCCCCTCTAGTTGAAATCACCATTCAACACAGCCATCATCGGGGGTAATTATTTGATTGAATCGAATATATTTGAGAACTTTAGATCCTATCAACTCTGTTTAGCTCCTAACAGAGGATCAAATCTACTATCACATGACAGAATTAACTTCTCATATATTTTAATAAGTTGAAATTCTTATAATAATTAAATTTTTTAGGTTTTGTTAATTCAAACCCGATCTTAAGACCAAATCGAAACCGTCGGCATCCTCATACTAAATTTAAGCATTTAGCATAGTGTAGGGCGTGAGTTTAGATTACTATCATTTTTTAGAAAACTTAAATTGGATTGAAGATTGCTTTATATTTCATACGAATTCATTTCTTTCAAATGATTGCATAAACTTTGAAACACTTGAATTGAGTGGTAGTTGGCTCCATAATTTATGCAAAATTAATACATTTGAAGTCTATTAAGAATTTAAGCAATCTTATGTGAGCCAGTTAATTTCCACACATTTCCTTACACATCTACCAATTGTATCTTGAAATCTTATTTCTTATTTTGGATGAGAGAAAGAGAGGGAGAGAGAGAGAGAGGAAAGATTCTTTTTTTCCACTTTTTTTCTTTTGTGAATTTGAAAGAGAGTGAAAGAGAGAGAAAGAGAGAGAGAGAGAGTGGTGAGGTTTTTTTTAATATATAAATTTTTCTTTTTTTTGAATCCAAAAGAGATAGAGAGAGAGAGAGAGAGAGAGAGAGAGAGAGGCAGTGAGGTTTTTTTACTATATGTTTTTCTCCTTTTTTTCTTTTGATGTGAACATAGAGGAAGAGATGAAGCACATAGAGCATTCAGTTTTGCTTGTTAAGGAATGAAAGCAGTAGATCCTATTTGGTTGAGGAAGAAGAAGCTTTAGAGCCTTTGATTTTTTTCACCATTAAGGGGAATCAAATGAATAAAAAAAAAGAGAGGACTTTCAATTTTTAGGGAGGAAGGAGGCTTGGAGGGAATGATTGAGGAAGGATCGCACGAGTGGGAGCAATTTTGAAAATGAACGGGTTGACTAGAGTGGCTTGCAGTTTTAGTGAATGAGGGTCAAAAAATGCCTCCCAAATAAATATGATTCGAGCATAGAGTGAGTCATATTTGTTAAAAATTAGTCGATCTTTCGTGTTTGCTACATCTCTTGGATCACTTCATCTTTGATTTCAATAGCTTATAGATCTTTGATGAGATTTGTCATTAATATGATGCCTTATTTTGGACATGCTAAATGATAGGATTGACTGATTTGTCAGGATCAACTCATTGGATGGATAAGAGTTCTTACACCATCTACTCTCTACTTTAATGACTTTCCTGAAGATCTATTTCTTTTATGTCATATTGAGTTTTCTCGACTAGCTTTGTTTAGTTTTGGTAGAATTATATTTTGGATTTGAAATTCCTGTCTTAGCTTTAAGCAGCACTGATGAATTAATTTATCCACATTGACTTATGTCGGAAGTGTATGTACACCCCAAGTCTCTGGCATTAGGACTCATTGGAGGTACATCTAGATGGCCTACATATAGGATCAATGTTGAGTTACCAATCTAGCAATGTGTGCTTTAACATACTGAATAACTATAAAATTCATTTAGTTCAACCATCGACTTTGTATGAACTATAGAATTATTCCCTCGATCCTATGCTTTCTATTTTAATGGACTTGATGAGGAGATTGGCTTTGATCTGTGCTTTGTGCTTGATCAGATCATTTGAGAATATATTAAAATATCACCCTGCAGGTAATGTAAAGATTGACTTGAGGAAGCTCTGAATTGAGAGTTTTCTCAGATTATCTTGGACTATCGATTAAGTAGAAAGATCTCTTAGATTCTAATTACTTGTAGTCATTGGCTTCGATCATTGAATATCTATCATCATTGGGGGCGTAGGGACTCTTTCACTATGTCCTTTTCTTAGCTTATTAGTGAGGAGAGAGTCAAAACACATATTTGGGCTTATTGAGTTTGACTTTAGAACATTTAGTCTTGACTTAAGGTGATGGGTTGGTGATTTGGTCATCAAAAAAATGAACATGGGCTCTTTCATTGTGGCTTTTTCTTATGACTTGTTGAGTGAGGAGAGCGTCAATAACTCGATCATTTGTGGGTTTGTTGAGTTTGACCTTTAGAACCCATATGCGTCTAGACTTTAGGATAGAGTTGATATTTTCCAACTCAATTGATTGAAGCTTCCAAAATTGAGAGTTCTTCCTTGATCTTATTTGGCAAATATGGGAGATAAACTTTAGATATTTATGGCTGTCTTTTCATGTGTAGAAATAGATTCCTTTTGCTTCTACAAGAACCTGCAACTTAACAATAATAATTATGGATATATTCAGAGATTTCGACATAAAGTTCGATGTCAACCTGAATGAGAATATATTCGAGGATCTCATCTTATAGCACGATGTCAACTCAAATAAACTTAACATAAAATAAAATGCCCCTTATTTTGTAGAAATTCTAAAACATTTAAAGAACTTTCAAGATGAAATTAATAAATATATCAATATTTGATTTGATATGCTCTTAAGAGAGTTTTAACATGTAACATTGATTTCATCTAGTATAAATCTAAAATTTATGTAGCAGAATTTTTTATGAAATTTTTTTCATATGGAATAAGTATATTTATTTAGGATCTCGACATGAAGCATGATGTCAATCTAAATGATATACTAAAAAAAAATGCCTGTCATTGAGATTTTATTACCTAGAATATATTTTATGTATAATATTTTTTTTAAATCGACCATTAATTAGTGGCATTGGTTTTCACCACTAGATCAATGAGTGGTATGCCTCCTTGATATATCTCAATGAAAAAGGGCCTCCCAATTAGACTCAAATTTTTCCAAATTTTTGATTATGGTAATTGGTCTTCTGACACCAAGACCAATTCTCTTTTGGAATGTTGAGGGTGCCATGGTAAAAGCTCGACATCTTTGCTCGATAAACCTCTAAATTTTGATGAGCTTGCAATATAATTTCATCAAAGTCGAGTTCCTCCATTCTTAGCATTTTGATCTTCAATTTTATTGGATGTTTGAGTGACATAATTCAACTTCAAGCAAAAAAACTACTTAATTCCAAATATTAATGAATAGGAGTGGCTTTTTAGGCATCTTGTAGTTGATACACCCATAGCACCTATTAGTTTAGTATGCCATTCTCTCTTGTTTTAGTAAGGTTCTTCTTGAGCTTGATAATGTCTTGTTGAAGGCCTCCAAAACCATTTGCTCTTGGATTGTATATTGAAAGTATTGCCAATCAATTTTATGTCGATCAGGAATCTATAAATCTTTTATATTTTTGAAAGCTATGCCATTATCAAAAAATTATTGATTAACTCAAATCTATAGACCACATTATGCATGAAGAAGTTGATTTCGATCGGTAACTTCTTTAAATGGGATAGCTTACCCACTTACAAAATAATCAATTTCTTGGATAAAGCGTAATGATGATGATATGGTAATTACATCATATATTAGATAGATGATATGCTATTGTTGGGTGTAGTGGATTTGGAGGTTGATAGATTATGTTACCATGTACTTGACTTTCATGACACCTCTTAGCATGATTGATAAGTCTCTTGCCATAGATGACTAATAATTGCCCATCCTTTTGATCATCACTGCCATCTTAGGACCTGACTGATGTGCATTATAAAGTCCTTCATGAACTTCAACCATCACTTTTACTTCATATATTTAGGCATCGTATCATTTGTTCAAAGAATCTACAATATAAAGTATTTATTGAAAGCATAGCAAATATTCTCTTCTCAATTTGAATTAGTGATTTATTATTGATAATTTACCTTCTTTAAAGTAGTCAATGAAGGGTTGCCTCCAATCATGTGTCTCTTACTATAAAGGCTTCATTTATTTTTAGAGGTAATATCATGCTTCTTCTTATTTATAACTCTTGTTGATTTTGGGGGTATGAGGTAACATGAGTGTCTGTTTGTGTCATTTGATAACCTCTACTATGGGGATTGGTACTTTCTAGCTCTGATCTGGTTGAGTAAATATCCATCATGACATAATCACCATTTATACTTGCCATTTCTTAGCTAATTTTGCTAAGATATATGTTATTCGGATCAAGACTGAGTTAATTTGATATTTGGTATTTTACTTCATAAACTCAGAACTCACTTGTGATAAGCTAACTCAAGCTTGTTGATTTATATATGCCTACTTGATTTATAATAAGGCGAGAATCACCAAAATATGAAGTTTGAATGCCTATAGCTTCTTCAAGACATGCCACTAATGCTTCATACTACTTCATTATTAGTTCTTGGCTTTCAACCCATATGATCGTCTCATTATTCCTCCTTAGTGTTATGAAGATGATGTTGATTATCTTGCCGCGGAAAATTTAGAGGTTGGACTTGTTTGATCGATGAGGCTCCATCAAAGTATATTTCTCAAATTTGTGATTTTTCTCTTTCATGAATGAGCATAATTTGCTCATAAGGCAAATCATCGTTAAGGGAAGAGTTCGTAGGGATGGGATGTGCAGCAAGAAAATCTGCTAAGACTTGTCCTTCTTTCTTACATTATGTGATATCAAATTATAAAAGAAATCTACCCCTCTTGCCAGACAATCAACGTTGGTCTTGTCATCAAGTACTTGTGGATCGATCCTTGAGATGAGGGTAATCTTGTGAGATAACATATAGTGGCAGCTTTTGGGTACAAAAAATCAATGCCAAGCTTCTCTATCAAAGTATCTCATTTCTCTATATAATCTTGATATAATAAAGAGTATTCTCTTTGCTTTCTTCATTGTGTTGTGCCAATAATGCTCTAAGGGACTCTTCTAATGCAGCTGTGTATAGAATGAGGGGCTTCCCAGGAGTAAGCGCTGCAAGAATTGGTGGATTTAACTGACAGCTTTTAATATTATTGAAGGTTTCTTGGCACTCCTTGTTCCATTTGAATGGAGCATCCTTCTTCATCAACTTTGCAAATGGTTGTGACACATAGGTTTGATATAAATCGATAGATGAATGCAAGTTATCCTTATAAAGAACGAAGCTGACGCAAACTCTTCAGTGGAGGCATCTCCACAATTGCCTTGATTTTATCAGATCAGTTTCAATTCCCCTGTGATATATAATATACACAAGGAATTTTATGGAGGATACCCCAAATGCACATTTTAGAGGATTCATCTTGAGATCATATTTTTTGATTCTCTCTAATACAATTCTCAAGTCTTCAAAGCAATTTTCATGATTTAAGCTCTTCACCACCAAATCATCAACATAACATTCCACCTTCTGGTGAATCAACTCATCAAAATATGCATCATGGCTCTTGGTATGTAGCTCCGGCATTTTTCAATCAAAAGGCATGATTGTGTAATAGATGCCAATAGGTGTTCTAAATGATGTATGTCTTTCATCTTCAGGTGCCATATTGATTTGATTATATCTCGATGATCCATCCATGAATGAGAATATATCGTAGTTGGAAGTATTGTCTACTAATAGTTCTGATATTGGAATCGAAAAATCATCTTTTGGACACGCCTTATTTAGGTCCAAGAAGTCAATGCAGACATAGATTTGGTCATTCTTCTTATTAACTGAGACAATGTTGACTATCCAATCTGCAAACTTCTCCTCTTAGATGAAGCCTACTTTAATCAGCTTCTTAGTTTCTACAATTACCTGTTCTTCAATCTACAATCTCATTCACCTAGGAGGTTGCTTAACAGGCGTCGCATCTGGTTTAATAGCCAGTTTATGAGCTGCTACATCAGAGGATAAGCTTGTCATTTCAGAATATGTCCAGGCAAAGTAATCCCTGAATTCACAAAGTAGCACTTTTAACTCTTCAACTTTCTCATCAGGTAGAAGGGCACTGATGAAAGTTGGATGGGGATCATCTTCATCTCCTAGGTTGATTTATTTGAGTTCATTCATAGCAGCTGTTTGTTTACCATCTTCGAGTTCTTCAGGCGTAGGCTTGGCCTCTACTTCATCATCATTTGTAAGAAGAATTTCATGGAGATCCTCTTCTTCGTCATGATTAGTTTCGATCTCAGCTTCTATTATATTATTATAAACTTTATTTTGATGAGATTTGTGGATGAACCCAAGACCTTTAGCGATAAACTTATCACTTCTTCTTGATGCTTGAGGACTTCTTTGGTTCTAATTCTTATTAAAGATTTGAGTTCTATTTTTAATAGTTTCAATATGAATTTCAAGCTTATGCATCATTCTTTATAATTTTTGTGGATAGTATATTGGTATTCATGTTGACACTATCTCATCAGAATTTTTATGTTGAGTAGCGATCAAAATTATGAGGCTGAGATTCTTTAGATTTGTAAATTAGAGTTTCTGTTCCACCACTCTTACTCAACTGTGGCACATAGAATGTTATCAATTCTTCAATGTTATGAACCTCTAGTGGAGTGATTTTTTTTTTTTTTTTTTTAGGGAAACCCCATTATACGGGGGTATTTTATTGCCACAAAAAAAGGTTACAAGGTCCTTAAAGGGGATAAACTCTAAAACTACTGCTCAAAGAGCTACAATCAACCTAAGGAGTAAATCCCCAACTAAGTACATCCGAGCAAAGAAAAGATAATGCAAACAAAAGATACAAGATGATTAACATAATAAGCTAAAGAAAAGATAAGTCCAAAGCTCGATGGTTGTAAGAGTGCTTGGTAATATGGAGCAAACCACAAGATAAAAGGGAGAAACACTGCAAAGTGATAAGTGAGAGAGAGATTAGAGCAGTTAATGTAATGAGACAAAAGGTAGAAGGAAACAATGTAATAAGAGTATGATAATAAGGAAATGTGATAGAAGGCTCGCTCAATCACACCATGTTGGGCAGATGCAAGTATGAGCATCAAACTTAGAAGGGTTACATCACAAGAGCTACTACCAAACCAAGAAGGTGTGAGAACATCATCATAGCCAACAAACGTGAGAAGGAGTACCCAATTGTTGATAATCATGTGAGCTTTATTACACGCAAACATAAACAAAATCATATATATGCATATGCAATAGATCGGCAAAGAAACCATCCCGGAAAGCAGTCTTTCTGAAATCCTATGAAGCAAGTCAATGGGTCCTTAAAGACACCATCCGATTATAAGGTAAATAAATAGATGAATTCGGAGTATAGCTTAGGGGTAGATGTAAGGTCCATAAAAAGTGCCCATCAATATAATGCATTGATTGGTGCACGATTAGATCCAATTCAATAGTTTTGGGAAACAATAGTAAGGAAGGCAGAAACCGAAACCAAGAAATAGCCAATAAACATGTGACAAAATCCGGAATTAAACCATAGCGAGGAAAAGATAGAGAGTTCATAATACCACACTTTAATGATAGAGATCATATTCCAAGGAGTATGCACTAAGGCGACGGTCCCAGTTAGAAAAGCGGGAGGCCAAATAATTTCCATATGAGAATCCAAATACAAGAATATATAAGAGTAAGGACATGACGTGCTTGAGCAATAAAACCAAGACATGATGCATTATAAAGAATGCATTCGGGGATAAATTAGAAGACAAAAGATAAGTGAGCACAAACCATTGTCCCAGTTGGCAATAGAAAACACAAGACAAAAGATCGCATTATCGAGATAATGAGCAATACCCAGATAGAAATAGGAAGGGCACTGGAAGCGCCAAAATAGCTAGTGCGAAATACAGATTAGGATCACATTAGAATCCACATTAGAATCCACTACTTTCGACAATCAATCAAAGAACAAGACAGAAAAGGCAAAATCTCATTGCAGAACAACAAAACCAGTTAAAGCCAAGTTGCCACTCATCGAATAACCAAAAGTTTGGAGAAAAGGATGAACTAAACAATAGAAAAGGTAGATCAATGTATTCCAATGATAAGCATAAAACAGAAGGAAGGTGATTCAAAGCAAAAACAACCAAGCAATCGAACATCAATATAGACTTGCGAACCAAATAATCCAAAAGCGAGTAAGGTGGGGATTGAGGAAGAACAAGGCAGAAAACCAACAAGGCCAAGATTCCACCCATAACATATATAGGATAATGCATAACTCCCCACCATAAGCCTATCCGGTATGTGACATTGAGAAATCGGTCGATGTCGGAACCATAATCCAATTACGCGGGGTAATAACTAATAACCATTGGGTTTGTTAATGATTATGCATATAAGATAAATCATTGATTAATTCCAAGCATAACAAAGAAATGTGCTTCAATTTGAGCGTATTCCAATCATAGCATAGGATGGGAGAACAGCAGCAAGGAAAAGCAACAACATCCAGGCGATGGACAATGCAGTTAACACTCCCATAAAAGGAAATATTACTAAGATGGGTATAAAGAAGAAATTGTATAAGTTCAAGGATTTTCCATCGAGTAGCGGTGCCCACAATCCCAGCGGCATAATGATAATCCTTGAAAAACTCCAAACCTGATCATGGGAACCAAAACCGAAAAGCGACTAATATTGAAAAGAATAACACCATTCCATTCTGCAAAGAGATATTAGTGTAGAGATGGGATCTAATCAAAATAACTACAATAAAAGCGCAACCAATAGGTGCTCAATAGTAGTCTAAGAGCAAGCAGTTTAGTCCTCATGCATTGAGAATAAGAAACCAGCCAATGAAAAGTAAATCAGCAAAGTCCACTAAATTACCACGAACTTATATAGCGATTAAAGGAGATTAAGAGATAAGGATGTCTCAGGCGAGACAAATCGGTGAAAATCGAGAAAAGTTACCACATAAGGAACATTCAAACGGTAGCAACACTATCCCAATTTACAATCCTTGGAGAAATACCACCGGCTTCCATAATAACAATCATTGAGTATACAAACCATAGGTTAAGCTCCAGTAGAGCAGTTGAGTAAATGATGCTCAATAGAAGCGATAATAGGGATACTATAGCGAGTTGTTGTAGCAGGCAACTAATCAGATAAGCCAAATCCACAAACATCAAACTCTTAAGACATCCAGCAACATCGGACTATATCGCTTAAATAGAAATGACCAAAACAAAGGTAACAATACAAGCCCATTAGAAGCGGAATACAATATAGCTGGTAAATATGATTCACACCACGAAATAAGCACCAAAAAAATCAGACAAGCAAGTCACTCCCATCTGAGCAACTAATGCAACATTGTAAGTCACTAGAATATAAAATAAGAAGATGATTCCAAGTAGAGACATCATTACCAATCGAATTTTAATAAAATAAAGTCCAAAACCAGAACTAAGACAGTAGGCGAGATTGGAGGAAGAAATGGGAGGACATCAGAAAAAATCTGCAGACCCAAACCCAGTGATGAAAAACCAAATCAACAAACAAATCAACAAACAATCATGAAACCTCAAAACCCAAAAGCCTTTAGACCCAATCCATTCGGTATAAGGATTTGGACCAAAATAACCATTAAAGGACCGGGGTATTACAATTTCTTCCTTTGCGGAAATCATCGAGGTTAGACATTATATGAGCAAAACAGGTATCTGAGGAAAATCCCAACCAACCAAAATCCTTTTAGCATAAGTGAAAACCTTTGTGTATAAGGCCTTTAAGGAGTAAAGAGTCCCAAGGAATGTAAGCATTAGTCAAAAAATACTATAATCATCAAAATAAAGCGCAGCAACATGCACTAATCCGATGCCTAGAGTCAACATAGTTAGTAGCAATGCTCCAACCATATTGTCGGTGAAAAAAGGCGGTTAAAGAGTTAGTATAAAATCTAGGCCCATCAAAATAGATAACTTCCTCGATGATTTGAGGTTTAGAAATAATTGTGTCATGAAATTAGTCCCAAGTGGGATTGAGGTTATAAAACCGATAGCAGGTAACAATGGGCAACAGGTTCCAATTGAAGATTAATGTGCATATGGTTCAACATCGCAATAGTATTGAAAATGCCAAAATCAAAATCTTCAAACTATAGGAGAAGGGGTAAAGCGACAAGTCATGGCAAAGAGCACAAGACAATGATATCCATGAGGAGTATCCATAAAGAACACAGGAAACAGAAAACCGAAAAATTAAATTGATGTAAGGAAGCCCAGAGTTGTCCAAGTTAACCAGACCACGCAAATATTTGGGTAATGTAAATTGATCAAAGAAGATGATACTGTCTAATCTCGTACCCAGATTTGCAAGGTAATCAGCACAGGCGTTACCTTCACGCCAAACATGAGTGATGGTAAAATTCAGTTGAGAGAGAAGAACCCTAGTTTGTTTGAGGAGATAGTACAAACAAGCGTTGCTCATATTGGTAGAAGTCAAAGATCAATGTAGAAGAGCGTCCACCTCTAACCAAATATTGAGCCATTTTGAATACAAATTTCTAAAGCTTTGTGGGTGCCATAAGCTCGATAAGGAGATCTTTGGAAATAAGGGGATAAGCAAAAGCACATAGGACTATACCCTTAGAATCCCTGAAAATGCCTCCACAACCAGAGCCATTATTAGAGACAGAGCCGTCAGTATTAATTTTAATAATATGATCAGGAGGTTTCTTCCAAAAAACCATTCTATCATTTCGATAGAAGGTTTGGTCTGGAAGGTTGAGGCCCAGTTTATTGGCTTCTGATTTACCTTTAAAATGTTTGGGATGAATTAAGTTGGCTTTAAACAATTCACAAATTTTGTTTTAGTTCTTGCAATAATCCATGTGATTCATACGAATTCCACGATGTTTAGCATCATTTGGTCCATCCATATGAACCAAATAAGAGTAATGGCGATTATGATTTTAATATGACCTTTAATTGCATTGTCAGTAAACTCAAGAAGTTGATATAAATTAAAAGAACAATTATAGTTGACAGTGTTGAATAGATCGTCATACCAAATCCAAATTTTAGAGGCAATAACCCCATTAACAAAAACATGGTTAACATTCTCAATGAGAACAACATTGACATTTAGAGGGTAAATAAAACCCTTTACCCCACAACAAAGAGTCAGCGAGAATAAAGTTTTTTAAGATACGCCAAGTAAAACGAGTAAGAAGAAGGGATATTGTTATTCCAAATTTTGGAGAACACAATAGAAGAATCTGGTGTCTTTAGTGTGAAGCCACACATTTTAAGGTTGAAATCCCCATTATGAGATAGCTTAAAGATAATCGATCATGATTGTTAGGAGTGATAGGAATATTAGTAATCATATTTAAAATGGAAGGAATAGAATCGTAATCTTACTAGTATTCCACTTTATGGTTTTGCGAGAATGAATTAACTCTAAGGCGGTAAGTGAGTGTAGAGTAAGTCATCAATGGATCCACAACCGCTCGGTTGTCTTGCCAAAGAAGGAATTGCGAGTTTATGCCCCAAAAATTAAGGATTGCATCCCATTTGATGAATAGTCTTCTCCATTGAGAATCACCCGATTTAAAGGGACAAATGAGTGGATGTTTACCCGGCAATATTTGGAAGTCATGAATTTTGCCCAAAGACTATTTGCTCTAAATTCCACCAAAGTTTGTGAGAAGGCATTGATTACTTCTTTGATGGATTTACAACGGACCTCCCTCTTCAAGAGTACCACAATTTTGGACCAAGATGACCGGTGCATTCTTTTAGAGGAGGTATTGGTTCCCAGAAGATTTGTTTAATAGGCGCTCAATTCTATTGATGGTAGAGTTGGTAGGCACAATGGTTTGGAGAAGGTATATAGGCATGGAATTTAGAGTGCTCTTGATCAAGGTAAGCCTACCAGAAGAGAGTAAATGAAATTCCCAAACCGATATTTTGTTGAAATTTTTGAATTAGATCATCAAAAGGTGTGATCTTTCTTTAAATTAGGAAAGGAAGTAAAATTAGAGGAAGAAGTCTTGAGGATTTGGAATCATTTGATAATAATCATGGTTCTTAATGAAGAAAAATCATTGAAGATTAAATCATAATGAAATAAAATAGAAATCATTGGAAATAGGAACATGATTAAAGGCATTGGATTTAGCGAAATAAAAAATGATGATAAAAGATGGGATAGGATTGCCATCAAATCATCTGGATCAATAATTGATAAAGAAACATAGGGTTGTATTATGGATGGAAGATTTGTTAGGATTTTAATTCCTCTTGGGAAGAATGGTGATAAATGATTATCCTCATGTTAACAAGGGGAGATGATTTTGAAAAATAATATTATTGTTAATTTAATAAAATTTGAAAAGAAAAGGGAATCTAAAATATTTTTGGATATTTAATAGGTTTTAGTATTTTTTAATAGATTTAAAATTTTGTTTATTACAAATGATGAAAATATGGTGTTTTTGAATAGAATATCATTATGCTTTTGGATTGGGTTTTTTTCTTCCATTGTTTGAAGTAGTATTCTTGGCAATGTTAATCCTCACTTCTTAAGATAAGATGAGTGTGAGAAAATTATCTTGTTCCTTAGTTTAAGATTTGAAAGATTTTTTAAAATGTTTGTTCCACCATTAGATTTTATTTAAGTCTTTTGAGCTTACAAAGAATCCTTTACAATTATCAAGACCATCAATTATGTAATTTAAGTAACTTTGGGTCATATTTTGAAATGAAAGGAGAGAGAAAATATAATTTTGAAATCAAAAGAGGAGCATAATGAACAGGTTATTAATGCTCCAAGTGAGAGTAGAGCGATTGATCAGAGAAAAAGGTCCTATCAGCCAAGTCTAGAGTTGTTGATGAATGGAAGTGAAACAATGTTTGTGGTGCAATCAGATCATGTTTGAGAAGTCCTCCATGGAATGAAGGTTGGAGAACATCCTCCTTCTTTGAGCTAACATGATGAAATCACCTCAACCATGGAAGGTTGGCCAAGCGAGGTGTAAGTGATTCAAAGGACATTCTACCCTATTACAAGAAGCATAGATAAAGAGCCAAAGATAAATCACCTGAGATTTTGACATTAACCAATTGGTCAAGATCATTAATGATGGAAATGGTGATGGAGTTGTGCCAAAAGCACCAAATTTTATTAGTAAGATTGAAAGAAATTATGAAACCAAGGGATCTAGCAACAAAGCAATCTTAGAAGAATTAATGAGGTTCAATAAGAACAAACAATTGGGTACGACAAAGACTCTACACGATTTGAGGGGGAAGAGTCCCACAACCCGGATATTCCAAATAAGAAAATTAAACATAAGAGACAACCAAAAGGAAAAAAAGAAGAAAGAAGGGAAAGAAGTGATGACACATTACTTTTGGTGGATGAAGAGCGAGTGGTTCTAGTGAAGTTATTATTAGAAATTTTTTTGTAGGGTTTTTGTATTTAACAATTTGAAAGGTCTATCGAATCCAAATTATCTCCATCGAGAAAGATTGATTTTTGAGTTCGAATAGTAGAGGATCTATTAATGTTGTAGAAGAGGGATTTCACCTTCTTCCTGTATGGATAGAGTGTGAAAGTTGGGTTCAATTGATGATTATCACTCAAGGGAAATAGATGGGAAGTCTATGATGCAAAACCATAGGTCATCATTGTTTTGGTCCATTATATGATTCTCATTCAAATTGTTTAGTTGGGTGTCAATATAAGGCTACCATTCATTTTGTAGGATTTAAATGCGAAAAAAAATCATTGAAACATTAATGCAAGCGAGGGTGAGGTTAGGTAAATTGTCAATGGGATGTCACACCCTTCAATGTATTTTTTGTACCAAGGTCGAGTGTTTTCCACTAGACAAATCGGTAGGAGGTGTGGGAAGGAGGTTCTTTTGAGTATCTTTAGGCACATATGCTAGAATAGTGGTTTTCCCAGTTCCATTAATAGTGTCATTACGTGATAAATTTTCTGAGATTAGGATGAAGCACAAAGCATTACAGTGGTCATGCGTGAATCTTGCGTGAGTGCAAAGACAGGAAAATTTTGAATTCAACTTTTGACTATATCCAAATTTTTTTGCCAATCCAAACCTCTTTGGGATATTTTTTTTGTGATGTCTATCTCAGAATAAGATGTGATGGATGGCCTAGATCTAGTGGCGTTGCTTGGTCAATTTGGAGAGGCCTACCAAAAGGCATGTGACAAACAATACTTGATGAGTGACATAATGTATCGCATGTTAGGAAAAGCAATCAAGAGGGACAATGGGAGATTCCTCTTTGACATCAAAGAGGCGACCATTTCAATAGCCATATGACAATTATGCACAAAATAAAACGACGGCGAAAAACCGAATAATCTAAATCATTTGAGAGTTGAATAAGAATGTGGAGGATCGATCGACAGATGGTGAAAGTACCGATAATTTTAAACTATGAAAGAAAAGCGAATATTATCAAGTCGGGCGAAGGAGAATTTACCCACCAAAGCAAACTCAAAGGGCTTAGCAAGTTTCTCAACATCGATCGAACACATACTCGGCGGTCCGATAAGATGTCAAAATGAGATTAAGCAAAGCATTGAGCTAGGGATCTTACGGATAAGCTCTTTGAATGATTTAACAAGAGAACGTGCGAAAGTGAGTCAGAAACACAGTGGAGTGCAAAAGCTTGTCGGCAGGATTGAGACTAAAGCCTCGCCATTTCTAATTGGGCGTCACACCATGAGAGCTTCGAAAAGCTCAGCAGTGAGAAACGAGACAAGCGTCAAAACAGAAGCCAATCCGAGGGAACTCAAATCATGAGAGAGCTGGAGAGGGAAGTAGGGTTTGGCAATGTTGATTTTAGGGTGGGTGATTTCTTTGAATCTTGTTGATGGGTTATAATTTTGAGGGAGTCATTTGAATTTGTCAAGTGCTATCCTCATTGATCGACCTTTAACCTTTTTTCATAAGTAGATTCAAAATCAAAGAATCAGATCACTTATTTCATACTTTATCTTTCTTGAAAGCTTATAAGTTAGGTTTGACAAATATTTTCTTCTTCTTGTGTGTGACTTCCCAAATGAGGCGATCTTGATTTAGGTTATAAGTCAAATGCTTTAGGAAAGTATGACCTTCTTTCTTCCTCTTTATTATGCTCTTTGAAGTTGCTTTTAGTTAGAAGCTATGGCTTTAAATGACTGTTGGCTTAAGCTCTTTAGGGATAAAATATTTTGCATCTTCATAGATCTTTGCTTCGTAGATGGAGAATGGTTGTAGGTTACCAGGAGTTCTAAAATTTTCTCCATCATTCAGGTACTTCATACATTGATACATAGTTGATGGGACTATGCCATATTTATTCATCTGACCATGGCGGAAACTCTAAATGATGTATCATCGATTACATGAAACTTGGCTTTTGTATATAAATCTTGAAACTTGAGCGGGAGAATAAAAGAACAGAGTTCCCCTTTCTCATTAAAATCATGAACCATCAACTTATCTCTCTTAAGATGTTGGATATCAAGTGATAATCCTCTTAATGCTTTTAGACTCATAAGATTGATAGAACACGGATCAATTATTTTGATTAAGATGCCATCACTCTGTGATAACATAAAGAGGACAATTGTGATCCATTTGTTAACTTAAGATCTTCTTCAAATGTGATTATGGGAGATCTTGAGTTTGCAATGATTCTTTTGAGCAAAGTAAGCTTCATAACTTTTCAAATCTTTGAGATCCTGTATCAAAGTTTCTCAGAGGTCTTTTGCATAAAGAGAGCCTCGTACACACTCAGTTGTGCAGGGATCTTTCTCAAATGTGATAGAATATTATAATCTATCTTTTTACTTAATTTGGGTCTTATTCTAGGATTTTTGGGAATGATATCTTCATTGAATTCAATTTGTTTGCCTTTATCTTGATTTACATTTCTCTTCTTTGATGAAGGTGGTAAGACTTTACCACTTCTCAACTAAACTTGAATCACTTTATCTTTTAAAATTCCTTTAGAAAGTAGTTTCTTCAAATTCACTTATTCGGAGGATTGACCAAAGGGCTAGACTCATTTTTCAACTTCATACATTTCATCATGATGATATCGATGAGTCGACTCTTATTTGTTAAAACATAATTCTTCATATGAATTGTTATCTTTTTGTTGAGTCATTAAATAAAATTCAGATGTTAACTCTTCAAGCTCTTCTTGCTTTCTAGATAAAAATTCTGATAGGTTGGTCAAGTTTGTCTGACTACCCTTATCATTTTGGAGTAATTGATGATGAAGAACATCTGATATCACATAAATGATTCAACATGTCTCTACTGGATAAGATTTACCATTATCTTCTTCATTCGATTCAATAATGCAAAGTTTAGGCATAAAGTCTGCAAGCCTAAATGGTTGTTAAATTGTTAATAATCTTTTGGGTTGTAATTCTCTTCTTGATTTTTTTTTTTTTCTTAGTGCTGATTTATGAGGCCTGTGTTTAGTAGACTACTCCTTTTGCTGTGATGAAGTAGCCTTATTAAAATGCCATTGAGAAGCCCAAATACTTGGTTTAAGCATCTCTTTAAGTCCAATATAGGTTCAAGTGGTGATTTCCACTTACACTAGGACATCTTTTAACATTTTCATGGTCTTTTTTATTTGTTTCCCATTCTTCTTCAATCTTGTGGGCTTCAAAAAATTCTCCAGTTTGAAAGAGTATTTTTAAGTGTCGGTGTAATTTAGGCATGGAATAGTAGATAAGACCTTGAGATTTCACCTCATTTTGAGACTTTAAATCAGTTCCGGTTTCATGTCAAATATTACCCAATAAGTGAGAGAGAACTTTCGATTAAGGCTGTCATTAGATTGCTTAATCGCATATAGTATATGTAGACTTTAGAATTTAAGATATGAAATTTATCATTTAAGCTTAACCATGGTTTTGACATGCCCAATCAGATCCCATGTTTCGTCATCCTTGTCCCTAATCTACTTAGTGAGTATCAACTTGACAAGGATCCTCATTGTTACGTCGTCAGAAATCACTTGTGGGCAGGGGTGAATTGTTTATGCAGGAGATAATCTTAAGTATACTTAGGCGAGAGGGTTATTTGCACTATCAGTATACCACATGATTCACAACTCAAAGGGAAGCGAGCCATTGGGGGAGCATCACGAGCTGGTGTGATCATAATATAATGGAGTTAGATTGGCCAAACCACCGTCGTGAGGACTTTGGTTGTAGCGGCTTCTGGAGCCTACCAGCCAAGACGTCGAGGAGGAGACGCCATCCCAAGAGATTAGTGAGAGTGAACATATAACACTTGATTTGACATTGGCTCCTTTGTGAGCTATAATTTTCTTATTATCACTCCCAACAAACAGTTATGGAAGGTAGATAGATTGAGTTTTTTAGTGATAGAGTTTCATTTGAGCAGTTTGATAGATATTTAAGTTGATTTGAAAAATTGATTAATTTGAATATGTTTAGAGTTTTAGATCCTCAACTCGTTTAACTACTAATAGAGGATTAGATCTACTTTTGCACGACAAAATTAGTTTCTCAGATATTTCATTGATTTGAAACTCTTTTTATAGGTTTTTAGGTTTTGTTAACCAGAGTCTAAGACTAAATGGAAGCAACCCGCGTCACGGACACTTGAATTTAAGCATTCAACATAGTGTCGGGAACATCGTGTTTTAAGAATTTGTAGTTTTATTTTGAGTTATGAGATTGATTTGATTGCTACTTTGATTTGAAAAAATGATTAATTTAAATATATTTAGAGCTTTAGATCCTAATTTCTTGCTGTAGAGAATTAGATCTACTATCACTTGATAGAATCAGTTTCTCAGATATTTCACTAATTTGAAACTCTTATTATAAGTTTTTAGGTTTTGTTAACTCATAGTCTAAGACTAAAGAAGCAACAGCATCTCAGACACTTGAATTTAAGCATTATAGTGTTAGCTGCGTGTATTTAAGACTTTATGTAGTATTTATTTCTTGATAGATTGATTTAAGATTTTATTTAATTCCAACTTTAGCATGATACATAAATCTCTATGTCAGCACATGCGGTTTTTATAATTGTTAAAATCAATTAATGAAAATAAATTGATTTATATAAATTGCATTAGAGATTTAAAACAAGGCATTTTGATTTAGATTTTATGCCTTTATTTTTATATTTCCAACTTGATTATGCTCAATTTACCTCAATTTTGATAACTTATGTCATTTATTTTATTATTTTAGCCACTCATGCTTATTAGTAGTAATAATCACCTCTACATTGTAAGGTTAATAAACTCAATTTGGATTTATCCTTAGATTTTGAGTTTATATTGCAAGTTTGTTATGAGTTTGGCATTAGTCCCCATCAATTCAATTAAAACTTACTTAATTTTGAAGAATTTGCAAGAAAAGAACTCACTTTATGCTTCAATTTACCATAGAGATATTTGTAGTGTTTATTGAGTTTTATTAGTCTCTCCTAAATTTCACTTAGATTTTAAAAATAAATATTATGTTCTTCCAAAATTTGCTTTAAAGGCTCCCCCCCTTTTTTTGTTTTAGCAAAATTAGCTACAAGTTTTCTACTTTGTCTTAAGTCATTCATTTCTCCCATTGTTTCTAAGTTCAAAGATTTGACACAATTTTGGCGACCTCCATCATCCCACATAGAGGCTGCATCGAGTGTTTGGCTAACTGGTATGCCCTCTTGGAGTGGTGTCTTGTGACCTTTGATTTTTTATCTAGTCAACTCTTCAACGAGGCCTTATTGAAGAAGACATCTTGCAATATATATATATATATATATATATATATATATATATATATATATATATATATATATATATATATATATATATATATATATATATTCCATTTTTTTCTAAGTCAAGATTAGACAAAATTTGATAGCATTTAGCCTGGGGTGGGTGACATCAGTGTTGGCTTACTCGGTGCCTCTTGAGCATAGCGGGGTGTCTTCGCGACTATCCTATTTTTCATCTTATGCCCTCTTGAGCACAATGAGGTCTTCAAACCAAAAAATACAAGCATAAATATATATTCACATTCACATCCACATTTCGATTTTTTTTCTATCTGACAAAGGATGAGACTAGTATGATTGGGATACAAGGCAAGAGTCAGGAAATTCAAAAGAAAAATTTACCTCTTAATGATGTTCTTCCCGACTTTGTAGCGAAGAGAAAAAAGCAAGGAATCGACGTCGAAAATCGAAGAAGAATTATCTTGACGATGTTCTTCCCGATTGTGCAAAATGGGAAGGTTAGGAGTCGACGAAAATAGAAGGAAGAATTTCCTCTTGATATTCTTCCCGTTTGTGAAGCAAAAGTAGAAGGGTTCTGAGTCTGGCGTCGAAAGAAAGAATTCACCTCTTGATGATGTTCTTCCCGATTCTGCAGGTGAAAGGCTAAAAAAGAATGCAACACAGAAATCAAAAAAGAATTTACTCTTGATGATGTTCTTCCAGGTTGATGAAATGGAAAGCGAGGAGCTAAAAATGAGAAGGAAGAATTCTCCTCTTGAAGATGTTCTTCCGATTCTGGTGAAGAAAATGAATGCTAAATTAAGGGATGCGCAATCAAGGAAAAATTCACCTCTTGATGATATTCTTTATGCAAAAAACAAGGGAGCGGGCGGTTGTGGGTGTAGGGTTAGTAGCGGCTGGCTGAGGTTTGAAGAAATGGCTGCATGAAGCGAAGAAGAAAGTGGGAGGTGACTGATTTTTTGTGAGGAGGCAATTTCAGGGCCAGTGGGTGAGCATAGAGTGGATCAGTCCATTGAAGGGAGATCCGGTGCACCAGTGGAGTTCTGAGTGGGTCGAAAGCGGGAAGGTCGATCAATATGCGAGAATCGGAATGATGGGTCGAGGGGCATTCATGTGGAGCGTGAGCAGACATATGGTCAGAACAGTGCGGGGGAAGCGGCGCTTGAGGTGTGATGTCAGCGAGATGGCGTGAGCGTGGAGTGAGGCTGAGAAGCGGGATCTGAGTGTGCTTGGTGGGCTGGATGGTGGAGCTGAGATGGATGCAGTTTTGGAGCAAATGAGAAGAGCAGCGAGAGACGAGTCAAGGATAGCGAGTGGGAAAAATTGAATGGAGGAAAATGAGAGGAGAGATTTTCACTGGCTTTACTTTTGGTTTTCGGAAGGGAGAGTGATCAGGAGAGATAGGAGAGTGGGAATGCAAGAATGAGGGAGGAATGGGGGGAGTGGTTACCTTTTTATTTTCTTCTTTTTTTTGCGTTTCAGAAAAGCGAAAATAGAGGGAAATTGGGTAATTTGGGGATTTTAAATAAATTGAATTTATTAAATATTTTTAATATTAATTTTAATGATAATTATAGTCAATATATATATATATATATATATATATATATATATATATATATATATATATATATATATATATATATATATATATATATATATATATATATATATATATATATATATATATATATATATATATATATATATATATATATATATATATATATATTGATTTGAATTCCATTGTTTGAATGCAATGGATATCAATTTGGTTGAATGGTAAAATTAAGTCCATTTACTCAAAATATGTCGCTTTAGCTCAATTTTCTTGCATCGTCGAATTAAGATAGTCTATTTGATAGATTTTGATATTTGAATGGTGATTAATTTTATAAGCGAGATCATTTGATTCGTTGGTGCCTCCCAATTCGATATGCATCAGCTGAGACTCTATGATTGGTTTGCTCATTAGTCATGCAATATTTATAGCACCAATTTTGATGTTGAATGTGATGATGAGTCGTTCATCGATGGGAGTCATTTAAGTTGATTTCGGTGATGTCCTATGCATTTCAGCCTTGATTTGTGCATTGTCACTTCAAATCACTGAAATTTACGACTTCGTCAATTAGATAGTCTCATTTGATAGATTTTGATATTTTACAGCTAACGACATGATCAATTTCACAAACAAAGATTGTTTGGTCATCATCGTAGCTTTCTAACTTTGATATGCACATCGATAATTTGATAGCTTGAGTGCTTAATCGATTGATCATTAGATTTTGTAATATTTATATTTTAATCAATTTCGACATTCTGAATGTGATGGAGAAGTCCGTTCATCGATCGGATGTCATTTGATAATTTTGAGTCATTGCATTTTGAAACTCAATTTGCACATCACCTCAAAGTCGAATTTGATTGTGGCTTGATTTGATTTGACACATATGTAGAGGTCAACAAATGCCACCCCCACTCAACAAATGTAATTTGTGCATGGAGCGAGTCACATGTGTTGAAAATTGGTTGGCCATTTGGGCTGGCCACATGGTTTGGATCATTTTAGCTTCGATTGCAATAGCTTACGAAGCTTTGCTAGGATTTGTCATTAGTATGCTGCCTTACTTAGGATGCTAAATGATGGGGATTGGACATTTTTTAGAACTGACTTATCGGATAGATAAGACTTCTTGCACCATCTACTATCTGCTTCAATGGCTTTGCTAAAGATCTCTTTCTTTTATGTCATTCGATTTGAGTTCCTCGACCCTAGCTTCATGCTTGGTTGGGTTTGATGGAGGAATTGTGCTTATTTTGATGAAGGACTCCATTGGGAATCAATTTATCCGTGCTTGATCGGTTGAAATTCCTTGTCTTTGAGCATGGACTTGATGAATTGACTGATTTGTCCATTGACTTGTCGAAGTATATGTATGTCATGAACATGCTACTTGCTGATTCATTGAAGGATACATAGATGACCCCTTGCTTATATAGGGTCAATGTTGAGTTATTAATTCAACAATGTGTGCTTTAATATACTGAATAGCCACAAAATTCTTTTAGTTTGGCCATCAGCATTGTATGAACTATGGAATTGCTTCCTCAGTCTTGCACTTTCTGCTTTGACGGACTTGATGAGGAGATAGGCTTTGATCTGTGCTTTGAGCTTGATCAGATCATTTGAGAATATTGAAATATCACCTTGCGGGTATAAAGATTGATTTGATGCAACCACGAATTGAGCATTTTCTCATTGCCTTGATCATCGATCAAGTAGAGATCTCTTGGATCAGTTGCTTGTAATCACTAAATTTGGATCGGTTTGAGATTGACTATCATCATTGGATTGATGACGGGCTCTTTCCTTTGCGGCCTTTTCTTGCGGCTTGTTGAGTGAGGAGAGTGTTAGCAACTTGTCCATATTTGGGCTTGTTGAGTTCGACCTTTAGAACCTGCTCGAGCCTTCAACTTAAGCTGTAGTGGGTTGATGGTTTTATCATCAGACTGATGAACGGGGGCTCTTTTACTGCGATCTTTTCTTGCAGCTTGTTGAGTGAGGAGAGTGTCATCAACTTGGCCATTTGTGGGCTTGTTGAGTCTGACCTTTAGAACATCCATGTCTTGAGATATAGGTTGATGTTTCTCCAATTGATTTTGAAGCTTCAAAATGAGAGTTCTTTTGACTTGATCTCAGAATTTGGCAAATAGAGATAAATTTCTTGACATTTAGGGTTGTCTTTTCATGCATAGAAATAGATTCTTTTTTTGTTCGCAAGACTCTACGACTTAACATAGATTATGGATATAGGATTTTGTCATAAAGTTCGATGTCAACTTGAATAAGAATATATTTGAGGATCTCGTCTTATAGCATGATGTCAACTCAAATAAACTTAATATAAACTAAGAAAATGACTCATTTTGCAGGGGGGATTCTAAAGTACATTTAGGAGAATTTTCCAGATGAAAATATACAAAGACATCCATATTTTAATTGATGTACTCTAAAGAAGATTTTAACATACAATTGATTTCATCATATATAAAATCTAAAAAATGCCATGTAAAAGGGAAATTTTCACGGAAAAGTTCTTCATTTGGAGTATGTTTATTTAGGGATTTCGGCATGAAGCACGATGTCTAAATAGATATACTAAAAAAATGCCATATGTCTTGTAAGGGGATTTCTATTGTACCTGAGAATGTGGTCATCAAGTATAATACTTTTCAGTATCAACCATTAATTGGCGGCATTGGTCTTTCACCCTTTAGGTTGATGAGTTGGTATGCCCCTCTATACTTTTTTCAATGACAAAAGGCCTTCCAGTTAGGCTCAAATTTTCCACCAAATTTTTGATTGGGGATAATTGGTCTTCTCAGCACCAGGACCAATTCTCCTTTTTGGAATGCTCTTGATCGCACCAAATGGTCAAAAGCCCTGGACATCTTTGCTCGATAGACTTCCAGATTTTGATGAGCTTGTAATCTAATTTCATGAAACGCATCGAGTTCCTCCATTCTTAGATGAGCATTTTGATCTTGATTAGATTTGGATGGCTACTCGTGAAGGCAACTCAACTTCAAGCGGAAGAAGCTTGATTCAAATACCAATGAATAGGGAGTGGCTTTAGTGGCATCTTGTAGGTAGTTGATAAGCCCATAGAGCCTCTACTAGCTTGTATGTCCATTCTCTCTTATTTTTTTGGTGAGAATCTTATTTGAAGCATTTGTCTTTGATTGAAGCGATGTCGATTGACCATATGTGTCGATTATCAATTACATATGTACAAATGCGAATCAATCTTGTTTTGGGTGTAATGGATTTGGAGGTTGATGGATAAAGATTATGGGCTTATGACATGATTAATATGAGGTTTATGATGTGATGTAACCCATTTTTTGATTTGGATCTTGGGATGGTGATGTGACCACAAAGTCCTTCATGAACTTCAATATCCCTTTAGCTTCATGTCCATCTGGCTCGTACCACATTGTTCAAAGGATCTTGATATAAAGTATTATTGACCATATGTAGTTTCTCTTTTGATTTGATCGGTGATTTACTTGGTAATTTGCCTTCTTTAAAGTAGTCAATGAAGGTTGCCTCCAATCACGTGACTCTTCTACAAAAGGCTTCACCTTTTTTGAGGCAATGTCATTCTTAGCTCTTCTTGGTATAACTTCTGTTGATTTTGGGAGTATGAGGAGCAACGAGTTGCATCCCACTCAAATTTGATAACCCTCTACTGTGGGGATTGATACTTTATTGCTCTAGAACTCATCGAGTAAATATCGATCATGACATAATCACCATTCATACTTGCCATTTCTTAGCTAATTTTTGCCTTCGACTTTGTTATTCTCGGATCAGAGACTTCGAGTTAATGTGATATTTGGTATGCTTCATAAGCTTGAGAACTTATGATAGAAAGCTAACTCAAGCTTGTTGATTCTATAGATGCCAAGTACTTGATTTATAATAAGTGAGAATCACCAAAATATGCAAGTTATGATAAATAGCTTCTTCAGACCTACCACAATGCTTCATATTGACTTCATTATTAGTTCTTGGCTCGGTCAATCCATATGATCATCTCATTATCCCTCACGGTGTTATGAAGAGATGATGATTCTGTTCTTGCTCTTGGAAAATTTAGATGTTGGACTTGTTTGATCGATGAGGCTCCATCAGTACATTTCTCAAATTTGTGATTTTCTCTTTCATGAATGAGCATAATTTGCTCAACAAATCATCATTAAGAGAAGAGTCCTGGGGATGGATGTGCGACAGAAAATCTACTAAGACTTGTCCTTCATTTACTTTCGAATGCATGTGATATCAAATTACAATATCGCCCATCTTGCTTGACAATCAATGTTGGTCTTGTCATCAAGTACTTGATGGATCGATCCTTGAGATGAGGGTAATCTTGTGAGATAACATATAATGATGAAGCTTTTGGTGATCAATTAAAGTAATGCTTCTCTATCGAGAGTATCTCATTTCTATCCTCGATATAATAATAAAGAGCATTCTCTTTGCCTTCTTCATTATGTTGCCAATAATGCCGAGACTCTAATGCAATGTGTATAGAATGAGGGGTTTCCTAGGAATAGGTACTGCCAAGATTGTTGGATTTACCAAGTAGCTTTTAATGCTATTGAAGGCTTCTTGACACTCTTTGTCCCATTTGAATGGAGCATCCTTCTTCATTAATCTTGCAAATGGTTGACATGTTGATATTTATATTGATGGATGAATGAGTCCTTGTAAAGAAAGGTAACAAACTCTTCGGTGGGGACATCTCCACAATTATCTTGATTTTAGTAGGATCAATTTCAATACCTCTGTGATGTATAATGTACCCCAAGAGTTTTTCAAAGGATACCCCAAATGCACATTTTAGAGGATTCATCTTGAGATCATATTTTTTGATTCTCTCAATATGATTCTCAAGTCTTGAAGTGGATTTTCATAGTTTAAGCTTCACCACCAAATCGTCGACATAACATTCCACCTTTGATGAATCAACTCATCAAAATATATCATGCTCTTTGGTATGTAGCTCCAACATTTTCAAGCCAAAGGCATGATTGTAATATATGCCAATAGGTGTTCTGAACGATGTATATTTTTCATCTTGAGGTGCCATTTTGATTTGGTTGTATCCTGATGATCCATCCATAAATGAGAACATATCATAGTTGGAAGTGTTGTCCATTAGTAGTTCTGATATTAGAAGCGGAAAGTCATCTTTTGTACATGCCTTATTTAGGTCCCCAAAGTCAATACATAGAAGGATTTGACCTCTATTCTTTCTAACTGGGATAATATTAGCTATCCAATCTACATACTTCTCTCAGATGAAGCCTGCTTTAATTAGCTTTTTAGTTTCTGCAATTACCTGTTCTTCAATCTCCAATCTCATTCGTCTAGGAGCTTGCTTAATGGCATCCATGGTTTAATAGCTAGTTTGTGAGCTATATTGGGGATAAGCGACATTTAGAATATGTCAGGAAAGTAATCCACAATTCACAAAGTAGCATTTTTAGCTCTTCAACTTTCTCAGAAGACAAAAGTTGGATGGATCATCCTGACTCTAGGTTGACTTCTTTAAGTTCATCCATAGTAGATTTGTCCACCATCTTCAAGTTCTTGGTGTGAGCTTGGCTTCTACTTCTTCATCATTTTAAGAAATTTCATGGAATCATCTTCTTCATCACTATGTTCGATGTTACTTATTATATTATATATCTGATGAGATTTGTGGATGAACCCAAACCTTTAGTGATAAACTTATCACTTCTTCACGATGCTTGAGAACTTCTTTGGCTCCACATCTTATTAAAGATTTGAGTCATATGTTTAATAGTTCCAATATGAACTTCAAGCTTATGCATCATTCTTCGCAATTTCTGTGGATAGTATATTGGTATTCTTGTTGGCACTACTTTATTATAATTTTCATGTTGAGCAGGTTGTTCAAAATCTTAAGGTTGAGACTCTTCAGATTTGTAAAATAGAGGTCCTGTTTTGCCACTCTCACTCAATGGTGGCACATAGAATGTTATTAATTCTTCAATATTATGAACCTCCAATGGAGTAATTTCTTTGAAGCATTGTTGAGGGATGGGTATAATTTTGAGTGATCGACTGCCAAGTGAGCTATCCTCCTTGATGTAGCCATCGAACTCTATTTCATAAGTAGATTCAAAATCATAGTAAATCGAATCACTTATTTCATACTCTGCTTTTCTTGAAAGCTTATAAGTTCCTTTAGGTTTGACAGGAATATCTTCTTCTTCTTTCGTGTCACTTCCCAAATGAGGAACTAATTTTCCTGACTTAGGTGCAGAATCAAGTGCTTTAGGGAGAGTCGGCATTGCCTTCTTTCTTCTCCTTTGCTTTCGCTCTTTCACTTTATGAAATTGCTTTTAGTTCTTAAAGTGGATGCTCACTTAATAGGCTGTTGGTTTGGGCTCTTTGAGGATGAAGTACTTTGCATCTTCATAGATCTTTGCTTCATTAACTAAGAATGGTTGTAGGTTATCGAGAATTTTAAATTCTTCTCCATCTTTCAGATACTTCATACATTGATGCATAGTTGATGGGACCATCTCATGCGGGACAAGAGCTCTAAATGATGTATCACGATTACATGAACTTGGCATATATAAATCCTTAAATTTGAGCGTTTCTACCCTTTTTCATTGAATCCATGAACCATCAATTTATCTCTTCCAAGATGTTGGATATTGAGTGATAATCCTCTTAATACCTTTAGACTCATAAGATTGATAGAAGAACGGATCAATATTTGTGATCGAGATGCCATCACTCTCTGATATACATGAGGATAGTTATGTTTCCCAACATAAGATCCTCTTCAAAAAATATGATTCTTTGGGAGATCTTGAGTTTGCAATGCTTGGTCATGCATTTCCAAAGTAAGCTTCATAACTCTCCAATCTTTTTGAGCTTGTATCAAAGTTTTTGGAGGTCTTTTTGACATTAAGAGAGCCTCATTATACACTCGGTTGTGCGGATCTTTCTCATATGTGATAGAATATTATAATCTATTTTTTTAGATTTAGGCTTCTGGATTTTTGGGAATGATATCCTCGTTGACTTTAATTTGTTTGCCTTTATCTTTATTTTTTCATTTCCTTCTTTGATGAAGGTGGTAAGACTTTACCACTTCTCTGAACTTGAAGAACTTTATCTTTTTCATTCTTAAAGAGGTAGTTTCTTCATGTTCCCTTATTATTCTAGAAGATTGGCCAAAAGGGCTAAATTCATTTTTCAACGTCATAGGTTTCATATGAGATGATATCAATGAGTTTTACTCTTCTCCATCAGGAAAACACAGATCTTCATCTGAACTATTATTGTCTTGTTGAGTCCTTATACAAAATTCATATATTAGCTCCTCAAGCTCTTCTTTGTTTCTTGATAAGAGTTGTGATGGGTTGGTCGAGTCTATCTAACTCTTATTTCATTAGCTAATGTTGAAGAATATCGACATCACAGATGATTCGTATCTCTCTTGGACAAGACTCACCATTATCTTCATCGATTCTGATGTGAAGTTTAGGCATGAAGTATGCAAGCCTAAATGTCTATCTTGTTGGCTGATGATACTCCTCTAGATTGTTAATGATCTTTTGAGTTATAGTTCTCTTCTTGATCTTCTTTTTCTTAGCGACTTCTTTGATTTATGGGCTTGTGTTTTGGTAGCTTCATCTGTGATGTCTTATCATCTCGAAGCCCAAATACTTGGTTTAGGCACCCCTCTTAAGTCCAATGTAGGTTCAAACGGTGAATTCCACTTGACACTAGGGACATCTTTTAGCTGCTTCAAGATCTTCATGGTCTTTTTGGAGACTATTGTTTGCCATTCTTCAGTCAGAACTGATTTTTCCTTCTATTTATCTTTGCTGGATGATACAAAATAGAACGTAATCATCCTTGTCGGCCCTCTTTTTGGGCTGATTAGAACACTATTGGATAGAGTAAATTCACCTCGCCGATACTTCCTTTCTAGCCAATCTTTGAAGACATAATAGTCTTCAATAGGGTGACTGATCATTCAATTGTAGGGACAGTAATTTGGATTATTGACCTGATCAGCTTCTTCTGGCCTTTTGATTTCTGGTAATTATAAACCAACTTTGACTACTTACCGAAACAATTTAGCCACACTATCCCTTCTAAAGGAATATTCTTTATTCATCTTTTCCTTAAGAGATGGTTGCATTCGCTCATCATCTCTTGTTGCTTATTTTGGATGCTCCCTACCACTTGGAAAAGTCTGGGGTTTGTCATTACCTTCTTCTCTTTGCTCCACATCAATTAGTACATGTTCTTCCTCTTCTTCTATTTCTTGTTTTGTTTTTGCTCATTTTCGGGGATTGACTTCCTTCTCTGTGCATTTGCAGAGATAGTTGTTGTTGGGTTATGCGACTTATAAAAAATTTGTATAATCATTTTTACGGTTCAATCATATACCTACACCTATGATCTCTTTCTCATTCTAGTCTTCTTCATCTTCTTTACAGATTGAAGATCCATCCTATTTTCTTCATTTCTTCATAAGCATCAAATTCAGTGATTTCACGAGTTCTGTTGATCTTGATGGTTTGCGAGAATTTATCATATCTCGACCATATAGGCGACTTCTATTTCCAAAATCTTCATTTGTTTCTTCTGCACAAATTTTTTGATTGACATTTGGTGGATCAAGTTCATTAATCTTTCTATTAAAGAACCACGATCGCGTCAACCTTCTCTTGTAGGGGTGGCTTCGGTGATGGGATCTCCTAGAGAATTTTCTAGGGTGTCGACCATCATATCTTTCATCATTGATATCCCTTATTTTGGGTGTCCACTTTTGACAAGTTTATTTTGAGGTAGATTTCTGAGTATATGTATCAGATGTCATACTCCTTATATTACTCAAAGTTTCATTAGGGCCTTGGCCTCCATATTTCATACCTTGGGACCTTTGTGGTGGACATGCTTGTTCATGTCACATTTCGATGCTCACCATCAATCTTTGGCTCATAGTTACAAGAGAGCAACTTTCTTGGTGGAGCTTTGTATTTTCCATCATCACAGCTATGAAATCTTCTTTCATTAGTTTTATTTCTTGTTACTTTGAGAACTTTATATATCTGACATTGTGTTTGTCTCCTCTATGGTGGTGGAGCCTGACGTGGTTGGTTCTTCCAGAAAGATTGCTTTATTTCTCCAATAGAGCTATTCTTCTTTACCCACTTTGTCAAAGTTATTGTGGGTAGAATATACTACGGCATTGCTTGCTTTGGTGGTTCAAAGGGATCACTAAGCCTCTCATCATTTCTCCTTCTTCTCTTTTACGGTTAATTTGCTTCACGATGAAAGCTTCATGATCATGCTTTCAGTACAAAAGGTTGATCGGCGGTACTGTCCAATTAAAGACACAATTTTTTCACTGACGATTCTTTTTGTCACAGGGGCATTAGATTGACCAAGCCTTTTGAAAGCTGAAGTTCTCTGTTGGGAGAACTCCTTGACATCAGTTGGCTGTTGAACTAGTTGGCACATATGGTTAGTAGGAGTTTCAATAACTTGTGGCCTTCCAGCATGGCCTCGGACGAATGTATCCATGGGTACCGAGTTCATGTAGAAATTTAAGCTACCAAATTGATGGTAGCCAGACATCTATGTTGATGATGACATTAGCGGATGTTGCACCACGATCTTGAGCGGTGAAAGTGCTTTGTTGATTCATTTTTGCAAAAGTGAAAGATGGGGATTAGTAATTAGCAATTATTTATACTTTCAAGATGTACTAGAGAACAAAGCAATGGTGTAATAAAGATATACTCTACAGAATGATTCATTTTACATAGAGCCTCATATTAAATTTATTACATACTTAAATCACCATTTTATTATTTTGAATTTTTAAAGATTTTATTTACTATAATGATATACAAAGATGAAAAGAGAATCTCCTGATTGGGTTGACAATCTTGGGCTCAAAAATTTTCCACCAATCTCTTGATGAAAGAGTGTATTTAGTGTAATTTTTAAGAAGGTGGAATAGTAGATAACACTAGGAGATTTCTCATTTTGTGAGGACTTTAGATCTAGTTCCAAGTTTCTTATAGGCAAGCCCCTAGTTAGTTACCCCTCCCATAAGTGAGAGAACTTTCGATTAAAATTTGGCGGCTTTAGATCAATGCGTATCGTATAGTAGCGACATGTAAATTTTAGAATTTAAGATATGTCATCATTTAGCTTAAACTGGATGGTTGGGGAATGAAAGGATGCGTCTAGATCTATGATTTTTTTGTCATCCTGTCAGCGGTCCCTTGTTGAGGTAGTCGACACCGATAGAAGGATCCTCATCTTGCATGGGTTACTTCATCCAAATCTTCAGTATGTTTGTTTAAGGAGACAAACATAAGTCTACAGCGAAGAGTTTGCCCTATCAAGTATACCTATGATTCACAACTCAAAGTGAGCCATTGGAAGCATCTGATTATGTATTGATATAATTTGGATGAAACCATGAGGACTCATGCTTCATTCATCTGGAGCATGGTCATGGTTAGAGGACACGAACCCATCCCTTGGCAGATATTAGTGAGAGTGAACATAGTAGAACACTTGATTTGACATTGACTCATTTTGTGAATAGAGTTTTCTTAGTTTGTCAACAAATAGTTATGGAAGGTGGATAGATTGAGTTTGGTTTAAGTTTTTTAGTGATAGAGTTTTTAAGTTTGATTATTTAAAGTTGATTTGAAAATTGATCAATTTGAATATGTTTATGAGTTTTAGATCTGTGATTAATTTTAGTACGAGGATTAGATCTCTTGTTCAAGAATATTTGAATTTTGATTTAAAACTCTTTTATTTTTGGTTTTGTTAACTCGACCAGTAAGACTAAGCGAAGCAACCCGTCATAAGACACACTTAAATTTAAATTTGATTCAAAGTGTGTCATGCAGTGTTTTAAGATATATTTTTTATTTTTTGAGTTATAAGATTGATTTTGATTTCTATTTAATTTGATTTAAAATATTGATTAGTTTGAATATGTTTAAGAGCTTTAGATCCACACACTCTGTTTAGTTAATAGGATTAGATCTATCACGGCAGAATCAATTTCTGATATTTCTTGATTTGAAACTCTTATTATAAGTTTTTTAGGTTTTTTAATACATCAAGACTAGCATAGTAACATTTCTAATTTTGAATTTAAGCATTAGGATAGTGTGCCCATCTTGAATTTAAGACTTTACATAGTGTTTGTTTCTTAACTATGAGATTGATTTAAGATTTTCATTTAATTCCAACTTTACTTCTGCGATTAGCAGAAATCTATGTCCAGAGCATCTGAGTGTTTATAAACTTTCATCTAATTAATGAAATCATTGATTTTAAAATTATAATTAGAATGAAATTTCTTAATTTTGATTGAAGGAAGCCCTATGATTTTTATAGATTTTGATTTAGTATCATTTTTTATTTGCTTGTATGAAGAGTTATAGATCTAGTGGTGAAAAAAACATTTTGATTTAGATTGCTTCACTCGGTGCTTAGTTTACTTGTTGAGTTTTTTGTAATTTTGACTTTCAATTTTACTCAATTTGATAAGTTATGCTTTATGTTTGTTATTTTAGCCTCATGTTTTGTTTAAGCGTTTCTCCACATTTAGAGTTATTAAACTCAATTTGGATTTATCCTTGATTTTGAGTTTATTTTAGTTTATTATGAGTTTATTAGTCCCCCCTCAATTCTAATTAAAGCTTGCTTAATTTTGAAGAATTTGCAAGAAATGAGAACTCACTTTATCGCTTCAATTTAGGCCATAGAGAATGGCTATTAGAGTTTGTGAGTTTAATATTAGTCTCCCCTAAATTTAACTTAGATTTTAAATAAATATTCTATTCTTCCCAAAATTTGCTTTAAAGGCTCCCCCTTTCTTGTTTTGCTTTTAGTTTAAAATTATGCTTTTTCTTACTTAGCCTAGTAATTTTACCCTCCCATTTTTTTAAGTCAAAGATTTAACACAATTTTGGTAGCCTCTTCATCCCACATGGGGTGCATCGTATTTTAGCTTACTTATGCCCTCTTGAGCGTAGAGTGGTGTCTTGATCACTAATCGGTTTTCATCCCTTAGCCTGACATGACCCTTGAAAGAAGAAATACAATGCAATATATATTCATTTCCCCCATTTTTTTTTAAGTCTAGAAATTAGATTAAATTTTGGCAGCATTTCGTCTAGGGGGAGCGACATTTAACAAGTGTTTGCTTTTCTGCAGCCCTCTTAGCGTAGAGAAGCGGTGTCTTGCACCACCTGATATTATTGAGCCAAAATACAAGCATATATATATATATATATATATATATATATATATATATATATATATATTCACATTCACAGATCACACATGTTCTGACGTATTTTTCAACGCATTGCTATGCTCGAAAGAAATAGGTAGCGATGGGGAAGGAGGCAACAATCGACACCAAAAATCGAAGAATAATTCACCTCGACGATGTTCTTCCTCGATTTTGTAGAAAGTTTAAGGTAGAAGGCTAAAGCAAGGAATGCGATGCTAAAAAATCAAAAGAAGAATTCACCTCTGATGTTCTTCCTCAGGGCGTTTAAAATGGAAGGTTACGGTGAGGCGACGAAAACATAAGGAAGAATTTGCCTCTTGATGATGTTCTTCCCTTGATTTGCGGTGAAGTGAAAAGTCGAAGGGTTATGAGGAGTGCGATGTTGGAAACCAAAGGAAGAATTTTCCTCTTGATGATGTTCTTCCTCGATTGCGGCGAAGCGGAGGTAGGGAGGTTGAAGCAAGGAATGCGATACCAGAAATCAAAAGAAAAATTTGCCTCTTGACAATGTTCTTCCTTCAATTGTGATAAAACATAAATAGGAAGGGTTACTGAGTGCTCGAATAGAAGAAAGAATTCAATTCCTCGACGATGCCTTCCCAATTTATGGTAGAAAGGTGGATGGCAGGTGGATGCAACGCCAAAATCAAAGGAAGAATTCACCTCTTGACGATGTTCTTCCCCGATTTATGGCGAAGCAAAAAGTAGAAGGTTCGCAGGCTACGGGAAGCGGGTTAGTGGGTGTAGGGTTATTTGCAGCGGGCTGGGCCAGAGGTTTGAAGGGCTGGCGGGCCAGTGGGCTGCCTATTTGGAGGTGGGCTGGGTGATTTGAAGAGCTAGCGGGATGGGATTTTGCAGTTTTATGGATTGGCAGTAGGCTGGGCTACGGTTTTACAGGCCGATAGCGGGCTGAACGATGGGCTGAATGGGCTTGCGGAAAGAGTGGATCACAATGGCCATGGAAGGGAGATCACGGTGCACCGGCGGGAGTTTTCGGCGAGACGGCGAAGCGACTGGAGACGGAACAACGATGATCAATATGCGGGAATGCAGAATGGGTGGGTCGCGCGGGCTGCGGGCTGGGTCGCACAGGAGGCGCAGAGTGGGCCAACCAGTGTGGAGCGTGTGGTTCAGGTAAACGGGTCATGGGTGGCGATCGTGGGACAGAGCGGGTCGCGTAGTGGGCCGGTGCAGCGTGCGCGGGTCGCGCAAGTCGGGAGTGTGGAAGCGGGACGCGGGTGCAGCGGCGGGCGGTGGGATGCACGTTTGGTCGTAGCGGGCTGCGTGGATAGGACGCACAATGTTTTTTGGAATGACGACAGAGAAGAGCTGGAAGCGGAGGCATGGTTTCATGGAGATATCAATGGCAGGATGGCTAGAAAAATAACAGAACGGAGGAAAACGAGAGCAGGGAGTGATTTTTTTTTTACCTTGCGTCTTTTCTTTTGGTTTTTTGACGGAGAGGGATGTAGGAGAGAGAGGAGAGTGGGAATGCAATAATGGGGGAGGAATGGGGGGAGTGGTTAGCTTTCTCATTTTTTTCTTTTTATTTTTTGTGGCAATTTTTTCAGAAAACTAAAAATAGGGGGAAAATGAGGGTAATCTGGGGATTTTTAAATAAATTTTGAATTTATTAAATATTTTTAATGTGGATTTCACGTCGATAATTTCACATAGTCAATATATATATTGATATAGGATAATTCCATTATTTTTTAAGATAACCGCTTCACGATCGGTTTTTGGTTTTGCCAAATTAAGTCCATTTCACTCAAACGCCACTTTCTCTACTACTCGATTTTCAAAACTCATCCAATTGAGTGCAAAACAGCTTTATTTAATCTATTTTGATTTTTCAAAGCTAATGTCATTAACAACAAAGATCATTTGATTCGCCGCGACTGACCTTGATATACGATGATAGACATTAATGACTTGAGTGCTTGATCAGTTGCTCATCAAGTCATACAATATTTATATCCTGACCAATTTTGATATTTTGAATGTGATAGCTAAGTTTGTTTGTTGATCTGAGATCATTTGAGTTAATTTCGGTGACGTCCTTTGCATTTCAGCCTCGATTTACGCACTGTTACTTCAAATCACTCGATATTTGTGATTCATTCGAATTGAGTGTAGATAGTCTCATTTGATAGATTTTGATATTTCACACCTAACGATGTGATCAATTTCATGAACAAAGATCATGTGGTCATCGTCGTAGCTTTCTAACTTCGATATGCACGTCTATAATTTGATAGCTCGAGCACTTAATCGATTGATCATCGGATTTTATAATATTTATATTTTAATCAATTTTGACATTCTGAATGAGATGGTGAAGTTTGTTCATCGATCGGAGATCATTTTGATCATTTTCAGGGACATCCATTGCATTTTGAGCCTCAATTTGGGCACTGTCACCTCCAAAGTTTGTCAAATTTGATTTGTAGGCTTAATTTGATTTATGACACATATGTGGAGGTCAACAAATCTGAATTAATTTTTATTTTTTTCTATCTTTAATGGATGATACGGAAGGGGACGTAATCATCCTTATGGACTCTCTTTTCGAGTTGACTAGGACACTATTGGATAATATAAATTTACCTCACCGATACTTCCTTTCTTGCCAATCTTTGAAGACATAATAAACTTCAATAGGATGACTGATCATCCGATGATAGGGATAATAATTTGGATTACTGACTTGATCAGCATCTTCAAGATTTTTAATTTTTGGTAATTGTAGACTAGCTTTGAATGCTTGCCGAAATAATTTAGCCACACTATCCATTCTAAAGGAATATTCATTGTTCATCTTTTTCTTAAGAGATGACCACATTCACTCATCTCTTGTTGCTTGTTTAGGATGCTCTCCACCACTTAAAAAAGTCTGAGGTTTATCATTGCCTCCCAATACCAATTTTAGCTGTGGATTAGAATGGACAGTCTTCTTTCCCTTATCATCATTGTACATTGGTTGTTTTCTTTTATTCACATTATAGAGTACTCATTTTTCACCACTTGAACTATAGGAAGTGGCATGAGTTTTATTTCTTCTTGAGTCTGAATGTTTGTTTCTCTTTGCTTTGCTGTATAGATTTCAGACTTAGGGCAATTCAGCTTTTCAAATTTGGCCACCTTATTAAGCAAGTCTTAAAATGTTGTAATTGACATCATACATAAAAATGGTATCATTTTATCATCCATATTGCCCATTAGCAACTAGATCGCTTGTTCCTCTTCCAATTTTTGCTCGGATTTCATTCTTAGGTTACGCCAATGACTTATGAATTTTATCACTTACTCATCTTTTCTCCTCTTCAGCAAGACAAGGTCAGCGATTGTTATTTTCTCGGTTGCATTGGTGAACGTCTTCATGAATATTATCTCTAACTTAGCAAAAGTTTTAACTGAATCATTCGATAATTTTGTATACCACCGAAGAAGTCGAGGTCGTCACCGACAATGACAAAGGAGCATCATTCCCTCTGTTACTAAAGTAGCCTTAAATTGGGTTAGATGTTGCTTTGGGTTACCAAGCCCATGAAAGTATTAAATTTTGGCACCGAGTAACCTTCTAATGACACTTGATCATATCAAGGGTATGACCTTTACTCACCAACTTTTTAGCTTGCTCTGAAGCTATAACTGTCTTTATCTTTTCATTGATTATTATTTCTAGTTGGGCAACTGTTATCATCCCATGTGTGCTAGCCATATTTTGAATTATTGACTGAAGAGGTAGTTTATTAACTTCATTCCTCGCCGTGTGTAATGTGAACTGAAAAGTGACTAGTGGTATAGAAGTTATGCTATTAGCTACCTATTGATTAGTAGATAAAATAGGTGCTATAATTGATGTGATATTATTTTTCAACATATCCATCATGATATTCATTTGTACCATCATATCATTCATCTTGGTACCAAGCTATACAATTTCCTTATCTTTGACTTTCGTTTGATGCTGCATTTGTCTTTGCTCTCTAGCTAGCGCCATTGCATCAACAAGTAAAGACTATTCTTCTTCCTCTATTTCTTATTATTATTCTACTCCTTGCTCATCTTCAGGGGAAGAACTTGACTATTCTTCTCCTTGTGCAATTGTAAGGGTAGCTGTTGCTAGGGTTGAATGATGACACAGATTATAAAAGCATGTACCAAGCTAATCATTTCCTGGTTCAACCATATAAACTGCTGCAACACCCATGATCTCTTTCTCATTTTCATCTTCTTCTTCTTCCTCTTCAGTAGAGATTGAAGATCCATCTTTTACTTTCTTCTATGAAGACTCTTCTTTGTAAACGCCAAATTCAGGTTTAGATTCCGATCCATGTTGTCTTGATGGGTAAAGTTCATCTATATCTCGACCATATAGACTTTTACTTCCATAGTGTCTTTTCATCTTCTTCTTGCACATAAATTTAATCGACCGATCTTTGGTCTGTATGGAATAAACACTTCTTCCATTAAAGGACTGTAATCAAGGTCAACCTTCTTTTGTTGGGGTGAATCTGATCGATGATGGAATCACCTAGAAGATTCTCTATGGTGTTGACCATCATGTCTTTCATCCATGATATCCCTTCTTTTAGGTATCCACTTCTGATAAGTTTTTTTTGAGGTGGATTTTTGAATGCATGCATGAGATGTCATTCCTCTTTCTTTCTTCAAGATTTCATTATATAGCCTTGGCCTCCATATATGCTTACCTTTTTTTCGAGATATTTTGGCAGCAGATTCTTGTACACATGATCCAAGTGTCACGCTCCAATGCTCATCGCGCGAAGCATACTTGGCTCGATGACTAGTTACCATAAGAGATAGAAATATCCTTGACATGGCTCCAGTATTTTCAATCGTCACATGCTTTTGAAATTTCCTTTTCATCAAGCCTCTTTCCTTGGCTACTTTAAGAACTTCATGTATTATAGAGGACAGTGTTTCATGCTGTCTCCTCTGTGGTGATGGAGCTTGACATTATTGAGTCTAGAAAGACTGCTTCACCTCACCAGTAGAGCTATTCCTTTTTACCCATTTTACATTATCAAAGTTTCTATGGGTAGGAATACTCGCTTCTGGTGGCAGTATTGTTTATTCATTGGGTCATTCAGGTAGGATCTGCTGAGCCCTCAGCTCAGCATTTCTTCTTCTTCTTCTTTGCCTTCTAATTAATTTGCTTCCAGATGAGGAAGCTTCATGATTATGCTTTCCAGGTACGAAAGGTTCAATCGGTGAAGCAATTATACCATGAGACATTAAAGACATAGTTTTCTCACTGATAGTTCTTTTTATCACGGGGGCTTCAGATTGACCTAGTTTTTTAAAAACTAAAGTTCTTTGTCGAGAACTCCTGTTGCAGTTCAGGTTGGCGAGCATGAAGAGTAGGAACTTCAAGAACCGAGGCCGCCATGACCTCGATGAGTGTACGGTGGGTACTTAGAGGTAGTGTAATATTTGGAAAATTTAATCAACCAAATTGAATGGTAGCTCCAACAACTCTTGTGTTGATGACGACACTAGCTAAGCAGATGTTTGTACCATGCCATAGCTGGATAGTGAAAGGAGTGCTCTATAGATCCATTATGTAAAAGTGATAGATGGGGATTAGTAATTAACAATTATTTTTCACCTATTACTTTCAAAATGTAGAGGTAATACAGAACAAAATCACAGTGTAATAAAAATATACTTTATAGAATAATTCATTCGATATAGAACCTCATACATTAGTAATTTGAATTTATTACACATTTAAATTACGATTATTTTGTTCTGAATTTTCAAATATTTTGTTGCTACTATAGCACATATATTACTAGACAAAGATGAAAAAAGAATTCTGGGTTCGATCTCTAGCAGATTCGCCATAAATTTGTGAACTCTGAAAAGTCGCCACAGACATTTTGAGATATTGAAGAGAGTAGAATTTAAAACGTCGGTCTAATTTTCAGAAGGCAGATGGAGTAGTAGATAAGACACTACCCAGAGATTTTGCCCTCATTTTGTGAGAACTTTAGATCTGGTTTCAGGTTTCCTATAGGCGCAAGCCTCTATAGTTAATTATCCCTCCCAATTCTGAGAAAAAACTTTTGATTAAGGCTAGTCGTTAGATCACTAAAAATGTAGCGTATAGTAGCTGTATGTGGAGTTTAAAATTTAAGCTAATGAAATTCATTATATTAACATAAAGTGGATGGTTGGGGGAATGATGATGTGCCCGATCTAGATCCCATAGTTCTATCATCCATGGCTATCGCAGTCCTTAGTCTACTTAGTCAAAGGAGATAGTCGACCCAACCTGACCGAAGAATCCTTATCAGCAATACATGGGTTACGTTGTCTTAGTAATCTTTATAGACATGGGGTGGTGTTTGTCTAAAGAGACATGCTTAAGTCTACCTTATTTGATAGAGATTTTGCCTTATCAGGTGTACCCTATGATTCACAACTCAAAGGGTAGAGCCATTGGGGAGCATATGGGTTACGGTCATGATCGTAATATAATGGAGCCTCCTGGCCAAACCACCCGATCAAAAGACTCTAGTCGTAACTGCATCATCTGTGGAGCCTACTATCCAAGCCATGTAGTCAGAGGACATGGGACATGTCTTTACTGGCATGATATTGATTAAGAGTGAACATAGTAGAACACTTGCTTTGACATTAGCTCCTTTGTGAGCTAGAATTTTATCAATTTCTCTCCTTGAACAAATAGTTGTGGAAGGTGGATAGATTGAGTTTTGCTTTAAGCAAATGATTGAATTTTATTTAAGAAGTTTTTAGATTAGTACTTGATTTAAGTTAATTTGATTTGAAATTAGAATCACATTTTGATGGAAGTATCCCCTCCAATTGAAATCACCATTCAACACAACCATCATTGGGGTCGTTAATTGATTGAATCAAATATATTTGAGAACTTTAGATCCGTCAACTCTGTTTAGCTCCTAATAGAGGATCAGATCTATTATCACATGATAGAATTAACATTTTAGATATATTAATAAGTTGAAATTTTTATAATAATTAGATTTTTATATTTTGTTAACCTGGAACTAGTCCTAAGACCAAATTGGGTAGCAACCTGCGCAGCATACTCAGACATTAAATTTAAGCATTCAACATAGTGTCGGGGCCTATGTGGGTGTTTAGAATACTTATATGAATTTTTGACAAACTCAAATTGGATTGAAGATTGCTTAATATTTTGCATAAGAATTCATTTCTTTCAAATGATTGCAAAACTCTAAAGCACTTGAACTGAGTGATAGTAGGCTCCATAATTTATACAAAATTAATACATTTAAAGTCTATTCATAATTTAAGCCAACACTTTCTGTCTGCTTATACAAAGAGTTACAGATTCGGTGGCAAAGAGTATATTTTTGATTCAAAGTAGTGTAATTTTGTTTATACTTAACTTGATAGCTAAAATAGAATGGCTATTTAGCTTATGCATATTGCTAGGATTTTACATCTTTGCCAATCCTCATATTCAACTTTCATTCTCACCTATAGACAAACTAGCATACCTCTTTCAACTTAACTTATTAAATATAAGCCTTGTTGCTAAAGTCATGCTTGAATTGCATTTGTATTTGAATGCTAGCTTTTAAGCTTACTATAAGCATCTTGTGATTTCGATTATAAATCCAATTAGATTTTTCTTAGGTCACTTAAAGTGACACATTATAAGAATTATATATGTGGTAATTAACTATGTATCAAATTATTTGTGTATCTCACTTAAACTTTCTCATCACTTCTCAACTAGCTAAGAAGTAAGCTATCAAGCTTCATATATGTTCTCCATATTTAAATGCGTTCAATTGAAATCATTTTTAATTCTTGGAATTAGTTATAATAACTGTTTATTGTGAGCCATTTAATTTATGTTTGCAAGTGGATTATCAATCCTTTTTAATTATTTCAATGCTTGAATGTTCATTGAAAGGTTTCGTAGGCATTTGGTGAATTTCTAAAATCATTTCAAGCATGGCTTAAGATTTATAAGCCATTCAATTTATTAGTAAGATGAATAATTATATTCAGGTGATCACTAAATGTTATATTTGTGCTCATTGAAAAGTTGTGTGGTTGTGTATATAAGCAAACTATTAGATCCCCTATAAGCGATTGTATTTATTTTATGCATTTATAACTTCACATTTTAGCTTGTTATAACCAAAGATCTAATTTAAGTGTTCCATTTAATTCTATTTAAGCTATTTGATTATTTCTTTTTTTCTTCTTTTTTTTTTTAATTTTCTAAGTCCAAAAAATTTGCAAATTACGACAGCATTTCGACAGTATTTTAATGTCATCCTCGCATAGGGGGGCTACCTTGGAACTATTTTGGCACCCGACACTCTACATTGAAGAGAGGTCGACACCCCAACCATTTTTACACCCACTACTCTATTGGCATTCTGTCTGAAACTTCAAACATATATAATTTTCACATATTTCAGCCTCATTTTTTTTTCTAAGTCCAGATTTTGATGAAATTTTGGCAGCATTTTGACATAAGGGAATGACATCTAACAATTTGTTTGACTTACTCGGTATGCCCTATTGTATCTTGCGACACCACAGTCATCTTCACACCCGCTACGCCCTATTGAGTATTAGCGGAGTCTTGAAAGCTGCAAAGAAAGACAAAAGCATATATATTATTTCCACACATTTCCATACACATCTACTAATTGTATCTTAAAACCTCATTTCTCATTTTGGATGAGAGAAAGAGAGGGAGAGAGAGGAAAGATATTTTCTTTCTTTTTCCTTTTTTTTCCCTCTTTTATTCTTTTGTGAATCCGAAAGAGAGAGAGAGAGAGAGAGAGAGAGAGAGAGAGAGAGAGAGAGAGAGAGTGGATATATATATATATATATATATATATATATATATATATATTTTTTTTTTGAATCTAAAGAGAGAGAGAGAGAGAGAGAGAGAGAGAGAGAGAGAGAGAGAGAGAGAGAGACGGTGAGGTTTTTTTATATATTTTTCTTCTTCTTTTTCTTTTGCTATGAACACGAAAGAGAGAGAGAGAGAGAGAGAGAGATGAGGAATGTGGAGGATAGGAGAAGAGCAGAGATGTTTCGACTTTGCTTGCCATTGAGGAAGAGACGAAGAATGTAGAGCTTTCAATTTTGCTTGCTGTTAAGGAAGAGACGAAGCATGTAGAGCGTAGAGCCTTCAACTTGCCGTTGAGGAAGAGACGAAGCACGTAGAGCCTTCGATTTTTTTCACCGTTGAGGGGAATCAAATGAATAAAAAAAAGAGGAGGAGTTTCAGATTTTAGAGAGGGTAGGAGGCTTGGAGGTAACAGTTGAGGAAGGATTGTGCGAGTAGGAGCGGTTTTGAAAAGGGAAGTGGCGACGGGAGTGGCTTCCAGTTTTAGTGAATGAGGGTCAACACTACTCCACATAGGTTATCATTATCGAGTGATACTTTGACAAATAATCTCAGAAGAATCAAAATATTTAACCTCTTCCACATAGGTTAACATTATACTTCAACAAAATAACCTCGGATGAGAGTTAAAACTATTGACTTCTTCCACACTAGTTAAATATCACCGACTAACACCTTAACAAACAACTTCGGATAGGTCAAAAATCCTTTGTGGATTCCTCCCCTGGAAGCCACGCTTCTGAGGAAGCGTCGATGGAAAGCTAGCAGTGGACAAGGTCCTCACTAGAAAGACTCCAAGAGAGCAAGTGATTGATAAGGTCTCCACTCATCAAAATCTCAAGAGCTCAAAAGGTACGCGTACATCAAAATCTCAAGAGTAAAAGCTTTAGGTACATATGACATCAAAATCTCAAGATAAAAAAATAAGGTATAGGTACATCAAAAATCTTAATAGGTGAAAGCCTCAGAAGGTATAGATACATCAAAAATCTCAGTAGGCAAAAGCCTCATAAGGTACAGTTACATCAAAAATCTCAGAAGGAAAAAAGCCTTAGATGATACAAGTATATCAAAAACTTCAGAAAGCAAAAGCCTCAGAAGGTACATGTACATTAAAAATCTTAATAGGAAAAAGCCTTAGATGGTATATGTACATCAAAAATCTCAGTAGGCAAAAACCTTAGAAGATCCATATACATCAAAATTCTTAGAAGACAAAAGCCTTAGAAGGTACAAGTACATCAAAAAAACCCAAGGCAAAAGCCCAAGTACATGTACATCAAAAACATTAGTAGGCAAAAGCCTTAGAAGGGACAGGTACATCAAAAACTTTAATAGTAAAACCTCGAATGTCTGTACATCAAAATCAAAAACCCAAAGATAAAGTAAAGCCTTAGAAGGTACATAAAAAAAAATCTGGCAAAACCTTAAGGTACATGTACATCAAAATCTAGAAGCATCAAAAGGTACAAGTACCAATGGAGGAGAATAAGCTCGTTGTAATCTTTTAGGAGAAATAACTATCAAATCATTTGAAAAATGAAACTTCTTCCTGAAGATTATTAAAATATCACTATTGATAGTTGGCGTTACATCGTCGGATCTCGCCTTCCCTTGATGCTTCCGCAACCTATCATCTTGTATCTTTAGACATTCTGATATCTATTGAAGGATGCTCACCCATGAAGATACTCTCTATTTTTTAAGTTTGAAAGCACAGTGGAGCTTGAATTTGGGATGCACGCCGTCTAACCAGGTCAGTTGGAAAACCCCGAGATCGGAGAGAACTGTAGCCTGCAAGTGGGGTTGGCACCGTTATACAGGTTAGTGGAAGCCACCAAAGAGAAGAAAGCAGAACACATTGAATTCGGATCTATTTACTAACTAGGTTAGTTAACCCTAAGATCGGGAGAATCAAGCTGGGACCAGATTATACTGCAAGAGAGGCTAAAAAGAAAAGAAAATGAGTTTTTCATTACCCCTTAGGAGATATTTATACTTGAAAAAGAGACTCATCAAATTCTTTAAAAAATTTTAAAAATAAATAAAAAAAAACTTTCATCTTCTTTTAAAAAATAATAAAAGAAGAAGAAAACTCTTATATATATATATATATATATATATATATATATATATATATATATATATATATAAACTATTCATCTTTCTAAAAAAAAAAGAGAGAAGAGAAAATTATTGATATTTTAAATTAAAAAAACTCTTCACATTTTTTATTAAAAAATATACTTTTTACATTCCTCATTTAAAAAAAAAATCTTTATATTCTTCGTAAAAAAAAGTCTCTCTCTCCTCTTTCTCTCTCCTCTCTCTTCTCTCTCTCTTCTCTCACACAGCAAAATGACAAAAAAAAAAGAAAATTCTGAGGCTCACGGCCTCCTCTTTCAAAATAAAACTAAAGTATATATAATAATAATAATAATAATAATAATAATAATAGTAATAATAATAGTAATAATAATAAATATTAATAATTAGTTAATAAACAAATAAATTGTTATACATAATGTATATAATTAGAATTCATAATAATTAATAGCAAAAGTTATTTTATTTTAATATATTTTTGGATAAAATAAGTTTTATCATCCAAAAATAGGATGTCAAATGATATATCCATCTAAATTTTATAAATAAAATAAGAATCTTTAATTAAAGCATGTATGCTATCAAATTAAATGACTAAGATGTCCAATAACGCTAGAATAGAAATAAATCGAACCCAAATGACAAATCGCAAAGTTACATATGAAAACTTCAAAATACTGACTAGATGATCAAATGGCTTCTAAATTTGACATGCTTATAGTCAAATTGAGCGGCTCGACGAGACAAATCCAACAAGCCTGAGATCATTCAAATCGAAGATCAATTGAATGATTAAATCACCAAAAAACTATCTATGATCAAATGAATCGATATAAACCATCCGATGGAGTGTTTTGAGATTTTGGCTACGATAACCAAAATGTCCCTATTAGAATCCTAAAAGAACCCCATTCTCACAGATGAAAGGCGAACTTGAGAGTTGGAAGAAGTCAAGCCACATCACAACCGTTGTCACCAATCGCCGCTTATTGTTGTCACCGACTGCAACCAATAACTGTCACAGCACAACTATCGCTGCATAGCTATTCTTACCTGATTTTGGAATTTCCATTATTAGGCTTTCTCATATACAACCATGTAATCCCGTTATCGAGAAAACATAAACTTTGTATTCCAAAACATATATATAGTGAAGTACGGCATTGCGTGATTTTCCCATGTTTTCGGAGATTTTTCACATAAAATTATGGAGTTCTCTTTTCTTTATCTTAGTGTGATTTTCTAACAAGTAAGACGTGAAATTTTATTTTACCACAACTAGTTTTCTGGCATGCAATAATAATAATAATAATAATAATAATAATAATAATAATTATTATTATTATTATTATTATTATTAGAAAAATATGAAAGAGTCTAAAGAAAAGATCTTTCATTGATGTATGCAATTAGGGAGGGCAAGATTGAAATTTGCGGTAACTTGAAAATGGTGGGGAGGCTCAGTTAGAACATCAGGAGATTTGAACAACGAGAATGAGAATAAACGATGATTCTAGTTCGCCAATAATTTTAGTATAATGAATGACTGACAAAAAGATAGAGAAAAAAAAAAAAACTCATATAAGAAATCTAGAGTATATTTAGGATGGTGGCATTATGAAAATGTTCTGTAGTATTATTTGAAAATTATATTCTAATTGTATTTTAAAGAACTTATAATACGTAAATTATTTTTTTCAATCTTACTAGACAGAGTGAGAGTGAGGTGGATGCCAAAAATATATTATCTGATTTTTTTTAAATAAAAAGATTATAATACTTATTATAATTTTTTACATAATTTTTTTTTGCAGTGGCTCCATCTTTATTTTTAAACCGTGTAGTTGCCCTAAACAATTAGTTAGTTCATTTTTTTTTTGTAATGCCTTGATACACTATATTTAAAACCTATAATAGTTGTTGAGTGCTTGATAAGTTTTAATCATCTATTAACTAACATGACTCAAAATAATGCATTAATTCAAACAAAAACTATAATTACTAACCGTATCACAATTTCATGAATTAAAATAAACTTTGGTATTACAATTTTGTATATATTTTTATTGTAACAGAATGACATTTAGGAATCAAGTCCAAAATAGGTTTCTTTGTAGTACACCAACATTAGCTAATTATAACATGAAATGATTAGATCTTGAGTATTTATTTATCAAAGAAATCTACTCACATTATCTGATAGCATAACTTAGGAGGTATTTGAAATCACTAGGGGCATACAACAGAGTCAAGCTGGTTCATGAGTTGACTCGATAAGCTAATAAGTTAAGCTCAAATCAATCCTAATTAGACTCATTAGCTCACGAACTAACTCGTTTAATAACTATTAATAAGAAATATACATAAATATATTAAAATTAAATAATTTAAGTATATTATTAATAAAAATATTTAAAAATTATATCTCATTCTCATATGACAAGTAGTTTATTATTATTTTAATTATATTTTCTTCATTTTTAGTCATTTTTATTATAATAATTATTTGTATTATAATTATTCTCTCTCTTTTATACTAAATGAGTCGGCCCGTCGCGTTATTTTGTGGAGCCCGGTTTTATCTCTAACTCACTATCTTTCATGCCGGTCAAGCTATGCGGTGAGCTCGCTGGGGTTGCAGGGGGGAGCATGCCCCTTGCTTAAGGGTTCAGGGGTAGTGCTCCTAAAGAAAACTTTTCTGGTGTGTAGCGTCTCAGCACCGGAGCATCAACATCTCAGCACTGAAACATGAGATATTGGCTTTAGGATTAGGGAGGTAGCGCCTCAGTGCCAGAGGGACAATGCCACTGCATTGGATTTGCACTAGGGTGATAGAGAGGACAGCCCGACAGGGGGCGACGTTGCGACGCTAAGATGAAGGCACCAAAGACAGAAAAGATAAAGAGACAAGCGTCATGGCTCTTGAACTCATGTAGAAAAGCATAGAGGATAGAGACGTCATAGTCACAACACTACGAGTAGTGAGATCTCGTATTTAAACAAATTTTTTCTGCAACTTTTGTGTCTTTTCTCAAATTTTCTTGTGTGTGAAAGTGAAATATGTGCATAAAAAGTGGAGAGGCTTTAGATAAGTGTAATCTATAGTATTCTCCTCGAATTTTCTTTCATAGTGGATTTTTTGGTAGTGTAGTTCGGTGTTTTTTTTCCTGTTCTCGAGTTTTTTCACATTAAATCTGGCGTCTTCTATATGATTTATTTTACTTTGATTTTATTTATTTCGTGTGTGCTTTGAAACACTCGAACTGATTTTTCGTGTGTACTCTGTGGTTGATCTCTCCCAACAACAACATCGTGAGCTGGTTCTAACTCATAAAATAAAGTTTAAATTTGAGCTCGAACTTGATTAATTAATTAAGCTCAAGCTCAAACTTAAGCTCCAATCAAGGATGGCTCAGGCTTGGCCGAACTTGTTTACACTTCTAGGTAGAATATTCTTGTGCTAAGCTCCATAAAAGAGAGTCATTAGATTCCACTAGCACTAAAATACAAATAATCACAGGGCCAATCATTAGCATTCACCGCTCAAAGAGGTCAGCTTAGTGTTTCAATTAAAAAAAAAACCTGCCCGGGTAATGTTGGAATTAAATCATAGGTTTTTTTTTTAAACATATTTGCTTTTCTTATAATGCTGTTAGTGATGGCCACTTTCTTATAAATTGACTTGCTTGATTTGATTGCCACTAATTGGACACTTAATGGCCAATGTAGGTACATAAAATTAACATCATTATTTTATGTTTTTTTTGAAACTTAAAAAATAATAATAAGGTGAGAATGATTTGATTTTGAATTAACTCAAACTTGACTTGAATTTGGCTCTAACATATATGCTCGCTTTGAAATCACATGCCAATCATGTTGGTTCCATTTCAAGCCCTCTCCCATTTGAATTGATTCATTTGAAATCATTTTTTTTAATTTTTGTATTATTTTTAAAGCATGTGTCCTGTTATCCACTCTCTTCAGCCAACCATAGTGCTTAAATAATTAAATTATTTTTCCAAAGAAATATTTTGTTACGTTAATAAAAATGCTGAGAATCTTGCTATATGCTGGTTAACTTCAGCGATTCCACGCCTTTAGGGAAGCATTAGTCTTACCTGAACTTTTCCTTCAGTTAATTCTTTTCTCAGATATTACTTGTATCATACTCAATCCTTTTAATTAATAGATAATAAATATAATAATCATTAGTTATTGACATAATTAAACTATATGAATTCTTTGAGCACCGTTATGATTATATTTCGCAATCACAATCAAATGTTAGAAAACCAGCTCTAAGACCATTTGCTTATTTTGGAGCTTTCAGATTGATTTCGACATTTTTTTTAAAAAAAAGAATTGTGTAGTAATACTATCAGCTTATATGTATTAAGAGAATACAGTAATGAAATTAGTTTCGTCAAAGCACAAAATATTACTCAAGACTAAAGACAACAACGACAAACATAATGCTTCCTCTATTTTTATTACTCCATAGATTATTGTAAGACAAGTGCACGAAATATTCAACCATCCAGAAGAGTACTTAATACTTGCAGTTACTTATCAATGTGCGATTAAAAAATAGCTTAGGGAGGAAAAAAAGTTCTTAGTAATGATAAGATTCTTCCCTATCCTTTTAATTGCTGTTTAGCACTCGAGCAACTTGTAATTTTAAACTTAAATCAACTCTATTCATGCCGACGTTAAATTCGAGAAGCAGTTTGTTTGTCTTTTAAAAAGCCATCAATTTGCACTGAGATAGATACCTTTAGCTAACCTGTTAGTTTAATGCTGTAATTAGAAACTAAACAAAGTTCTTCCTTTCTGTTTCAGTCCCAAATAATACCGATTTCTTTTGCGACAAGAGAAAAGGATTTGACTGTTATCTTTTCATCAGGGTCTCAGGTTAATGAATAGCTGAACCCTCTTTTTTTTTCAAAAAAAAAAAAAAAAACGTCTGAGTTAAAGTAATTCACAAAAGCTTATGGAAATGTAGAATAATCAATTTGTGCATGAATTCAATGGCCACAACTTCAATACCAACGTCCAAAAGAACCCCATGGGGGGAAGAAAGCAACGGTAAATTAAATGGCTCAGCCTAATTCCAAGCATTCGAGAGCGTAAGCCAAGTAGACTCCTGCATTAATTGCCTTCGCTGTGGCTTTACTTCGCCTCTATCAAGATAAAGCAATGATGAGTTGTGGCTTCAACCAATAAATTGAACTAAATTCATTAGTAAAAGAGAATGTTTAATAAACTGAAGAGTATAATTGGCACCAATACAATCAAAATCTATGAATCCTAAGAGTTTAATTGAATATATGCAACTATGCAGCATATATGCAGTAGTTAATATTTTTATCAATAAACCTTAAGATTCATAAAGTTGCATTCAAGTAAGATTTTTGTGCACTCTACGTGAAGCGCAAACCACAACTACAACACTACAGTAATAATGTGCCTAGTAGTTGAGAATTTAAGCATTCAACCAATCAGTCTTAGACTTAAGCCCTGCATATGCATAGTGTGTATAAATTTTAAATTAAATGTTCTCAAATGTCAAAACAATAAATAAATAATTAAATAAATTAGCTACCCTCACCCATTGATACATATATCATAGATCATGAAAACTTATGTTAAGTCTTAATATGTATATTCATATATGTGCAATCAGATAATTCATTTTTCTTAATAAATTAATAATATATTTTCTTTGAGAAATGAATGAAAATTATTTATCATTTTAGAAATAAATATGGAAAAAATTTCATTAATTTAACAAGCATTGTCATTTCAAAGTTAGTTGAAAATTAGTCATAAATAGATTTAATCCAATCAATATCATCACCAATAATAATAAAGCTACAAATATAAATTCAAGGGATTCAATAATTTGCTTGTGAGGTGGTAGACAATTTGTTGGTGGTGATGAGATGAAGTTGTTGGCCTATTGGCAGTGATGGAGTTGATAAGTCCAATTATGAAGTATGTGTCAAGTAAAGGCCAAATTGTTAGGAGAAAATGAGCCAAAATAATTTGAAAAAAATTCAAAGCAAAAATTAGAGCAAAAAAAAAAAAAAAAAAAAGAAACCATGGAGTCACACCATACAAAAAAAAATAATATGAAAAAAATAAAAAAGAATTGTACAAATTACACTTCACTCAAGTCATTCCACACTTTAGTCACCCTAGTACACTCACTCTCCATTTATACTATCATGATATTGAAAAAAAGTATATCTACAAAAACTAAAAGAAAAATATTTTAAGATGGACTCCCCCCACTTTATTACTTCATGAATGTAACACCTAAGCACTGCTGACTCTATCATTCCACTCTTCTACATCGGTCCAAGTGTTACAACATTGCTTGTTGCAATGCCAAGATGTTGGCCTCAATGTCTTCTTACTTTGGTGTCTGGATCCTAATGTCGCAGTGCTACTTGTTGCAGTGTTAAGGCGCTTGCTTCATTATTTTCATGGTACAATCCTAGAAATCTTGGTGCCATGATACTGACCTCCAAGCGCCGATGTGTTTTCTTCTCTGTCTATAAACTTAAGATTTTCATACTATAGTGCTGCAATATTAAGCACAACATATATATATATATATATATATATTCACCCTCAAACCTCTAAGTAGGAGGCACATTGCCCCCTACAACCCCCTAAGGAGCTCATCACCAAGCTCGATTGCAAAATTAAAGACAGAGTTGACAGTACATTCCCATTCGATGGACACAATCAAGCTCCATAAACTAATATAAGTTAACCTTCTAAGTTTTTCATTAAGCTCACCTTGAATGGTTTCAAAGGATATTTACAAAAAATCTTAGAGTTTCAATGATGACAACGTAGACATCTAGAAACTAACAATCAAGAAAGATGGAAGATAGTGGGAATGATTACTTGTGGATTTATGGCCATATAGGGTATGAGAACCTTGGGTGGCTTCATGAAGGCACAAGATCAAAGATGTCGAGAGGAGAGACTAATGATTAATGGAGCTTGCAATATGTGATGTGGACTTGCACATATATGAGTAATTAGGGTGTTAAATGCAATGACTTAGAGCAGAGCAATAGAGAACCATATGTCAAATACATGACCAAGAATGATAACTCTAAGGAGGCACATTGCCCTGCAACCCCAAGGAGCTCATCACCAAGCTCGATTGCAAAATTAAAGAGTTGACAATACATTCCCATTCGATGGACACAATCAAGCTCCATAAACTAATATAAGTTAACCTTCTAAGTTTGGCATTAAGCTCACCTTAAATAGTTTCAAAGGATATTTACAAAAAATCTTAGAGTTCCAATGATGACAATGTAGACATCTAGAAACTAACAATCAAGAAAGCTGGAAGATAGTGGGAATGATTACTTGTGGATTTATGGCCATATAGGGTATGAGAACCTTGGGTGGCCTAAGGCACAAGATCATAAATGTCAGAGGAGAGACTAATGATTAATGGAGCTTGCAACATGTGAGGACTTACACATATATGAGTAATTAGGGTGTTAAATGCAAAGACTTAGAGCAAAGCAATAGAGAACCATATGTCAAATACATGACCAAGAATGATAACTCAATGGGTGCAAAGTTATGGCAAGGAGAATAATGGAGTATTGGAGGAATTCAGGAAGGCTATGATTCTTAGGATGCAAATCAATGAAGGAGTGGAACCTTACTACTATGTGCTCTTGATTCAAATGAAGATGCCTAAAACTATAAATTGAGAGCACCTAGATAGATGTTATATACAATAGGCCTATGATGACTTAGCCAATCCACACTAAAAGGTTACGTAAAGAGTTGACATTAAGAGACAGCCACATTGTTAGAAATAGAAAAGTGATAAGGCAATCTTCTCAAATTTCTTTTCTTGATGCAAAAGAAATAGAGAGGTCCTAAAGAGTGGAAAGCTAGCGAAAAGGAATAGTTTGAGGATCTAAGAACACCGAACAAGACTTGAAGCAAGAAAGTTGATAATTGAAAATAATACAGAAGGCGATGAAATGAAAAATATGGCTTAATTTAATTTAGTCTTCTCTTTCTCAAGCCAAGCAAGAAGGGTGGCAGCATCAAAATGAATGAAGTTAATGGGTGATCATATAAATGAAGTCGATGGGTTAGAGGAGTAGATAAGTCACATGATTGGTGGCAAGTAACATGGGAAACATGTCTAGGATGATGTAACAAGAGGCAATGAATAATGCATGGTCAATATTCACATGGATGGCATTATGTTAACAAATCATTTGCTAATTTGGGTGCATGCCTACAAATCAAGAGGGAATCAAAAATTGTGTGAGACAATTTCTCAAAGGGTGATGCAATAGAATTGGTGCACACACATGTGCTATGGGCAAGTGCATGTATGCACATAAGTTGGCAAGTGTGTGCGAGATTGACATATATGCTAAGTGAGATATGTAGGGCATGTTAAGCAAGATTTGAGTGTATGCAAGCATACACACATAACATACAAGTGCACCCAATAAAAAGCATGCGAGATGCTGTTTAAGTGCATAGCGTACACTAGTGAGTGCACATTCATGAAGATGGGGATGGAATGCTGAGTAGAATTTTGAGCAACATAAAGATGAATGTGTGTTTTGACAAACTTGATGTTATCATTTAGTGTTTGTTATTCATATAGAATTAGCCATTTTTTCATTCCATTTGTTTCTTTTTTGTTAGGTATTTTATATTTATTATATATTTATCCTTTAATGTATATTTTATTATTATTATTTTTTAGTAAAGTATATGTGTACATATTCTCTCTCTTACTTGTTGTTGACCCTCGGTTCGTCATCGCCAAAGCTGAAATCACTCCCACCCATCCTCCCTGGAAACTACAAGGAATGGCAAGAATCGTTCTCGCTCTCGTCCGTCTGGAGTTAAAAAAAAAACCCGCACACACGATCCCTTTAACTCCCTTTCCCTCTCCCTCTCATTCGCAGCCCATTCAAACTTCCAAACCGAATGACTCTCTCTCCGTTCTTGTGAGCAGCCTGTTCCTCTCGATAGAGCAGAAGCACACGACTCCCGTCTCTTCCCTCCAACCGAGCCGGATTGCATGATACCGATGTTAAGTGTCCGTCCTCCTGCACCATCCCGCATCTGAGCCACACAACAGCCCCTCTCCTCCATTCTCTCTCTCTCTCTCTCTCTCTCTCTCTCTCTCATCTGTGGCCCTCTTAAATGAGTCAACAGCTCTTCTTCTTGTTGGTCCGAAAATAAACTCACGGCGAAAGAAATCAAATGTCAATCGTTTAATCCCTCACCTCGTCTAATTGCGGCAAATCAATGTAGCAATCACTGTAGCAAATTACTGTAGATATGAAATTCTTTTTCTTTCTTTTCTATTTTCTTTTCTATTTTTCTTTCTCTTATATCCCTTCTGCTACAGTACTCGTAACACCAACTTCCCATTCATCCTAACCTTTCCTTTCTACAACCTAGAGAATAACCGAGAGGTAACTCCATCATCAAGCAGGTTCCTCTCGACATACCCTTCCTGATTCCTCCTCCCTCATATCCAGGATAACACTCACCTTCCTTTTATGACCTAGAGTATGGGAGGCGACTCATCGTCAGGTTCCTCTAGGCAACCACTCTTTTTCGTAGACAAGAGGCAACTCCGTCATCAAATGGGTTCCCCTCAGCACATTCTCCAACTACTATTCCGTATCCCCTCTTTGATTGGAGTCCAATTCCCTTTTTAGTAGCATCAACCTAACTGCATATCTTCTCTCTTTCTCCATGGATTTATCCCCATCAACTCTCATTCCATATCTCCACTCAATGCTGAACTTTATATCACCTCACTCCCATCTTCCTCTCATGGATTTCTTTCTATTCTATCTCAATAAGATAAAAGAAAGATCATATTTAAACATTATTGATTTTAAGTTACAAATCACACTCTGCAAGTTTATCATTGTTGCTAGGATGTATGGAAATGTGTGAATGTATATATGGTATATGCATTTTTTTATTTATGCAGGTTTGAAGCCCTCGTCATGCTCATCAGGGCATGACGAGATGAAAATCAGCCAAGATGCTTCAAAAAATCAACTGTCACGCTCATCAGGGCGTGACGGGTTGACCAAAATTGTTTCGATATAGCCCCCTATGCAGGGATGATGCCGGAATACTATAAAAATGTTGCCAAAATTTTGACTGAAATCTGAGACTTAAACAAGTTTAAATGGAAATCATCTAAACTTAAATTAAATAAAAGATGCATAATAAATATGATGATAAACATTAACTCAAAGAAAAATAGACGGGGAATACTTAAATGGAAGCTTTGAAAGAATAAAACACATACTTGAAATGCAATCAAATATTTTCTCTTCTCTAAGATTCCAAAACACTCCAATCTCTCAAGCATATGAAGTGAAGCCCCCTAGCACTCCGATTTATAATGAGAGAATGAACATCATTTGATAACCCGCCCATAAATATAAAAATGACTTTTAATTGAATAATCAAATATTATTACAACCTGTATTAAGCATTGAGTTAAGTAACTGATGATTAGTGTTGAAATTAATAATTTACTCTTAAGCAAGAGAAATATAAATAGGATATTGTAAACTCTCAAAGTATTACAATTATATTGAAGGGGTCAAGGTGATTTGGACAAAATTTTCAATGGGATTAAATGCCTTCCAAATCACATAAATGATTATGTAACATATTGAATGGATAGAAATAATACAAAGAAAGCTTCAAAATAAAATTTATATTACATTTGAGTGTTCTTTAAGGAGCACAAATGAAGACTTTTGGTAAACCTAAATAGCTTGTTGACCAACATAAGTAGGGATCCTTGATGAACAAGTGGGTTATGCTTTGACTAACATTGAACAAATGCCTCGTGCTTAACTCCAAATTAGATGAGTTAAGAAGAGTTGAAAAAGTTTGGAGTAAACATTTACAATGAATATGATAGTTTGCCAATGAATTTGAATATGAGCATTGCATTATTTTATGAGTAATCTAAGAGCAAATCTTAATTAAATAAATGATCAGATCACTTGAGATTTGCAATGAGCTTGAAATCTAGCTTTGAAATATGAATGCAATGCGAATTCATGTCATGCTTATAGAAAGGTAGAATGAAGCTAGAAGGGTAATTTTCAAATGAGATAGGGCTCAAATCAAGCTCTAGAGTGAGATTCACAAAGAATAAGTCTTCTTATTTAACCCATATATCAGAATGTCTAATTTAAAATGGACTAAAGAAGGCTTCAATTAAACATAAAATTGATACATATGAGATTTGTTAAGTGCTATTTTCAAATTAAAATGAAAATCAAATAAATTTATAAGAGGTTTTCACTATAACTAAATAGCCTATTAGAAAGCATGATCCACAACTTCTTACTAAATAACTGACTTGTATTCAAAAGAAGCTTGAATTCAAATAAGCTCACTTAGAGAAAGTACAGCTTATATGAGTGAATATCAAATTTGAATGTTGAATTTGCAAAGATCTAATTGGTCTTTAATGAGCATAAGCCAACCATTGAAGTTTAGAAATTCTATGAATAAATAAAATGTTAAAGATATAATATTTTAAGTATAAATATAAATATAATTACGTGATACAATATGCCACCAAATCGTAATTCTTCATATAGCAGATAGAAGGTGATGCTAAATTAAATTGTTCATGAATTATGGAACTTCTTTCAATCCAAAATTAAAGAATTTCAATCTAATTATGATTTTCAAAGTTAATGAATTCATTAATGAAATTATCTAAGCTATAAATACATGTGCTCAAATATGAAAATTCATAGTGTAAATTTTAATGTCTAAAAAAGTTGTGCATGCTAAGTTGAAATTAAATGAAAAATATAAAATTAATCTCCTAATTTAAATGTAAAATTATCTGAATTATTAAACACCCGCATGGGCCCTCACACAATGCTAAATATTTATATTCAAGTGCGAGGATGTTGCATGTTAAAAAAATAAATAAATTAATTTATTTTGCATTCAAGAAAATATTGCAAATTAATAATTATATCTCAAGAATACAAATATTTGGAAGATTTAATTATTAAATTTTCAAAATATAAATATATTTTCTGAAATACAAATATATTTAGTTATAAAATCATGCAATACAACTATGAGCTTTAACCTATAGATCTAATCCTCTGTTAGGAATTAAATAGTGTTGACAGGATCTAAAGTTCTTAAATATATTTGATTCAATCAATTAACTACCTCGATGATAAATGTGTTGAATGAAGATTTCAACAAGAAGAGATACTTCCACAAAAATGTGATTTTAATTTCATATTAAATTAACTTAAATTAGTATCAATCCAAATGTGAAATCTAATATATCACCAAGCTATTAATGGTTAAATGAAATTCAATCATTAAATACTTGAAGTAAACTCCATTCAATCCATCTTCCTCAATTATTTATTAAAGGTGATGACTTAAGAAAACTCTAGCTCACAAAGGAGTCAATGTCAAATCAAATATATTTTTATATTCACTCTCAATCAATTTCATGTTAGTAAGGACATGGCCCGTGTCCTCTATAAGCATAGTTTGGCCAATAAGCTCCAGATATGATGTAGTTATGACCAGAGTCCTCTGATCAGGTGGCTGCCACCAAATGACACAATTATATTATGATCAATGATGTAGTATGCTCCCAATGGCTCTATACCTTGAGATGTGAATCATGGTATATCGATAGGGAAAAAAGCCATCTATTTGCTAAGGTAGACTTAAGTCTCTCTTAGACACCAACACAAGAATTTTGGGATGACGCAACCCATGATTGCTAACAGAGATCCTTCAGTCAGGTTGGGTTGACTACCTCTTTTGACTAAGTAGGCTAGGGACCACGACAGCCTGAGATGACGGAACCATGAGATCTAGATCGGGCACGTTATCCCCCAAACCATTCGCTTTAAGTTAAAATGATGAATTTCATAATCTTAAATTTTAAATTCCACTTGCTGCTACTATATTATATGCATTTAACATTCTAACGACTAACCTTTATCAAAATTCTCTCTCGATGGGGTAGGTAATTAACTATAGCTTGCACCTATAAGAAACCTAGAACCAGATCTAAAGTCCTAACAAAATGATGATGAAATCTTTGGGTATTATCTTATCTACTATTCCAGCTGCCTTCTAGAAATTTCATCAGCACATAAATCATACTCTCTTTAATGTGAGAGGTCAGTGAAAAATTTTTAGAGCCCATAGATTTTTGGCGACTCCGTTGGGGAGAGGTTTCTCTTTCCATCTTTGGTTAGTCATATATATGCTGTAGTACCAACAAAATATTTAAAAATTTAAAATAAAAAAATGATAATTTAAATGTGTAATAAATTCAAATTACTAATGTATGAGACTCTATATCGAATGAATTATTATGTAGAGTATATTTTTATTACACTATTATTTTGTTCTGTAGTACCTCTATATTTTGAAAGTATGGGGTGAAATAACAATTACTAATTACTAATCCCCATCTTTCACTTACGCAAAATGGATCTACAAAGCACTCCTTTCACTGTTCAGCTAGGGCGTGGTGTAAACATCTGCTTAGCTAACACCGTCATCAACACAGGAGATGTTGGAGCTACCATTCAATTTGGTAGCGTGGATTTCACAACTATCATAGTTGCAACTCCTGAAGTACCACCCGCGCACGTCCAGGTCATCTTTGGAAGGCCTCATTCTTGAAGCTCCTACTTGTCATGCTCCAACCAATTGAACCAACAATGAGGAGTTCTCCAGATAGAGAACTTGGTTTTGAAAGATTTGGTCAATCGAAGCCCTATGATGAAGAGAACCGTTAGTGGTCAAATTGTATCTTTGATACCCCATGGTATAACTGCTTTGACAATTGAAACCTTTGTACTTGGGAGACATGATTTTGAGGCTTCCTCATCAGGAAGAAAATTAACTAGAAGGCAAAGAAGAAGAATAAATGTTGAGTAAGGCTTAGCATATCCCATTTAAACAACCAAAGTGAACAAGCAATATTGCCACAAGTGAGTATTGGCACCCTTAACAACTTTGATAATCTAAAATGGGTAAAAAGGAATAGCTCTATTGGTGAAGTGAAGCAGTCTTTTCGGAATCAACAACATCAAGCTCCACCACCAGAGGAGACAACTTGAAACATTGTTCGCTAGAATACATAATATTCTTAAAATAGCCAAGGAAAGTGGCTTAATGAAATGAAAGTTTTAGAGGCCTGTGATGATTGAAGATTTTGAGATTCCACTAAGAAGGTTGCCATCTCTTATGGTAACTAGTCATCAAGCCAAGTATGCTTTGCGCAGTGAGCATCGGAGCATGACACTTGGACCTCATGTCCAAAATCTATCAGGTCTCGTGAAAGGGTAATATGGAGGCCAAGGCCCTATGATGAAATTCTGAAGAAAGAAAGAGGTGTGACATCTGATGCACATATTTAGAAATCCACCTCAAAAATAACTAATCAAAAGTGGATACCTAAAAGAAGGGATATCACTGATAAAAGAGGTGATGGTCGACATCCTGGAGAATCCTCTAGGGTATCCCATCATCAATCAGATTAACCCATGGAGAATGCGTTGACTAAGATCATAGTCCCCAATAGAAGAAATGTCGTCCTTACAATGAACCGAGATCTATTGGAAGCATCGAGAATTCATATGCAAAGAAGGCGATGAACATGAAACTAAGAAAATAGAAGTCGTATATGACATTATAGATGAACTTTCTGCTCAACATTATCAACAATATGAATCTAGTGAGCTTGAACTTGAATTCAATGCTTACAAAGGAGAGTCATCACAAAAGAGAGTATAACATTAATTTTCAATTTCGTTGAAGAGGAAGAAGAAGAAGATCAAAATGAAAAGGAAGTTATGGGAGTTGAAACTATTTATATGGTTGAACCGGAAATGATCAACTACATAATTTTACAATCAACACCCCAACAACAATTACCCCAACAAATGCATAAGGAGAAGGAGTTAAGTAAAGATGAGTAGGAAGGAGAACAACAAAAGAAAATAGAGGAAGAAGAAGAGCATGTACTTGTTGATTCCATGGCTAGCTAGAGAGCATAGACAAATGCAACGTCAAATGGAAGCCAAAGATAAAAGAAAAATGGGTACCAATGAATGACATGATGGCACAAATGAGTATCATGATAAATATATTAGAGAAAAATATCACATCAAATGTAGCACCTGTTTCATCTACTAATCAACATGTAGCAAATAATATAGCCTCCATACCACGAGTCACTTTGATACCACAAGCTCCTATAGTACATGCTACACCTGAAGGGAGAAGTGAGGTTAACCAGCTAGCTTTTCAACCGATGATTCACGCCAATACATCCAAAAACAATAACATCTCAACTAAAATATAATTAAAAAGATAAAGACGCATAGCTTGAAAGGTTGAAAAGTTGGTGAGTAAAGGTCGCCTACCATTTGAATTTGATCAAGTGCCATACCTGAAAGGTTACTCAGTAGCAAAATTTACTATTATTAGTGGGCATGGTAATCCAAAACAACATCTAGTCCAATTCAAGGCTGCTTATGGTAACACAGGAGAAAATGATGCATTGCTTTTCTACCGTTCATCAACAACTTGACCTCAAGCTATGTGTAGAATGATTCAGCCAAAACCTTCACTGAGCTAGAGATAATATTCATGAAAAGGTTCGACAGTGCAATCGAGAAGATAATGATTACTAACCTTGCCTTGCTAAAAAAGAGAAAAGATGAGTTAGTGACAAAATTTGTAACTCATTTGCGTAACCTAAGCATGAAATATGAACAACAATTAGAGGAAGAATATGTGATCCAACTATTAATAGACAATATAAATGATTAAATGATACCATTTTTGTGTATGGTGTCAATTACAATATTCAGACTTGCTTGATAGGGTGACCAAATTTGAAAAGTTAAATCACTAAGTCTAAAATTCATATGGATAAATCAATGAAAAATAAGCCTTCAGCCTCAAGAAGAAACTAAATTCATGCCACTTCCTATAGCTCAAGTGGTAAAAAATGAGTAATATATAATATAGATAAAGGAAAATAGCTAATGTATTGTTGACCTCATTTTTAGAATGAGCTCTCAACCCCTCCATCTTAGACATAGGACTTCTCTTTGACTTTAAGAGTTCCATAGTCTTAAGACACATCTAGTGATTAGATGGACACTCAACCTAGCCCTAGAGAGTGAGAAGAGTTAGCCATAGGAATAGGTCATGGCTAGGATTTCTCCTAGACATAAGACTTCTTAGACTTTCAAACTCCATAATTTCTAAGTCCTTTTAAATTTCCTACTCCTATATTCATTTATATTCTCATTTATATTCACATATATGAATAAAATATAAATATAAATCAATCAAATCTAAATTCAAAATTCAAGTATAAATCAATCAAATCTAAATTAAAAAATTCAAGTTTCAAACTTAAAAAATTTCCTAAGTCCTTTAAATTCCCCTTAAAAGCTTAGATCATGATCAAATCATTCCAAATTCATGAAATTTTCTAATGACCCATTTATATTCTCATTTATATTCACATATATAATTGAAATATAAATTTAAACAATCAAAACCAATTCCAAAATCAAACTCAAATCATTCAAAATCCAACCTAAGCCTTTCAAGTCAAAATCTTGAACTTAGCCAAATCAACTTCAAATCAAGACAAACTCTTGATTTTCCTTCATGATTCAATCAACCCTATAATCATGAATCCAAATATAAATACAAACTTCAGTCACTAAATCAAAACTCAATTCAAAACATCAAGCCAAATCATTCATGTTCTTCCTTTGAATATAAAATTATCAAATGAATCAAAACTCATTTGACTTCAAACTGTTTGCAAATGAATTAATATTTCAATCATAAGTCCATATACAAGTTCAATCAAACTTAAATCAAGCTTTGACCAAGCTATTTGACCCACTTAGGCTGACTTGACCCAAAGTGACCTAAAGTATCCTTATGAGCCAAATTATAATCCTAACCAAATTGGATTGAATCAAACTTACCTATGCCTCTCATCATGATCAACAATCATCATGAAATGATCAATCACCCAAATTGGGTCAAACCAAGTCAAACCTAAGGGTTGACCAAGTCAACACTTAGCCAAAATGAAACCTAATATAGCCAAAATCCACCATAGGCCAAATTGATTGAAACCATTGATCTAAGTTCCTTCATGACTATGTTTGAACTTGACCAAGTCAATATTTGAGCCTAACCTGACCAATTGGCCACTTGACCCAAGTAGACCCAACTTGACCTAAAATTCAAAAAAAGGGTCAGAACTTGATCTAAGCCAAAGATTGAAACTAATGGGTCAAGTTCAAATCACTTAAACTTGACCAAAGCCTCAATTGGCCAACTAGAACTAATCTAGCCCAGATGATCTTGAACCCAACTTAACCTGAAGGGTCATGTTGAGGAAAATTCAAACTTAACCAAAATTGATTGAAAACAAAGATACCAATCCACTTCATATGATTAACCAAACCTAAACCTACCCATGACCTAGCTCAAATAGGTCAAATGCGTCAAATTGGTCAACTTAACCTATTTGACCTAAATGAAGTCATATGAACCAACTTCAAACCTAAACCAAATTGAATCAAAACAAAGCCACCAAAACATTTCAATTGGTCATATTAACTTGATCTAACCCTTGGTTTGACCCAATTTGACCAATTGGTTAACTTGACTCAAGTTGACCCATTTTGACCTAAATGCATCAACATGAGCTAAACCATACCAAATGAACTCTAAATCCAATGAAACTTGGCCAAGCCCATTTTCTCAACATACCCAACATATACAAATTCAAAAACTAGCCAAATGACCATTCTACCCCTAGGCCATAGAATAAATTTTGGTCAAATCTATGGGGAATTTGGTCAATTCCTCTTCACGTCTACTTGATACTTTCCTAATAGGTCAAGTAGACCCTATGGAGGGTGGTACACCCAACCCAATGGGTTTGGGTAAGCCCAACTTAACCCAAGGACAAAATTGAGCACATGGCTCAAATTGGCCACATAGGAATCATGTTCCCACTCAATTTGAAGCACATGAAAAGTTACCATTCCACTCCCTAGCCCAAATCGAACATGTGCAAGCTTCTAAAAGATCAAACAACCCACTTCCTAAGGTCAATTGGATCAAAATGACAAGTAGAGCTTTGACCATCTGATTGCTTAAGGGGGAGATATACTCCCCCTAATTCACTTCAATTCCAACAGAGGCTAATTTGATTGAGTAAGGGAGAGTGTTAGGAGCCATTCTTGAGTGATCCTAAGCTCTAGAGGAAGGAATTTTCCATTCTCGGTTTCCTTAAAAAAAATAAGGGAGCTCTAAGGATTTGCCAACTTCCACTACACTCCAATTCAACCAAATTCTCTTTGTACACTCCATTAGAGGGTCAAGTCAAGCTAGCCCAACATCTTTCCCAAGGTCCAAAGCTATAGGAAGACTCCAGATCAAAGTCGAGCTCACTAGGAGGAGGGGTTGGTCCATTGAGCTATTTACTCATCCTTAAGAGCTAAAACTTTCACCAAAGCTTCATCTCAATCAGATGAAGCTCCTCCATGGGAATCGAGCATCGGTGATCACCTCCGGTGAGGTTAGAAATTTTTTGATCTCTAAACTCCATGTGTGTTGGTCCTTTGTGAAAGAAATTTTAATGGCATGAGATTTCAACAGTTAGATGTGCTTGCCATTAGGGTTAGATGGTGTGTGCAAGATTTCATCCCAATCTGAGCTCAATCAAGCTTGAATCTTCCCTTGAAAGTGAACGATCTTCATTATTCCTCAAGGAAGAATAGGGATGATCTCTGGCCGTCCATCCATGCATCTTGGATGGATGATCGAGATTAAATCCTATTTTATATCCTAAATTTATCCCTTTGAACCACAGATTTAATCCTATCCGTTCAATCCTTGATGAGACAAAGCGCGTAGAGCCACTACCACATGGCGCTACGACGTGACATTCAAGTTACCACTCATGGCTCGATGTGTGTAAAGTGCATCCGAGTTACTGCTTGCATGGCGCACCGATTGGATTAAGGGATTAATTAAGTTTTAAATAATTCGAATTAATCCTCTAAACTTCAAAATTTCATCTCTCTAAAGAAAAATTTAAAAAAATATGAGGTAAATTGCCACTGAAAGATAATTCAATCTAGAATATTCTAAAATTTATTTTAATGGATTTTAAATATTGTCTTTCTCTGATTTTGGCTTTTATTGGAATTCTTAATTTTCTAATTACTCAATTAATCAACTATTTAATTTCAAACTTCATGAGTGTATTTTGGGGGATGACTTCTGCCTCCCCTAATTTTCTTGGGATTTATTGGTGGCTTAATTGGGGAAATTGCTAATTAATTTCCTAATTACCTCTTTAATGCAATTAAAGATAATTAAGGGTTTGATTAGTATTTTAATCTTTGTTTGAAGTTTATTAAGGTCTGTTTAAGTGAATGGGAGGTTTAGGGAATAATTTTGGGACATTTCCCCTAAGCTATTCCTTAACCCCCTATCTTTTTTAATCCTCTCTTAATTAAGGGATAATTCATTACCTCTTAATTAATTTGTTAAAATTCTAAAACCTTCCAAACTTAATTAGTCTACTTTGGGTAGATTCTTAGGTGTTTAAGAGTGTTCAATTAAGAAAATCAAAACTCAACTCATATGTTTGAGGGGTGTTTTGAAATTACTTGTTAAGCTTAACTTAATTAATCATTAATCATGAGCCAAATTGTATTAGACCCCTTTTTTCCTAGGTGCATTACAAATTTAAATTCTTTGTGAGTTTTTTTATCATCTCAATGGCTCATAATTATTTGATTAACTATGCTAAGGTAGGTAAGGGATAATTAACATGTTTAATTCATACCTTAACCTAATCAAAATATAAAATGAATCTAATCATAAAAAAAATTGAACAAAAATATTAAACACATGTGGAAATGGGTTAGGAATAGCAAAATTAATTCATATTTTCAAAATCAAACAAAAATCATATTAAATAAACTTTGATTTACTTTAAGCTTTCTTAATTCATAAGATTGTCTTTAGGATTTAATTAAAGTGAATGTGTTTACATGCTTTCATTGTTTTAGTTCTTTCCTAACATGCTAAATATGTGTGTTTTATGGTTTCATGCATCCATGCTTTTCAAAAATCAAATTTAAAATAAAAATGTTTCCTTTATGTCAAATTGCATGTGTTGGTTAATGTAAGAATATGAGTGGCTACTATCACTATTAAATTCAAATTGTTTTCAAAATATACGAATCAATTATCAAACTGAAAGTGTGTTACTTATATTATATTTATAATTTTGCATGTGAGTAAAAATCTAAGGATGTGCTTAGTATAGGTTTTCCTTCTCTTCTCTTTTAGTATAGTTTTGAAAAGGATTTGACAAGGTGTATGGTTCATTTGAAAAGAACCTAACACTTGCCAAATTCCATATCCTATTAAGTTCTATACTATCACTTAAGAAAGATTTTGCACATATAAATTGCATAAAAAAAAAAAAAATCAACCAACATAAATTTTGCATTCTTTCATTTCCATTAATTTCTTTTGTACACATGCTTGTATTTAAGGAAAGTGGTATATTAGTTTGGACAACCGAGGTTATGAGACTTTAAGTAGGTCTTGTACCTTACACCTCTGGTTAACAATGCCATCATACTCACTTATGCCTTTCATACATTCATATGTGCATGTGAAAATTGGATAAGAAACCCCTTTACTACTTAATGAAAATCATGCATCATAAACTGTCAAATTCTCTTAAATGAATTACTTAGCATGCATCACAAAATGTGTTAAATGTTGTCATTTGTACATATAGATATGCTTAGTACTCATTCATATGCATGTTATACATGTTGGGGAAAGAAGTGGAGTGATGTATGTTTTATGAATTTAGTTCATTTTAGTTAATCTTAAAAATGCCTCTCTTTTTAATAGGTTTATTTAGAGTTCATCTAAACTCAGGATTCATCAAAACACTTAATTAAAACATTCACTTGAGAAGTTCTCTTCTCTTTCCCCTATCTTTATAACTTAGTAATTAATTGTAGAATACATTTAAACCCAATCAAAATATTAAATAAAATCTACCCAAAATAATTAAATCACTTAAATGAAATCCTCCTCTAAGTTGAACATCCTTCACTCTTAGAAAATTTTAACTTGAAGCCATAGCTAAGCATACCACACAAACCTCTAAAGCACATACATTAGGCTAAGTCACCACTTCTAGCTTTAAGTTAGGGTGGTGCATGGTTTAATATTTGCTTTTGTTTTGTGATATATATTTTAGTCTGGATTAGGATGTATGTGCGTAGAATGAATGATAGGGCGATCTTATTCTAACCATTATCTTCTATAGGAGATTGTGCTTAAGGGGCACTATAATAAATAAAAATATAAATACTTTTGCTGTGCAGGTGCTTACACCCCTAAGCATAATTCAGTAAGCCAAGCGGACTTAATCACCCTTGTTTGGGGTGATAAGTCCAATATACATGTTTGGAATTTGGTGATTTGTTTAGCTAACTTTTATTTTGCAGGTGTTAAAATGATTTACTTTTCCTTTTCATGTAATCTTTGCAATTAGAATTTTGGAATGATTCTTTTGGGGGATTAGGATGAGCATTGGTCATAAGATCTCATCTTATGCACCATGTGAAGCCTTTAGAATATCCACCTTCCAACCATCCAAAAGAAAGAACCAAGGAAGAAAGAAGAAAAGAGAAGAAAGAAGAAAAGAAGAATGAAGAAATAAAGCTTGAAGACTCCATAACAATGAATTCCTTACTTAATTATATTTAATTCATTTATAATTCAGGTTGTATAAGGGTTAGATCTCAACTACCCAATTTGTTTTTTGTTTGGTGGTCACCACAATCTCTTATTCTTTTATGATTAGCTTTATAAATTGATTGATGAATTATTTAGCTTGTGCATTAAGTGACATCCTTTTCTTAGTTTCTTCCTTACTTTTTGTATGGCCTAGATGTGGATTAGGCTCTTAGGAAAAAATAAATCTTTTACCAAATTTAACAATTCCAAACTAAAATTAAAGAACTCATATCCTCACCTAAAGCTTAGGCTAAAAGCAAGATAAAAAATTTTGCAACCCCTTAGCTGGATGAGTACTTCTTTTATAATATCATGCACAAATGCATATTATTTTCACTCTTGATTGGAGGGCTTTCACCTTTGCCAGAAAAACTTGGCTTGACCTTTAAGAGCCATGATGGAAACACACCTCCTCCCTTCTCACCGATTTTGGCCAATAATCTCATTTCTCATGCATTAGGCATATGAATATTATGAGTCAAAATAATTTTCCAAAATTAAAATAAAATGAAATCTGATTAGATTTATGCCATTTGAAGCATGTTCTTACATGATCTAGTCTCTTTAGGAGTGAAGGGCTTAGTCTCTTTTTAAATAAATAACAGCCTAGCTATCTTGCATAAAGCAAATAACTTACCTACATGAATTTAAAATTGTAGGAGAAGTTAGTTGGCAGAAACCCCCAAGCGATTGTAAGTCCAAGCAGTCGGGTAGTTTCTCATCTATTGTGGAGGCAAACAAAATACCCATTTTTTTCTTATATTTAGGTTATACTTTAGCTCCCTCCTCTCCCTAGATTTAGGCTTTGAGGTTGCTTCTCCCCTTTGTGGGCCATAAATCCTCACCTCTTGGGTATTTTCATATTCTTGTGTTGTGGAATCATAAGCCTTAAATTTCTAATAAAAAATTCAACTCAAACAAATTAAATCAATTTCAAAAATGTAAAGCCCAAATATAGGATTGTTTGAGATGTTCGCTAGATTTTCTAGCATCGTGGGCATCTCCTACTTATCTTCTTTTGACTAACTCCCCTCTTTGATCAATCCCATTTGATCTTCCAAAATAAACCAATCGATTGGTAATCCTACTTATTTAAATCTTTGGAGACAATGATCATTTACCTTAATCGAGAGTATTCCTAAGGGATCTCATTTTTTAGGATGTAATTAACTATGGGGGCTTGCCCTTGTAGGGAACTTAACAAACCTAGTATAAAATAAACCTTACTTTACTTTTTCATGTAAAGTCAGGGAAGAATCTTTGGTATATATGCAGACCCATTATCCTTAGAAGTCCTTATTGAGGTGATTAGGTTCATTATAGGGTGATAACTTCTATCTTTTGAGATAGTATATTTCTCCTCAATGTCATTCTCGATCACCCTCAATAAGAACATCTGTAGGTCTACATGGTGTCCCAACAAGGCATATTTTTATATATTTATATTTTCATTTTTTCCCTTTTTTCGAAAAAGGAGGGGGATAGATGAAGGAAAGAAATGTATAAGAATATTTTCACCACTTGTATATTGATGATAAGGGAAAGAAGCTTATTCATACTAATCCATAGCCAAAATTGGTATTGAGAGACAATGATAAACCTTAGACTTTTCCGTGTGAGAGTGTCCAAATCAAGCAAGTGATGATGAGTGAATGCACCATCTATTTAAGAAAAGATGAATAAAGAATATTCCTTTAGAAGGGATAGTATGGCTAAGTTGTTTCAACAAGCAGTCAAAGTTTGTCTACAATTACCAAAAAGTAAAAGGCTCTAAAGAGGATAGTCAAGTTAATAATCCAAATTACTATCTATATCATCGGGTGATCAACCATCTTATTAAAGATTGTTATGTCTTCAAAGATTGGCTAGAAAAGAAGTATCGATGAGGTGAATTTACATTATCTAATAGTGTGGTCAAACTAAAAAGAGAGTCTATAAGGATTATTACGTCCTCTTCCGTATCATCCATTAAAGATTAAAAGAAAGAAAAATTAGATTAGATTGAAGAAGAAGAAACCATAGTCTCTAAAAGGATTATAAAGATGTTGAAACAACTTGAAGGAACTCCTGGTGTCAGCTAGAAATCACCTCATCAACCAATGATTGATCTGAAAATGGTATTGAGATTGTATGCGTTAACCTCCACATCATCAAATCAAAGGCACCACAACTCTGTCAACTCATCCCAAAGAGAAACAAAACTAGCACAAATTTTACCAGATCTCTCAAAGAAGCCGATCAAACCAAATAAAATAAAGAAAAAGAAGAAGTAGACTACAACTCAAAAGATTATTAACAATTTAGAGGGGTATCATCAACGATAGATGCCAAACTACGACTTTATGCCTAAACTCCATATTGTTGAATTGGATGAAGATGTTAATGGTGAATTTTTCCCAATAGAGACATGTTGAATCATTTATGTAATGTCAGACATTCTTCAACATCAGTTACTCTAAAATGATAATGGTACTCAGACAGACTCGACCAACCCATCAAAATTCTTCTTAGAAAAGAAAGAAATGCCGGAGGAGTTAACATCTGAATTTTATCTAATGAATCAATAAAAGGATAATAGTTTCGATGAAGATTTATATTTTCTAGATGGAGAAGAGTCAGACTCATCAATAACATCACATATGAAATGTATGAAGTTGAAAAGTGAGTTTAACTCTTTTGGTGAATCCTCTAGAATAAAAGTAAATTTGAAGAAACTACCTTAGGAATGGAAAGACAAGATGATTCAAGTTTAGTTGAGAAGTGATAATGTCTTACCAACATCATCAAAGAAGGGTAATTCAAATAAAGATAAAGGCAAACAAATTGAAGTCAACGAAGATATGATTCCCAAAATCTAAAATAAAGCCTAAATCAAGTGAAAATATAGATTATAATATTCTATCACATCTGAGAAAAATCTCTGCATAATTAAGTGTGTATAAGACTCTCTTAACGTCAAAAGACCTTCAAGGAACTTTGATATAGGCTCTCAAAGATTCAGAGAGTTATGAAGCTTACTTTTTTGAAAGATGTATGAATTAATCATTTTAAACTCAAGATCTCCCAGTAATCATATTTTTTTGAAGAAGATCTTATGTTGGGAACAACATATCACAACTGTCCTCTATATGTTACCACAGAGAGTGATGACATCTTGATCAATCGAATACTGATAGATCTAAGGTTTTCTATCAGTTTATGAGTTTATAAGCATTAAGAGGATTATCACTTGATATCCAACATCGTGGGAGGGTAAGTTGATGGTTCATGGTTTCAATGAGAAGGGGTAGAAAATCCTGGTTTCTTTTATTCTCCCACTCAAGTTTCATGATTTGTGTATAGAAGCCAAGTTTCATGTAATTGACTGTTGACCTCAATTTTGGGAGTGAGCTCTCAACTTCCTCATCATAGATTAAGGACTCTTGTAGACACTAAGAGCTCCTTAGTCTTAAGACACTTCTACTGATTAGGTGAACACTTAACCTAAACCTAAAGATTTAGAAGAATTAACCATAAGAAGAGGTTATGCCTTAGGGATATAGAAAGACTTGCCTACCCTATAGCTTTATACACAATCCTTGCTTCATTCGTCAAAACCAAACATCAAATTCAGATCCAAGATCATAAATCCAATCACAAATCAAATGATTGAAACCCATAATTAAATTCAAATTCCAAATCCTTCATAAGCCCTTTGATTTTATCTTATGGACTTAGCCTTAACAAAATCAATTCCAATTCAATTGATTTTCTCAAATATCAAATTCAATCTCAAATCAAATCCCAAACCAAATTCCAAATCAAATTTAATCCCAAATCAAATGATTGAAACTCATGATTAAATTCAAGCTCCAAAATCCCTTCCTAAGCCATATGAATCACCTTCATATACTTAGCCAAAACCTTCTTCAAATTAAATCAAATTTGGTTGATTTCTTTATAAATCAATCACTTCATTTATATCCACAAATATAAATGAAATCTGAATTCAAATCATTCAAATCAAATCAAACTAAAATAAACCAAATCAATTCTCTACTTAAGCCCTTTTGACCTACATCCCTCAATTTCGTCAAATTTGTTTCCAAATCACTCCAAACACAAGTGATTTTCTCTTAAATCATTTATATCTTCATTTATATTTATAAATATAAATGAAATATAAATCCAAGTGGCCAAAATAAAACCCAAATCAAATCAAATTCCCAATTTTAGCCTTTTTAGCCAAATTGTTGAACTTGGCTAAATGACACCCAAATCAACTTAAAGCCCTTGGATTTCCTTATGATCCAATCATTATTCCAAATATAAATACAAACCATAATTATCAAACCAAATCCAAGTCAAGCCTATGTTGACCTCTTTTGACTTGAAATTGTCATATGAACTAAAATTCATTTGACTCCAAACCAATTGCAATTGGATTTATGTTTTCATCCTAGGCTCAAATGTGAGTTCAACTAAACATGAATCAAGCCAAAACCAAACCAATTAACCTATTTAGGTCCACTTCACCCAAAGTGACCTAAAAGACCTTTTTGAGCCAAGTTCTAATCCAACCCAAATTAGATTGAACTAAGCCCATCCAAACCCCATATCATGATCAACAATCATCCTAGGACGATCAACTACCTTGAATTGGGTCAAACCAAGTCAACTTGGTCCTTTGACTAAGTCACCCCTTAGCCCAAATGAAACCCAAACAAGCCAAAACCCACAATATACCAAATTGATTGAAACTATTGATTCAAACCAATTCATAATCAATGATTGAACATGATCAAACCCTTAATTGAGCCAAACCAAGTCCAATTGGCCATTTGACCTACCCAAACTGACCTAAAAGTCAAAATGAGTCAAATCATGATTTGATCCAAATTGATTGCAATTGATGGCTCAGGTTCATTCCAAATCGCTTATTGAACTTGACTAAAGCTATGATTGAGCCCAATTTAACCAATTGGTCAACTTGACCCAACCTAGCCCAAATTGACCTAAAGGGTCAAATTCGCCAAAATATAAATTAATTTCAAATTAAATCAAACCAAATCCTTCAATTATTTTCAATTAATCAATTGAATGTGAACACTTAACCCAACCCAATTTGGTCAAATTGGTCAACTTGTCAACTTAGCCCATTTGACCTATTTGAATCCAAATGAGCCAAAATCAAACCTAAGCTAAATTAATCAAAACCACTTGAATCAAAACTCTTCAAAAATCATTTTGAACCTAACAAAGTCTTGGTTTGACTCAATTTGACCAATTGGTCAACCCCCAACACAACCTAACCCAAATGAGCCTATTTTGATCATATGAACCAATTCACCCAAAACCAACTTATGGGACCCTAGGACTAGCTCTCCGACCAAAGTCCTAACTCTCATTGCCTCTGGGACCCAAGAAATGAGCCATTGGACAAACCTTCTTTCCATTGGATCTTCACACTAACAAGCAAAGTTGACTTCCCCATCACCATGACACCTCCAAGCACTCAAGTGAGGCTCCACTAACCCACACGGCTCACTAATCCCTCCCCAGTTGGCCAAGGACCAATGGGAGTTCAACTCCTCTAATACAACCCAAAGCGAAAACCCATGGATTCAAGCCCCGAGACCTTTACACAATAGCCCTTGGGTAGCCTCCCAGCTCTTCCACTCAAGTCGAACCGCGTGGGTTGGACATGACTCTCGTTATACGGGTGGCACTAGAAACAACCATCATCCATCCATCCTTCATGATTTTGGGGTATAGTCACCCAATTCGAGTGGGAATTGACACGATTTGCATTGTGAGAGTTCCTTAATTCATTTTGAAATCCCTCAAAGCAATTCCTAGGATTCTCGAAGCCTCCCTCAATCAAATTTCCTCTTTGCATGTGAAACTAAAATAGGGTAGCCTTCTTCCAATCAATACTCCCTCTCCACTGGATCCAATACCAATTCCTCACACCCACATAATCCTCATACTTCTTCAAAACCATCATCCAGAACCTTCGACCGAGTAGAGTTGATCAAAGCTAAAGGCTTATGTGCATATTTGGGTGAGTGCTACCTCAAATCAAGCACGAATCTTCTCAAAGGGCTTTATCTCTACTAGACAAAGCTACCACCGTCGATCCCATCATGGACATTAGAGCTCGATGAGGTAATTTTAAATTAAGCTTTGTATGGAAATTGGTTGGTCCTTTTTAGCATTTGAACCCTAGCCATTGGAGCCATGTGGATCCTTCGCGCAAAGGTGTGGGTTGAGTTTGGAGTGGATCCAAGCTTGGGTGAGCTCGGATTGAGTGATCCATGGTGACGTGCTTTGTTATTCATCGCTTGTAGAAGATAGATCATGAGCCATTTGTTCCACATGATTAGAATGAGCATCGATTAGATCAAGCATTAGATCCTCGATTTCTCCTCAAATAATGGATTGAATCATGGTATCAGATCTTAGATCGGTGTCCATGGGAAAATCGTCGCCATCGAGTTAGCGATGAATGTTACACCTTAAATAACCAATCCTATCGTGCCACATGGAAAGCGCTTTGCGTTAGTTGCCATGTGGCCTGATGGGATTAAGGCTTTAATTAGGCTTAATTAATCTATTTTTAAGCTTGAAACTTCTAAAAATAATAAGTAATTCTAGATAAATTTAAAAAATATATAAATTAAGGCTCATTTTAAAGGTATTTTAGAGTAGAATCTAGGAAAATTATTATTAATTAATTTTGAGTAGTAATTTTGGCTTAATTAAGATTCAATTAAAAATTTAATTAGCTTAATTTCTCCTTAATTAATCTCCCAATTAATCCCAAATTTTTGGATGTTTATGGAATGACCTACCTCCCTTATTTTTAGGATTTTTTGGTTTCTTAATTGGGAAAATTAATTGATTAAATCTTAAACACTCTATTAATTTAATTGGATAATTAGTGAATGAACATTGAGTTAATTAATTATTTAAGCCTAATTACCTGTTGATCAATAAGGGAGCTTAGGGAATGTGATTGGCATATTTGTTCTAATTCATTTCTAATTTTCTTTACTTTTGAATTAAATTAATTAATGATTAATGAGATAATTAATTAATATTCAAGATAAAATCAGAGCTTAAGTGATCAAATATAGGACTTAGGGATTGAGATTAAGGCCTTTTTCTTGATCTCTTTCCTTTAGTTAATTTCATTTCATTAATTGAACTTGCTTAATGCTTAACCAAATAGATTAATGAGCTTAATTAACTCAATCTAAGATCCAATTCACATCTAATCACCTTCAATCAATATTGGTAAGCTCTTTGGGTTTTCAATAACCTAAAGAGAGAGCTAATGAAATTATGGTTAGCTCACATGTGTATGAAAACTATAAAAGTAGTTAATGAGCTCCTTAAGCTTAATTAACTATTAGTTTTGAAACATTTAGGCCCCTTTCATTTCTTAGGAGCATTTCCAATTTACTTTTCATGTGGATTGCATCTCATATTGGCTCATCATTATTATTTAGTTAATTAGCTTAAGGGGATGTAGGTAAGGGTTAATTAATGGACTTAATTCATACCTCAACCTAATTAACACATAAAATCAACCTAATTTTTCTTCATTAAACCAAATTAACTTACACATGGGGGATGGGATTAGGATTAGAAAACCTCTTTGACATTTCTTAACTCAAATCAAACATAAAGATAAAAATAGCTTTAAGAAATTTTGGTTTATCTTAAATGAATTTATTTAATATGATTGTCCTTAGGGCTTAGTTGGAATTGAATGAAATCACATGCTTGTGTTTCTTTATTTCTTTCCAATCATACTAAAATGTTGTATGCCACTTGTATTCATGCATTCATGTCTTTCAAATTAATCAAATAAAAATGATTTCCTTTATGTTAATTTGCATGTGTTGGCTTAATTAAAATATGTGTGGCTAGTATCACTATTAAATCTCAAATATATTTTTTTAAAAGTTTATTTATGAATATATATATATATATATATATATATATATATATATATATATATATATATATATATATATATATATAACTTTAGTTATAGATACATAGGAAATGCAAGTGAATATTAATTTAGTGTATGAAATAAAGTCTCTTTCTTATATTCATGTGTTGATTTGTACAAGTAAGAATGTTAATGGGTATATTAATCTAGACATCCCAGAGATGTGTGACTTTAAGTAGCCCTAAGGCAATTCCTACCTCGTTCCCTTGGTGTAAAATAATGGCAACATACCTGCTTGATTTCATTCTTATGTATTTTGACATCAGAATTTAGAAAGAACATTAATTCATTTATACAAAATAAATCAATCATAAAAACAAATTTTGCATGGCTTTCTATTCTTGTAGTTATTTATACATTCATATGTATCTAAATATAGCTGGTATATTAATCTGGAGATCCCAATGACACATGACTTTAAGTAGCCATAAGGAGGTTCCTATCTCATTCCCTTGGTGTAGAACAATGGCAACGTACTTGCTTAAAACTTCTATACATGTGAATATGTACTTAGCTAATGAATGAAAACCCCATTTTTTTATTAAAAAGACATGCATTAATACTTTATTTAAATTAGTTGAGTTGATTAGTCATGTGATTTAAGGTTCTTTCCTTATCTTATGCTTTTATAAAAATTTAGATAGAGATTTAAATTAATATGACAAAATAATTCAACCAAATGAAATATTAATTCCAAATATATTTACTCACATTCATCATTTAAGTGTGTTAAGATATACATTGCATGTGTAGCTATGTTTAGGATTTGATCATATGCATGATAAACATGATGGAAAGAAATGAACAAACATATGTTATGTAATAGTAATTCATTCAACTAATCTTAAGATGCCTTTCTTATCGAATGAGTTTATTTAAAGTGAACCTAAACTTAGGACTAAATTAAAATATAAAATAAGTCATTCACTAAAGGGAATTGATTAATTTAATTTGCATTAGATGACTTATGGTAGGGATAAAGAGAGTGATCCTCTCTTTATTTCTCTTCATTATACTTAGTTGTAAAGTGTAGGTCAAATGAAACAAAAGAAAACATTAAGTAAAAATTTGCAAATCAAGTAAACTATTTAAAGTAAAACCACCCTTTATAATTAAATGTTATTCATACTTAGAAAATCTTAACCCTAAAGCCTAGTTAGGACATACCACACAATTCTTAACACACACATTAGATTAATTCACCACTTCTAGCTTTATGTTAGGGCAGTGTATGATTTTATGTATGCTTATTTTGTGATGTACTAATGTAGACAGGATGTTAGGGTGTATGTTTTGTAGACTAGATGTTAGGCCATGATTAGCCTAATCATATTTTATGCAGGAGATTATGCTTAAGGGGTGCTTAAATAAAATATAAAGGCTCTCTTTTGTAGGTTGCTTAACCCAAGCATAATCTACTCTAGGACAAGTGGACTTGGTTACTCATGTGCGTGCTAAGTCCAAATTATTCATATAAGCTACTTGGATTGTATGGTGTGTTTAGCTAACACTTATTTTGTAGGTGTAGTTAGATTTACTTTTCCAATATTTTAATATAATTATGCATTAGGAATTTGGTTAAGTGTTATGGGGGTTAAGGATGAATAGTGGTTAGATGGTTTGATCCTGTGGTGCCATGTAGGGCATAGAAGCCACAAATCAAATGGAGCAAATCAGATGAAGGAATGGAGGGAGAATGAAGACTTGAAGATAGCCCCCATAACACTTATCACTTATAATTTGTAATTATTCTTTTATATACCAGGTTGTATAAGGGTAGAGCTCCACTACCCATTTCTTTTTTTGGGTTGTACGGCGATACCTGGCCGCACCAGCTTGTTATTCTTTCACGTTGAGGTTAGAAATTATTTAATGATTTGTTTATATTGTGCAATAGAAATGACATGTAATTTTTTAATTTCTTTATGTATGATGATTTAATGTGTGGCCTAGATCTCTAGGCATTTCCATAATCTTAGTCATTTTCATAATCTTGTGTTTTGGAATTATAAGTCCTAGATTTTTAATAAAATTTCAACTCAAATGTATAATTCTTCTCAACTTCAAACATATAAATCCCAAACATAGGATAGTTTGGGATGCTCACTAAACTTCTAGTATCATGACCATCTACCCATTTTCTTTTGGCTTCGATAATAAGTCTCTCTTTTTGATATATCCCATTTGATCTTTCAAACTTAGCCAATTTATTGATAGTCCTATCTTTGAATTCTTTGGAGACAAAAATTGCCTACTTTAATCAAGAGTATTCCTAAGGAACTCACTTTCCTTAGGATGTAATTATGGATGCTTGCCCCATAGAACTTTAGAACCCAATTTAAATAAACCTTACTTTATTCATCCATATAAAGTAGTGGAAAAATCTACGTATATTGAGACCCATCATGCCTTGGGAGTTATTATTAGGTGATTAGGTCCATCATAGTGTAGTAATTTTTATCTTTAGAGATAGTATACTATTCCTTGATGTCGTATCTGATCACCTCAATAAGTACACCCTCGGATCTGCATGGTGTCCTTGCCCCCATATGCACACACAATACACATTAACAAAAAAAAAACAATAATAAACACCATAGATTATTTTGTTGTCTTTGCTGGGGATGGTTCCTCTCTCCATCTCTAGTAGACAATTGTTGTCTCCAAGCATCGATAGTGGACTTATATTTCATATGAGTTCAAGACTATCTTCCTTTCGTTAGCACTTAGCTTATTTCATTCTTAAGCAACACTAGTTAACATCCTATAGGTTTTAGGACCTCACTCTTTGTAGGTCTTGGAACCTCTATTAGGTTTCCCAATAGGTTAAAAATAAGATTAACCCAAGAAAGGAGATGACAAAATTTTAAAACCTCATTGCCACTAGCTTGGTGAGACATGGTTCATCATTGTGATTAAAAGTAAACTCTTTTGCAAAACGCCACTTTCTAAAAGCACCATTTTCAAAACTCACATAATAAATAATTTTTTTGAACAAAATTTTCAAAAAGCACAAAACTCAATGACCAAACCTCAACTAACAATCCCCATGATTGTTACATGGAGGTTCTTTTCAAAATCAAGATCAAAATCATCTTTTCAAAAGCACATTCTTGAAAATGACCATATTCATTCAACATACTCAAAATTATTGAATGCGAAGTCTATTTTCAAATAAAATTATAGGATAAAATTAAAACTTCACTTAACATATTTCACATATGTTAGAATTGGGGTTTCCATCTTTTCAAAAGCACAATCTTGAAAATGACCATATTCATTCAACATACTCAAAATTGTTGAATGAGAAGTCTATTTTCAAATAAAATCATAACATAAAATTGAAACTTCACTTAACATATTTCACATATATTAGAATTAAGGTTTCCATCTTTTCAAAGGCATATTTTGAAAATGACCATATTCATTCAACATACTCAAAATTGTTGAATGGGGAGTCTATTTTCAAATAAAATCATAGCATAAAACTAAAACTTCACTTAATATATTCCATATATGCTGGTATTGAAATTTCTGTCTAAATTACACATGAAAGCATGACATATAATCAAACTCTATTTAACATACCTAAAATTAATAAATAGCTTTCCCTTCTTTCAAAAATGACATGCATTTGGCTTTCACTTAACATACAAAATTTTGTTAAGTGAGAGTCTCATCTTCAAAACATAAATTTGACCTCCACTTAACATACCAAGTTTGTTAAGTGATGGTCTCATTTTCAAAACATACATTTGGCTTTCACTTAACATATCCAATTTATTAAGTGAGTCTCATTTTCAAGACATAAATTTGACCTCCACTTAACATACCAAGTTTGTTAAATGAGGGTCTCACTTTCAAAACATACATTTGGCTTTAAAACATATCCAATTTGTTAATTGAGAGTCTCATTTTTTTAAGACATGAATTTGACCTCCACTTAACATAATAAATTTGTTAAGTGAGGGTCTCATTTTCAAAACATGCATTTGGCTTTCACTTAACATATCAATTTAATAAGTGAGTCTTATTTTCAAATATGAATTTGACCTCCACTTAACATACCAAATTTGTTAAGTGAGGGTCTGATTTTCAAAAAATACATTTGGCTTTCACTTAACATACCAAATTTGTTAAGTGAGGGTCTCATTTTCAAATTACAAATTTGGCTTTCACTTAACATATACAATTTGTTAAGTGAGAGTCTCATTTTTAAAACATGAATTTGACCTCAACTTAACATACCAAATTTGTTAAGTGAGATTCAAGACATGCATTTGGCTTTCACTTAACATACCAAATTTGTTATGTGAGGTCTCATTATCAAAATACAAATCAAATCACATTTGGTTCCCACTTACATACCAAATTTATTAAGTGAGAATTCCATTCTTAAATCAAATTATAATTGATTCCACTTAACATACAAAATTTGTTAAGCGAATCATCTTTCAAATCATATCACATTTGATTCTTACTAAACATACCAAATTTGTTAAGTGGAGCCTCATTTTCAAATCAAACAAATACATATCAATCACATTTGGTTCTTACTTAACATACCAAATATTTTAAGTAAGAAACCCACTTTCAAATCAAATCAACATATATCACACACATAATCAATAACAAGCAAAGATTTTCCACAAAATTTCCAAAACATACAATCACAACCTTTATTTAGCATACCTAAATTTTCTAAGTAAAGTGTTTCAAAATCAAAAGAAATTCAAACAAGATAACACAAACATCTTCAAATATAACCCCCATCCTACTTAAATTGGTTGAGTATGGGTTCTAAATCAAATCAAATGGCAAAGGCTCTTCTCATATCAAAATCTCTCCAATGAACCCCACTTAACATATTTGAATTGTTGAGTGTAGGTTTAGAACTCCAAATCTCTATTACTCTCTTGGGATAGGTATTAAAGAAGAAATCAACCTCAAGTTACATTTCAACACATGTAGAGAATCTGATGTTGACTAGTCGATGAAGTTTATTTTCCGTCATATATATGGCCTCCCAGTTCATTTTACCTTTCCATTTGAGATGAATTTGGCCTTGGATCGGCCTCCAAGACTTATCCCACTTAGTTTTCTTTGGTAGAGGATTTGAGGAGACGCATTACATGAGGGCGTCCCTCATCCTTGTCGATCGGGATGAGGTGGCGGGGTAAAGCCAATCATCGCATTGATCTACTTTTGATCTTTGAGTAACCTTGAAGGAAGGCAATCGAGGTTCCACTAGTCAGTTTAGTTCCCATGCAGTCAGTTGCTCCATCAGCTGCTCTGGTGCATACTAGAACCTCCTCATTGGTCCCCTCTAAGGGGAATGCTATCTTGACTTGAGATAGTCTCCCCTTGAGGTAGGATCTAGTTTTGCACTACCTACTGTCACACATGGCGTCACTCAACACAATAAAGCCATAAGATCGGCATCACGGCGTCTGCAGAGAGATGGACGTAGCATCCCATGTTGTTGAGGAGGTATCTCCCCGTGAGACATCTCCACTTCTTAGTGGCAGTAGGTTTTACCCCCTCTCAGCATCAAATGGAGAGGACGACTATAGGAGGATGATTTGAGGATGATCATCCCCAGGAGTATTACTAGGTAGATCTGTAGGGATAGAGCATTAGAGGCTAGTATCGGGGAGTAAGGAGTGACAAAGGGGCCGGCCTCCCTCTTGTTGATTTCCCGGTCATGCCAGGTCGATAGGACTAACAATATAGTATTTACGGGTACCACTAATCGCATGGGGAAAGCCCCGATGAGGGTGGGGCCAGTGTCATCTTCACTCACCGATCCACCTCTTGCCCATCGCTAGTTAAGGTCCCACCATCCACTTGTTCCCACAAAGGTCATGAAGTCAGCTTCTAGAGAGAAGAAAGCCTTGTTGGTGATTCGATTACGGCCTCATGGTCCCATTCCATCTACTCCACCTATTGAGGTTAGGTCGAGGTCTCCTTATCATCCTTCTACTTTAACTATGGTGAAGAGGGAATGGTGACCCCAAAGCATATCATTCCACCACCCACCACGTTGATAATAACATGATGTGAGGGAGGGAGAGGCCATTCCCCATGGTAGTGGATCCCTTTAGAGACGACTCCACCAATAGTGAGTATCCATGAGCATGCATCTTCTAGCGAGCATAGTCCTCCTAGAGATAACACTCTAGTGGCAAGCAATGCTAGATGTATTTCTATCATTGAGCACAACCCTACTACCGATTGTCAGCGAGTCTTTATTTTAATGCAGCCCGACAAGGTAGGAGATCATTCCTTGGATGAGAAGAGTGAACTCTTAGGCAATGATTGCACAGATTGAGGGGATGAGAGGGTAGAATTTGATCCTGATGAGGATGACCTTCTAGAGGACTCGGTTGAAGTCCATATGGTTGATACTAGGAGCTCCCTCCATAAAGACCAACAAAGTCAGGAAGGTGTTATAGTTAAAGAGGATGATGTCATCCATTCGACTTAGCACCTCCTCCATCAACTGACAGAGAGATGATCATATTGACAAAATGGGAAATAAAATAGAGGAGTTGATGGCAGTGGTTTTAGCATTATAGAATTCAGCCCCGGTTTCACAGCCTTCTCTTATAGTAGACAATAGAGTGGAGTTGGCACATAGCTCAGATCATCCTAGGTGCATTCATGCAGTGGAAGATAGTGGTAGCTTGCATAGGAAGGTGGTGGATAGCACCTCCGTGCATGAGAAGGTTATAAAACACAAGGTGGAGAAACAATTAAGAGAAGCACTAGCATAAGCCCGAGGTGGCTCATCTATTCCAAAGGGTAGGCCTTACCAGGAGGAATTCGATGCAATCAAATATCCTAAGGGTTTTGTACCTCCTTATTTCAAATTCTATGATGGCAGTGGGTATCCATGCCAACAAATTGCACATTTGGTCACTACAAATGAGGTAGTGACACCCTTCTTTTTAAATTATTTATTAGCAGTTTAGCAGGTGTTACATTTGACTGGTATGCTGACTTGCCCAACAGTTCAGTACAGACATTTGCTGAGTTTGAGCACCTCTTCATCAAGAGGTTTACTAGATCTCATCAAAGGGTTACTGTAGGCGATCTTATTGTAGAGACACAAGTCCCCAACGAGTCCCTTATTGATTACATTCTCAAGTGGCAAAACCTGAGTATGAAATATGAACCATAATTGTTTGAATAACATGCCATAGGTATTCTCCTGAAGAACATCCATTGCTTAGTTCTTTCATGCTAAAGGGTTTACAATCAAAACCTTCAAGAAATTAATCAATAATGCGGATAGTCTATAAGAAGAATCCAAATAGTTGCCTTTCCAGGACCAGTTAGCCAAGCCCAAACCTTAGAGAGCAATTGAGAAGGAACTAGGGTAGTCACAACAGTTGATAAAGGGAAACAGCTAGCTAGGGTTTAGTCAGATAGGCCTCGAGATTAGTAGCCTCCTCTGCCACTTCCTCTGCTACCACCTCAGTCGTCATATTGGTCGCCTCAATTGCCATAGTGGCTGCTACCGTGACATCCTCATCAGTGTCATCAGCAACAATATTCCTACCTTTTACCACGTAGCTATTACTTGCCTACTCTTGCTGATAGAAAGAATAAGCCTTATTCATTCAAGAGGGAGGTAGTCAGGAAGATATTTAAGAATCTCTTAAAGAAGCCTGATTTACAGTTACCAAAGCCTAAGAGGCTGGAGGAAGCGGGCAAGAGTCATGATCCAAGCTATTGCCCTTACCACCGTATGTTAGGCCACATCTTAGAATATTGCATTACCTTTAAGTACTGGCTTGAGCATAGCTACAAGTTGGGTGCCATCGTCAACCGTAAAGAATACCTATTAGAGCAACCTTCTAGTTTTGTTAGAGTAATCCTTGGGGATACATGTGATCTTTTTAAGGTAGAGAAAGGTTGGGATATCTCCCAATCCTAAACCTCCAAAAAAATTATTTCTAAGATCAAAAAATTACCCTTGCAGGTTCTTAAAGTATCTTAAACCTCCAACTCTAAGTAAGGTTTGTAAGTTACTAAGGATAACTTGAGGGAGGTAGGAGCCCAACAGTAGCATCAACAACCTCCACTTGCCCAGGATAGTATAGTAGCGTAATCATCATCTGATTCCAACACTCCTTCCATAGTTGCGACTGGTTTCAAGCTGGCTCTTCTAGTAGCCAATTGTACAGAGGGGGGTGCCAATTGGCTTAATGAGCCCTTGTTCAATCCGATCAATTTTGATGATAATAAATGAATGCTTGGATGTTCTAATGAATGTTTTATGTGTATCAATTGCTAATTATATATCCAATACATCTCATGATATGTTTGAAGAAATTGCAAGAGGAGAAGAATGAAAGGTAGATCAAATTGGATAATGTGAAGCTCAAAATATAATATTTTAGGTTATATGTATTTATTCATTGGCATGAATCAATTTGCTCACAACTTAACATAATATTTTAATGAGGTTAATTTATATAAATTTCTATCTAATTAACATTCAATTATATGTTTCATACATAAAATTTGAATTGTCAAAATAATAAATGATAATGACTATTAAGTGTAATCATTTTATTTACTTAATATAATTAAATATTTTAATTTAATTTGATGGTTATATGATAACTAACATATATATGATTATATATAAATTATATCATAATATTTAAATGTCACATGTCAAAATTAATAAAAATATATGAAATTTTGTATTTTAGCCAAAGTCATTTTATAATCAAGGAATTTATATCTGATTTCATCTCCAATGAATTCCTTAGAGTTTTTCTTTTAATTTGATAGGTCATATGACCCACGTTTTATTAAAATTGAATTTATTATGATTTTTCAAACATTAGCTGATTTTAATAATGAATGCATGCTACATGCTTTAAATATATTAAGAGTCATATTTGATTATTTTTTACTTGCCCATGTGAATAGCCAAATTTTGGCTACTTAAATTTAATATTTATTTAATATAAATTATATTTTTATTGAATATTATATTATCAGATGATAGCATGAGGTTAGAATAATATATATTTTTTGAAATAATTCAAAATGACCTTCTTGCCTATAAATAGTCCTCATTCTTTTCATGAAATTATTCCTCATTCTAAATTTAAAATCCCTCCAAAAAATCTAAGAGAAATTTTTTTAGATTTTCCTTCCAAGTGTTCTCCAAATATTGCAAGATCAAATCCTTGGTTTGGAAGCTTCAACATCTTCAACTAAGCAAGCTTTCTTAAATTACTTAAGTTTGTTTTCTTGATCTTAATCCTTTTTAGTTGTTCATGCTATTTTTCACCATCTATTTATTCTTTCCAATTTATGCTTCTTGGTGGATTAGTCTTTGGACATTGTTTTTCACATCAAAGTTTTCAATCACTTTTGTGAAAAACTCTTATATAAATGTAGGATCTATTTCAACTTGTTGAAATTTTTAATTTCTAAAATTTCTTTAGTTGAAATATTTCTTCATTAATCTTATTTTGAAAGATCATTTATTCTTAGATCTATTTTAGAAGTATATTTTTAAAATTTTAAATTAAATTATTATGAAATTATTTTCATATTTGCTAGATCTCTCTTTTTAATTAAAAGCTAACTTTTAGATTTATCATATACTCATTTTATTTAAGTATTTTGTGATCATTATTTTAATTGAAAGAATCTTTTTTGGTTAAAATAAAATAAATTATTCCTTGCTAAAATTTATTTTATTGCAAAAGAATGTTATGAATTTATTTTGAAATAATTTTATATTCTACAATTGAAATAACATAAACATCTTAGTAAAATCACTTTAAGATATTTATTTTATTATTTCTTATCAAAATGAAGTGAGCATTTTATCTTGCCAAATTTTTTTAAGTGATCATTTATAAGTTGTGAGATCATTTTTTGAATTGTATAGCTTGGTATATTTCTGAGAGATTTATTTTATCAAAATTTATTATTTTATATTTTTCATTTTGTGCTATAAAATTTATATTGGGGTTGTACTATTGTAGGAGAGTACATATTATTGTAATCGTTCCATTATAGAAGAGTACTATTTGTAAGCTATTTTGCATTTAGTGAATATGTGGCTTATATTATTTTATAACCACAAAAAATTGTGCTATTGTCTCTTTACTTTGTATTTTATTTATATTAAGAATTGTGTCATTATAAAATCAAAATTAATTTTCTACTAAAACTTGAAATTGAAATTTAAGTTTTAAAATTTTTAATATATTCTTGGGTGTTATAGTGACTCATGCCAATCACTGCTTAGTTTACTTGATTTCTACTTTGTACCTTCATCCAAATCTAAGAATCAATGAAGAATCTGATTCCACTTAGATTTGTGTCACTTTTGATGAGTTTTTTGATTTTATTCCTATAGATAGTTCTCCAAGTCTAATTAATAATAACTCTAGTTTCGATCACTCTTCTTCTTTTGATTTAGAAATGTATTACCCATTTAATCATTGTTCACCCATCAGGCGATTTGAAGTCATACTCGATGATCCTATGGAGAAGTTGTAGGTGAATCTAATGAGCGTAGAACTTTCCACTAAACCATCTTTTGTCAAAAGTCAACCTTCAAGTAATGTTTACAAGATAGCACTGTGATAAGTAAGCATGTGATTGGTTCTAGTGATCAAGTAACCCCTCCATATGAAGCTTCGCCTATGGATATGCTTGTGGAGAACTAGCCTAGAGTTGTCTACAATGTCCTTGCTTACCTAAGAAAATTTCCAGCTAAGCTAAGCATATATGATGCCATTGTCTGATATAAAGAGATGAGGGAGTCATTGATCAATGTACTTATCAATCTAGAAATATGCTTAGGTTAGTTGATCACTATTAGAGAGGAGGCATGTTATTCAAGAGAAGCCCGTAGTGTTATATTCACCGATGAAGTACTTCTTTTGGGGACAACCGAGCATAACCGTCCCCTCTACATGACAAAGGACATGGGCAGATTCAAACTCTCCAGGGTGTTAGTTGATCGAGGTGTCTCAGTGAACATTATAAGTCTAAAGACCCTTGCTTACCTGAGGATTGACATCTACAAACTCAAGAGGATGTTGAGAGGAAATGAGCAAGGAGAGAGTCCTTTAGGCTTCAAAGTGTTGCTATTAGAGATAGATGATTGGAAGACAGAAGCTAAGTTCTACATAATTAATTCAGATACATCTTTCACTGCTTTGCTCGGTAGGCCTTAAATACATGAAAATAACATGATTCCATCCTCTTTGCATCACTGCATCAAATTCTAAAGAGGTGGAATTGTGTATTGTGTCAAAGAAGACTTGAAGCCATTTTTAGTTAGAGAAGTCAAGATATATGAGGATGCGGCCTACTACCTTCTTCAAAGTTAAAAAGTCTATTCTTGTAAACTTGGTCAATGTTCAAAAATAAAAGAAAAAAAAAGAAAAAGAAAAAAAAATGAAAATGAAAAAGAAAAAGAAAAAAGAAAATGCAAGTGAGCGAGAATCAGACACTAAGGAAGAAGTAGAGCCTGAAGTTAGATTCCACCCATAGTTTGTTCCTCCATATGAATACATTGGTAGGGTGACTTAACACCCACTAGGTAGAGGAAGAGGTAGAACCAGAGGAAATTCTAGAGGTGGAAGACTTTTTAGCTGATGGCCAACTAGTAGAAGCTATGTTCTAGCTCACAAGAGTACCACTACTATCCACATAGACTTAGAGTCCAGTTTGGAAGATGAGTCTCATGTGGTTAGCACACCAACAAACCCTTCTCAGTAGGTCCTTTTGGAGGTGACATTCGAGCCAGATAGCGATGAGGACCAGGCCTCCAAGCAAAGCATGAATGTATCTAAGTCAGTATTATGTCGAACAATGAGGTAGCAGTTGGGAACCTTAGCTCTAACCCCACTTTCTACCTAGAAAATTGAGGGTTTCATAGTTAAGGAGGCCCCCAAGTCATCCACAAATGTCAAGCCAAAGAGGTTTTTGTTGGCAGCATCATCCTCAAGTCAAGAAGCCGATGTAGAACTTCATGATGATTCATATAAAGATTTAATATAATTTCCTTTTGACTATTATTTTTCTTGTGTTATTAATTTAGCAAAGAAGGGATTAATCCCACATACTTGGTCTAAATACAGGTTGTATTACTTTGAAAGGTTATGGGACAACCAAAGCAGGTATTCTTAATCAAGACCAGGACTAGGATTTGGCATAGTGGGTCTAGTCGACGATGACAACCATTGCCTAGTCATCACCAATCATTTGAAGTCTGATAGGTTCTTTTCAAATCATGCTAACTCATGTGAGGAGGTATGTTTAGAAACTTTAGATAACCCAAATGAGCTTGAAGTCAAAGATGCACCACCAAAATTTGAAAAAGAAATCATATCAACCATTGATAAACTCATAGAAATCAACTTAGGAACAAAAGAAGATCCACGTCCGATATACATTGGTTTCTTGTTGAATGAAGAAGAAACCAATTAATTTGTTAGGCTATTGACTGAGTTTAAGGACTTCTTTGCATGGAGTTATAAAAAAATGACAAGTTTATATCCTGACGTAGTAGTCCACAAACTAGCAATAGATCATAATGCTAACCCTATCAAGCAAGCTCCTAGATGCATGCGCTTAGACATTGAGCATCAGGTCATCTCTGAAATTAAGAAATTGATTGATGTTGGCTGTATTACCAAAGAAAAGTATCCCCTGAAGTGAATCTGATCTTAAGGGTCAATCCACTGCAATATCTCATGACACGACCGATGCTATCTAAATGGTTGGCACATTTGTCCATGATTCTATCACAGTTCGATATCACATTCTCACCCCTCCTTGCGGTAAAAGGATGGGCACTAGTGGATTTCTTAGCAGCACACCCACTTCCTGCTGATTCCCCACTTAGTGATGACCTCCCCCATGAACCAATCATGAACTTAGGAGACACTAGCATTCACTGTTGGGAGATGTATTTTGATGGTGCAACTTCTTTCAAAAGAAGAAGAATCACGATCTACTCTTTCAGGAATTGCAGGGGTAGGAATAGTCCTTTTACCTCTAGACTGTGATGTGATGAGATTTTCATATCATAGTCTAATCCATGCACTAACAACAAAGCTGAATATGAGGCTCTGATTGCCAGTCTGGAGTTAGCCATTACACTATGCATTTTGAGCATCAATATCTTCAGGGATTCTTAATTAGTTATCAACCAAATTGCTGGGTCTTACAAAGTTTTGAAGCCTAAGCTCTATCATTACCACAAATATATCATGGAGTTGTTGACTCAAATCCCAGAGGTTACCATCTACAAGATTCTTCGAGGATGAAATGCAGTTGCAGATGCATTAGCCAAGCTTGCCAAAGAGCTGGCATGTCCAGAAGATAAGTCCATACCAATAAGGGTTCAAAATAGGCAAGTCCTACCTCTTATTGACGTTGAACTCATCGATAGACTCTCTCTTAAAGGGAAGGTTTCCATTGCTAAATACAGGCAAACTACCTCAAGAGAAGTCATTAGCCCATTAGGTGAAGTAGATGGCTCTCTCATACACTCTCATGGAAGGAACCTTATACCGACAGTTCTTTGATCATGTGTGATTATGTTGTTTGGACAAACACAAAGCCTTTAAGATCATGGCTGAGGACACTTAAGTTTATGCATAGCTCACCAATCAGGTCCGAAAGTGAAAGTCAAGTTCAAGAGACTAGGATACTACTGGCCTTCAATGATCACAGACTGCATGGAAATTGCTAAGAGATGCCACTAATGTTAGATGCACGGTGTGGTCTTACACTAACCACTCAACATTCTATATCATACATTGGCCTCATGGCCATTCAAGTGTTGGGATACCGACATAGTGGGCCCGATCGATCCTCTTTCTTCCAAGGGTCATCGGTTCATTCTAGCTGCCACTGACTACTTTTCCAAGTGGGTGAAGGCGATCCCACTCAGAGAGGTCACAACTCGTGCTCTAGTTTTTCAGTAATCATATCGTATATAGGTTCGATGTGCCTCGATGAATTATATTCTATTATGGTATTGCATTCAAGAGCAATAAAATCAACAGCATTGTCCAGAGACATAACATAGACTAAAGATATTCCACCATCTATTACCTGAGGGTAAATGGTTTAGCAGAAGTCTTCAACAAAACTCTCATCCATATATTAAAGATGACACTCAAAGACAACAAGCGGCAGTGGCATGAGCAGTTAGTTGAAGCCTTGTGGGCTTATCACACCACATACATGACTCTAACTCAATCTACCCCTTTCTCTTTAGTGTATGGGTCTGAAGGAGTTTTACCATTAGAAGTCCAACTCCCATCATTAAGGATAGCTGTGGGTAGTAAGATTACAATGGAGCAATGGTAATGCTTTGCTACCAAGTTTGAGTTCAGCTCATAGAGCTTTTTTCAAGTATGAGAGGTTATTTAGTTCTAAGAAGACCAATTATTACCCGTCGAAAGATGGGAGGCAAGTTTGAACCCACTTGGGAAGGCCCTTTTGCCATATAAAAGGCCTACAAAGGAGGATCCTATCAGCTTATAAATTGTAAAGGAGAGTGCCCTATTCTTCTAATCAATGGGCTCTATATAAAAAAATATTATCCCTAAATCTTGTATGAAAATAATTATGAATAAAACTTTCTTTCATTTCAAATTCCATCTCTTCATATTTGGTTAGAAATATCTTTGCTTGCAAATCCACCATGATGTGTTCATGGTAGGTGTAAGCGAACCTAAGTGGCATCCTATTCCTTCTTTCACAACATAAACACACGTGCATATTTTCTATCTCAGACTGCTGTGATGTGGGAGAAAGCCCTCTGCGACACTCTCTCATTAGCTGCTCTAGGTCGGGCTGACGTGTTACTCTGCTAGTGCATTACCCCAATGGTCCCTTGTTCAGAAAGATGTAAGTTAGCTATGCATTCTTTCCTAATTTGGTTGCTGCACACCGATGAACACCTTGTTAGCATGGTAGGCCTTACTACATGGTTGGTAAGTTACCCTCATGTTGGCTCTGTTTAAGAGGATGCAGGCCTGCTACACCTTCTACTTAAACTAGCCATCATGAACTCACTTGGTTGAGTATATATGACAAACATACAAACACATATCTTTTATCTCAGGTAACTTTGACATGGGAGCAAGCCCCTTATGGCACTCACTCAGTAGCTACTCTAGGTCGGGCTGATGTGTTACCTTGTTAGTGCATCACCCCAACGGTCTCTTATTCAGAAAGATGTAAGTTTGCTATGCTTTCTTTCTTGATTTGACTGCTGCACATCGATGAGCGCCTTGTTAGCATGGTAGGCCTTAATGCATGGTTGGTAAGCTACCCTCATGTTGGCTTCTTTCAAGAAGATGTAAGTCTGTTATACCTTCTTCTTGAACCATCCATCATGAACTAACTTGGTCGAGTTGAGGTTAGGGTAAGTTTTTATTGACCTTACTTTTGGAGTGAGCTCTCAACTTCCTCATCATAGATCTAGGACTCTTATAGACACTAAGAGTTTCTTAGTCTTAAGACACTTCTAGTGATTAGGTGAACACTTAACCTAACCCTAAAGACTTAGAGGAGTTAGCCATAAGAATTGGTTGTGCCTTAGGGATTTAGGAGGACTTGCCTACCCTATGGCTTAAACCCAATCCTTGCTTCTTTCTTTCAAACCAAATCTCAAAATCAAATCCAAATTCTAAAATCAAATCCAACTTCAAATGATTGAAACCCATGACTAAATTCAAACTCCAAATCCCTTCCTAAGCCCTTTGATTTTATCTTATGGGCTTAGCCTTAACCAAATTCAAATCAACCCCAATCCAATTGATTTCTCAATTATCAAATTCAATTTCAAATCAAATCCCAATCCAAATTCCAAATTAACTCCAAATGATTGAAATCCACAATTAAGTCCAAATTCCAAAATCTCTTCCTAAGCCATATGAACCACCTTCATATGTTTAGTCAAAACTCCTTCAAACTAACTTAAGCTTGGTTGATTTCTTTATAAATCAATATTCATTCATTTATATTTACAAATATAAATGAAATCAAAATTCAAACAATTCCAAATCAAATCAAAATAAATCAAACCAATTCAAAATCCAAGTTAGCCTTTTTGACCTACACCCCTAATTTGGTGAATTTGCTTCCAAATCACTCCAAACTTAAGTGATTTTCTCATGAACCATTTATGCCTTCATTTATATTCACAAATATAAATAAAATATAAATTCAAATGGTCCAAGCCAAATCCAAACCAAATCAAATTCATAATTTTAGCCCTTTTAGCCAAATTCTTGAACTTGGCTAAATGATACCCAACTCAATACAAAACTCATTGATTTCTTCATGATTCAATCATTCCTATAATCATTATCCCAAATAAAAGCATAAACCACCATTATCAAACCAAACTCAAGTCAACCCAAGTCAAGTCCATGTTGTCCCTTTTGGCTTGGAATTATCATATGAACCCAAACCCATTTGGCTCCAAACCACTTGTAATTGGATTTATATTTCAATCTTAGGCTCATGTGTGAGTTCAACTAAACTTGAATCAAGCCATGATCAAGCCAACCAACCTATTTAGGCTCACTTGAACTAAAGTTACCTAACAAACTTGTTTGAGCCAAGTTCTAATCTAACCCAAATTGAATTAAATCAAGCCCGTTAAACCTTCAATCATGATCATCAATCATCCTAGGGTGATCAATTGCATTGAATTGGGCCAAACTAAGTCAAACCTAGTCTTTGATTAAGTCAACATTTAACCCAAATGAAACCCAAACTAGCCAAAATCTACTCTATGCCAAATTAATTAAAACCATTGAGTCAAACCCACTCATAATCAATGATTGGATATGACAAAGCCATCAATTGAGCCAAACTAAGTCCAATTGGCCATTTGACCCAAGTTGACCCAAATTGGCCTAAAAAGCTAAAATGAGCCAAATTGTGATTTGATCCAAATTGATTGTAACCAATGGCTCAAGTTAATTCCAAATCACTTGTTGAACTTGACCAAAGCCATAATTGATCCCAAGTTGACCAATTGGTCAACTTGACCAAACCTAGCCCAAATTGACCTAAAGGTCAAATTGGCCAAAATTCAAATTAAATCCAAATTAAACCAAACCAAAGCCTACAGTCATTTTTCAATAGACCAATTGAACTTGTCTCAACACTTAACCCAACCCAATTTGACCCTTTTGAATTCAAATGAGTCAAATCCAAACCTAGGCCGAACCAACTCAAACCAATTGAGGCAAAACATTCCAATTCATCATATGAACCTAACCCAAGCTTTGGTTTTACCCAAATTGACCAATTGGTCAACCCAACCCAACCTAGCTTAAATTGAACCCATTTGACCAATCTGAGCTAAACCATTCAAATCAAATTTATGTAACCTTGTGGGTTGATCTAACTCAACCTAAACTCACCCTAGATCAGTCCAAGATCTCTCCAAAAGCTAAGTGGGCCCCACCCAAGGGGATTACTCATCAAACCATGTGATTTAAACTTTAAAACCAATGGATCCAAGCTAAAGTCAACTCTCCTATCCCTATGGCAACACCTTAGCACTCAATAGAAACTTCCCATGACCCACCTAGCCCACCTAACCCACCCTAAGTCAGCCAAGAACCTTCGGGAGGTGAGTTGACTCACCTCTAACCCAAATCGAGCACCCATTGGATAGAAACTTTGCAACCCTTGCACAATGGATCCATGGAAACATCCCATCACTTCTCCCATCCCTGGCATGTGACCTAACCTTGATGGAGACAAGTATGGCGGTGAACTATCACAAATCATACACACATTGCCATACATCCATCATGAGCAATTGAGGGGTATACCCCCTCAATTCAAACACAAAACACAGTGAATTGCATCAAGAGACTTCCTAAGCCAATTCTGAAGCCCCTTAGAGTGATCCCAAGCATCCTCAGGCCCTCCTCGATCGGCATTGCCCATTCCTGAGCAAAGCCAAAATAGGACATCCTAATCTTGAGCAATACTCCCTCATTTTGCAATCAAACTCAAAATCCTCTTACCCACTACGGTGAAATATTTTTTATCTTCATCTATCTTGAAAAGTAAATGAAAATAAAAATACATGCTATGTTGGACACCACATAGATCCACATATGTTCTTATTAAGGTGATCTAATACAACATTGAGGAATGATATACTATCTCGAGAGATAGAAGTTATCATCCTACAATGGACCTAATCACCTAATAAGGACTCCTAAAGACAATGGGTCTTCAGATGTACTAGAGATTCTTCCCCTACTTTATATGAAAAAGTAAAGCAAGTTTTATATTTAATCGGGTTCATTAAGTTTCCTATGGAGGCAAGTCCCCATAGTTAATTACATCTTAAGAAATAAGATTCCTTAAGAATACTCTTAATTAAGGCAAATGATCATTATCTCCAAAGATTTCAAAGATAAGACTATCAATAAATTGATTATTTTTAGAAGATCTAGTGGAATTGATCGAAAAGATAGAGTTATTATCAAAATGAAAGGGAGATGAATAGGGGATGCTTATTATACTAGGAAGCCTTGTAAGCATCCCAAACTATCCTATTGTTGGGCTTTATATTTTTGAAATTTGAAGAGAGATAATTATTTGAGGTGAATTTTTATTAGAATCTAGGGCTTACGATTCCACAACACAGGATCATGAAAATACCTAAGAGGTAAGGATTTATGCTTATAGCCCACGAAGGGAAACAATCACCTTATAACCTAAATCTAGGGAGCTTTGGTGAGGACCAGAGCATGACCTAAATCTAAGGCAAAAATGGGTATATGGTTTACCTCCACAAGAGAGGATAAACCACCCGACTATTGGATCTACAACCACCTGGGGGTGGCTGCTAATTAACTCCTCCTATGATTTTAAATACATGTAGGTAAGTCATATGCTTTGCAAGATAGCTAGAATATTATTTATTTAGAAAGAGACTAAGTCCTTAAAAACACTCTCTAAGAGACTAGATCATGTAGGGAATGAATAATGACTTAAATCTAATACAAATTTTGTTAAGTTTTTATTTTTATTTTTGGACAATTCATTTGACACAGTTAATGAGATTCATATGCCTAATGCATAAGAAATTGGTTATGGGACAAAATCAGCAAGAAGGAGGTGTGTTTCCACCATGGCTCTCAAAGGTCAAGCCATTTTATCTAAAAAGGTGGAAGCTCTCCATTAGCAAGAGTGAAGCAAGATGTTATTTTATGTATGATGTGAGACATACAATATCCAGCTAAGGGATTGCTAAATCAATTATTTCTTAATTTATGTCCTCAGCTTTAGGTGAGGTTATGAGTTGTTAATTTTAATTTTGAGTTGATAATTGGATAGAATATTTTTTTCCTAAGAGCCTAATTGCATCCAGGCCATTCATTAAAGTAAGGAAGAAATAAGGAAAATCATGTTATCTTAATGCACAAACTAAACAAATATCAAATAATTTTATAAAGCTAGTGCAAAATAATAAGAGGCCGATATGGTCGGGCTCCACTGCACAAATCCAAAAGAAATATGGGTAGCCAAGTTCTACCCTTATACAACCGGGTTAAAAATGAATAATTACAATTTAGAAAGAATTCATGTTATGGGGGGTCTTCATTCTTCATTTCTTTTGTTCTTCTTTACTTCATATTTTTTTTTCTTTCTTTCTTCTTTCTTCTTTCTTTCATTCTTTTGGTTGGTTGAGGTATGGTTGCTCTAAAGACTTAACATGGTGCATAAGACATGGTCTTATGACCAATGTTCATCCTAATTCTCCCATATCATTCATTCCAAATCTTAATTGCAAAAATATACATTAAAAGGGAAAGATAAATCTATGTAAAACCTACAAAATAGAGATTAGCTAAACATACCATATAATCCCAAGTGGTTATAGGAATAAATTGGACTTAGTACCCCACACATGGGTAACCAAGTCCACCTATCATAATTTGGATTATGCTTAGGGGTGTAAGCAACCTATACAGCAAAAGTATTTATATTTTTATTACAGTGCCCAATCCCCTACAGAAGATAATTATCAGATTAAGATCATCCTATCATCTAGTATACACACATACACCCTAACATCCAGTCTAAAATAATATATCACAAAAAATTAGGTATCAAACCATGCATAGTCCCAACATAGAGCTGGAAATGGTGACTTAGCCTAATGTGTGTGCCATTTAAGGCTTGTGTGGAAAGTCTTAGCTAGGCTTTAAGGTTGGAATTTTCTAAGTGTGAAGGATTCAATTTAGAGGGTGGTATCATTTAAGTAGTTGATTTGTTAATTTTATTTGATGATTTGATTTGGTTTGAATGAAGCTACACTTAATTACTAAGTGTTGTAAAGAGAAGAAAAGAGAAGAGAACTTCTCTTTCATTCCTACCTTAAAGTAACTTTTAAGTTAGATTCATTAATGATTTTTTTTTAGTGAATATTTTATTATGTGTTTTAATTAATACTAAGTTTAGATTTGCTCTAAATAAACTTATTCAATAAGAAATGCATCTTAAGATTAATTAAAGTGAATTACTATTATAAAACACACAACCATTTATTTCTTTCCAACATGTATGCCATGCATATGAAATGATCCTAAGCATAGTTATATATGTAAATGCAAATCTTAGCACACCTTAATGATGAAAGCAAAGAGATATTATTTAGGAAAATTTGAACATTCCATGAATGTATGATTTTGTTATGTGGAAAAGAGAAGGATTCTTTTATCCATTAAACAAATGCGCATTTATATGTATGAAAGACATAAGTGAGTACATCTCCATTATTTTCTACACCAGGGGTATAAGGCACAAGAACTTCTTGGGGCTACTTAAAGCCTTGCAACCTCGGGATGTCCAGACTAATATACTACTTTTCTTAAATACATGCACTTTTACAAAAAGAAAACAAATGGATGAAGAATCATGCAAAATATTTTTGTTTGTCTATTTGATTTTAGTTGTATCATTTACATGTGCAATGTGAGTATCCTTCCTAAGTCATAACATAGAGGCGTATAGCAATAGATTTAAGCAAGTTTTATGTTCTTTTCAAATGAACTATACACTTTGCAATCCTATACAAACCCTTGTTAAAAAAGAGAAGAAAATCACTTAACACATTTTTATGCTATAATCACATGCAAGCTCATAAGTATTTATAAGTAGCATACCTTCATTTATAATCTTTGATTTATAAGTTTTGAAAATAATTTTTGATTTAATAGTTATAATAGCCACTCATATTCTTACTTTAGCCAAAGCATGCAATTTGACATAAAGGAAATATTTCATTTTAATTGATTTTTCAAAAAGATATGAATGCATGATTTTATATGGCATACAATATTTTGCATGCTTGGAAAGAAATAAAGTGATGTAAGCATGTAACTTCATTCACCCTAATTAATTCTTAAAGACAATATTATAAAATAAGATCATTTAAAGTGAATCAACATTCTTTAAGAGATTTTTATTTTTGTTCTGAATTTGATTTGAGTATGATTTGTGAGAAAGGGTTTGCTGGTCCTAACCTATTTCCCCCATGTGTGAATTGATTTAGTTTAATTTTAGAATAATTAGGTTGATTTTATGTGTTGTTTAGGTTAATGTGTAAATTAAATCCATTAATTACCCCTTTCTTATACCACTTTAACATAATTAGTCAAATAATTATGAGCTAACATATGATATGCAACCACATGGAAATTAAGTCAACAATGCACCTAAGAAAGAAAGGGGCCTAATGCAATTGGCTCACAATTATTGATTAATTAAGCTAAAGGATTTAATTAAGTACTTTCATGACCTTCTCACACATGTGGATTGAAAATGATTTCTTTAAAATTACCTTAGGCTTTTGAACACCTAAGGATCTACTCAGCAAGAGGTTGAATAAGTTCAAATTGGTTTTGAAAATTTGATTAAGCTAATTAAGTAGATCATTAGTGAATTAATCCTTAATTATGTTTGGATTAATGAAGAAATGGGGCTTAGGGAATAACTTAGGGGAAATAGCCCAAACCCATTCCATAAATCTCCTACTTACTTAAATAAAGTTTAATTATCTCAATTAAGTGATTAAACCACTGTTCAAATGCTTAATTACTCTTAATTACATAAAGAGGGTGATTAGGGATTCATTAATTGATTTTCCTAATTTACTAATTAATAATTTCCAAGAAAATTAAGTGAGGTAAAGTCATCCCCCTAAACATGTCCGTGAAATTTGAAATTAATTAATTAAGTAACCAGGGAGTAATTTTGGTAATTAGATTTTTATTTAAACCCTAATTAAGGAAAATCCACTATTCAAAATCAATTAGAAATAATTTTATTGGATTCCCCCTTTGAATTATCTTTAAAATGAACTTGAGTTTGTATTTTTCTGATTTTTTTACATTTAATTATGATTTTATAAAGTTTTTATGATTAATGGATAATTAAATACCCTAATTAATTAACAAATCCCTTCAGTGCCACGTGGGTTGCTGATGTGGCCCACACTTTCCACGTGGCATGATGGATTAGTTATTTAAGCTATCACATCGTGCGTCGCATCAGCTGGCAGTGTGACGCGCTTTCCCCTAGGCCTTCTGATCAAGGATCGAACGGCTAGGATCAAACCCGTAGTTATAAAGAATTAAATCAATGGATCTAGCATGTTTTAATCAGGTCCATCCATCCAATGGACGACCCATGATTCATCCTTGCCTAAGCCTATGGGAGATGAAGACCGTATGTCCTCCATGGCTTGATCCGAGCTCACTTAAGCTTGGATTAGGCTGAGATTCAATCCACACCATCTAGAAGCATAGGGAAGAACATCCAACGATTGAATTCTATTAGGGTGACAATTCCCTTAACAAAAGACCAAGCAATTTTCAACTTAAGCTCGATTTTGAGTCCTCACCGGAGGCTATCACCAGCACTTCCAACAAAGGAGGTAGCTTCGTCTAGTTGAGATGAAGCTATGTTGAAGGTTTCAAGCTTCAATTTGATATAGATCGCCCAATTAGCCAAGCTCCCCTTCAATGGCTTGCGGCTTCAATCGAACTCCCCCTTCCCGTGGCTTGGAGACTTGGGAAAAGCTTTGGGTAAGCTAGACTTGGTTCTTGATGGTGCTTGTAAGAGAAATTGAGGTTTGATTGAGGATTGAGTGAATTTGAAATTTCTTCCACCTCCTTTATTTTTGGCTTAAGCAAAATCGAGAGAGGGAAATTAGAGAGAGCTTGAAAATGCTTAGGGAACTTTGTGAATGATTGCTTTTGATCCTCTCAGCTTAATCGAATGTTAGAGACTTTTTTTGAGTGGGAATGAGGGGGAGTACATCTCCCCCTACTTGGATCGGATGGCCAAGGCTTGCTCTTCTATTTTGTATCAATTGATGAGATTGAATGGGTTATTTAGGTAGCTAGGAGTTCCATGTGCTTATGTTTTGGTAGAGGAGTGGAATGGAGGAGGTGCACATATGTTAAATGAGTGTGGGAGGTGATCCAAGTGGAGAATTTTGATTGGAGTGGTCAGTTTGGCCATGGATTGGGTCATGGATAATCAAAACCCATTGGGTCATGTTCACCACCCTCCTTAGTGTCCATGTGGTTCACAAGAAGGATGTCAAGTGGCCATGAAAAGGAATTGACCAAAATTCTAGTGGATTTAGCCATAAGTTACCCTTTGACCCAAGTGTAAAATGATCATTTGGCCTTGATTTTGATTTGGGCAGATTAGAGATGTTTCAAAAATAGGTTGGGCCAAATTTCAAAGAATTTGGAGTTGATTTGATATAATTTGGCTCAAGTTGACCCATTTAGGTCAAAATGGCTTGGGCCAAGTTGACCAATTGGCCAAATTGGGTCAAACCATGGGTTAGGTCAAGTTCAAATGATCATTTGGAATGATTTGGTATCATTGGTTTGGTTTCAATTTGGTTTAGATTTGGTTTTGGTTCATTTGAGTTCACTTAGATCAAATGGGTCAAGTTGACCAATTTGACCTATTTAAGCTAATTGGGTTACTTCATGGGTTGGTTTAGGCTTCGATGATTATTTGAAATTTTTTGTTAGCTTTAGTTTCAATCAATTTTGGTTTGGTTTGATTTCAAGTTGATTTGAGCTTTTAGGTCAAGTTGGGTTCATGATCAATTGGGCTAGGTTGGGTCTAGTTGGCCAATTGAGACTTTGGTCAAGTTCAACGAGTGATTTAGAATCAATTTGACCCATTAGTTGCAATTAATTTAGCTTAGATCAAGTTTTGAACCATTTTGACTTTTTAGGTCAACTTGGGTCAAGTGGCCAATCGGGCTAGGTATGGTTCAATTGATGGTTTGGTGAAGTCCAATCGTTGATCATGAATTGGTTTAGATCAATAGTTTCAATCAATTTGGCCTATGGTGGATTTTGGCTAGTTTAGGTTAGGTGTTGACTTGGTTTGACCTAATTTGAGTTATTGATCATCCTATGATGATTGTTGTTCACAATTTGAGGCTTAGATGGGCTTAGTTCAATCTAATTTGGGTAGGATTAAAATTTGGCTCCAAAAGGTGCTTTAGGTCACTTTGGGTCAAGTGAGCCTAAGTGGGTCAATTGGCTTGATCAATGCTTGATTCAAGTTTAGTTGAACTCGCATATGGACTTATGATTGAAATATAAATCCAATTGCAAGTGATTTATAGTTAAATGGGTTTTGATTCATTTAACAATTTCAAGTTCAAAGGATGAACATGGGTTTGAGTTTTGAATTTAGGTTTAGTTTGATGATTGAAGTTTATGTTTATATTTGGTTTTATGATTAAATGATTGATTGTTTGAAGAAAAAAATCCAAAGGTTTGGATTGATTTGAGTTTGATTTAGCTAAATTCAAGAATTTGACTTAAAAGAGTTTATGTTGGGTTTAGGTTGAGTTTGAATTTGAGTTTTGAAATTGGTTTTGGCTATTTGAATTTATATTTCATTTATATTTGTAAATATAAATGAGAATATAAATGGGTTATGAGAAAATATTTTGAATTTGAAGTGATTTGAATTTGATTTGGTAAAGTTCAAGAATTTGACTTGAAAGAATTTAGGTTGAATTTTGATTGGGTTTGGATTTGAGCTAAGTCCATAAGATGAAATCAAAAGGGCTTAGGAAAGATTTTGGATTTGATTTAAGATTTGAGAAAATCAATTAGGTTGTAATTGATTTAAGATTTGATTTGGAATTGATATGAATTTGAAGTTGATTTGAATTTGAGGTTGATTTGAATGTGAAGTTCATTTGAACTTGAGGTTGATTTGAATTCGAAGTTGATTTGAATTGGAAGTTTGACTTGAAAGAAGGAAGTAAGGATTTGGAAGCTATAGAGCAAGTTTTCCTAACACCCCTAAGGCATAACCTCTTCCTATGGCTAACTCTTCTAAGTCTCTAGGGTTAGGTTAAGTGTTCACCTAATCACTAGAAGTGTCTTAAGACTAAGGAAGTCTGAATGTTTAAGAGGAGTCCTATGTCTAAGATGGAGAAGTTGAGAGCTCTCTCCAAAAGTAAGGTCAACACCCACACTTTCACCATACTTCGTCGAAGCCAAACGAGTCATCTCCCGAGCTCTCGAGTGGCCAGAGGTGCATTCAAAGTCGAAGCTCCTACATGCTTGAGGTGGTTGATCTAGCATTCCACACCAAATTAAGCCCATCACAGGCCTTGCCTCACTAGGCTGCTACCCCACAACCAGGACAATAGCTCTAGTGAGGTAATTTTGCAAATCGAGCCTTGAATGAAAAAATGGGTTGGTATTTTGTGAAGTAAATTTGAATCTCATGCGAATTTGACCATTGGATGTGCATCCCTCTTCTATGGGATGTTTGATCCCAATTCGGTGAGCTTGGATCGAACAGGAAAGATGACGGTTTTTCACCTCTCACAAAGAAGGAAGATCATACGCCAACCATTTTGTATGATTGGAATGGACGGCTGTGATTAGATCACGGTAGATCCCCATTATTTTCTCCCTTAGCTCGATTTGATCTGTGAAAGATCTGATCGTGAAAGCACATTCACCATGAGATATGTATGTGACTACTTAAATTTCCAATCCTATCATGTCATGTAGAAAGCGTGCTACGTCAACTGCCACATGGCTTGACGGGATTTATGCTTTAATTATGCTATTTTTAATTAATTTTTAAGGCTGAAACTTCCTAAATTCATAACTAATTGTACAAAAATAAAAAAAATGCAAACTTTTGGTCATTTTAAAAGTATTTCAGAGTGGAATCTAAGAAAATTATTATTAATTGATTTTGATAAGTGATTTTGGTTTAATTAAAGGTTAATTAGAAATCTATATAGCTTAATTACCCCTTAATTAAGCATCCAATTAATCTCAAATTTTTTATGGATGTCTAGGGGGATGACCTCTGCCTCCTTATTTTTTGGGATTTTATTGGTTGCTTAATTAGAAAAATTAATTGATTAAGCCTTAATCACTCTCTTAATTTAGTTAGTGATAATTAATGAATGAATAGTAGTTTAATTAATTATTTAAGCCTAATTACCTTTGTGGAATAGTAAGGAAACTTAGTGAGTGTGATTGGGATATTTTTCCTAATTCATTTCCTAGATTTCCTTCACTTTTTGGAATTAACTTAATTGATGATTAATGAAGTAATTAATTACTTATTTAATTAATTAATCTTGAAGATAAAAATCAAAGCCTAATTGAGGGTTTGAAATGGCTTAGGGATTGACGATTGAGGTCTTGTCCTTGATTCCTTTCCTTAAGCTAATTTCAGCATTCTAATCAAAATATAATCAAAGAATTCAATCAACTAACTAATAAGCTTGATCTAACTCAATCTAAAATCCACCTCACACCTAAGCAACCTTTAATTGATCTTGGGTAGCTCTTTGGGTGTTCAATAACCTAAGGTGAGAGATAATGAAATTTTGGTTAGCTCACATGTGTGAGAAAATCATAGAAGTATTTAAGTGAGATCCCTTAAGCCTAATTAACTATTAATCATAAGTCAATTGCACCCCTTTCATTTCTTAGAGCATTTACTTTTTATGTGGTTGCATATCATATTGGCTTATTATTAACTATTTAATTAACTTAAGGTGATATAGGTAAGAGTTAATTAATTCACTTAATTCATACTTTAACCTAATTAAAACATAAAATCAATCTAACTATTCTTCATTAAACCAAATTAATTCACACATGGGGAATTAGATTAGGATTAGGAAACCTCTTTCATATTTCCTAAAACAAATCAAATTCAAAGTTAAAAGTGTCTTTAAAGAACTTTGGTTTATTTTAAATTATCTTATTTAATATGATTGTCCTTAGGAATTAATTAGGATGAATGAGATCATGTGCTTATATTTCTTTATTTCTTTCCAACCATGTTAAATATTACTTTCCATGTGAAATCATGCATTCATTTCTTTCAAAAAAAAATCAAATAAAAATGGTTTCTTTTATGTCAAATTGCATGTGTTGACTTAAATTAAAATAGATGTGACTATTTTCACTATTAAATCAAAAGCTATCTTTAAAAGCTCATAAATCAATTATAATAATATGAAGTTAAGTTAATTACATGTATTTATAAGTTTGCATGTGTTGATAATATAAGGTATGTAATAGGAAGTTCTCTTTCTTTACCTTACATGAATTTATATGGTATTTACAAATGTATAGTTCATTTGAAAAGAACACAGAATTTGCCTAAATCTATTCTTATGCATCTCTATGTTAATACTTAGAAAGAATTTCATATCACATATATAAATCATATAATCAAATCAAATATGACTTCTTGCATGACTTCTTATTCTAATGGTTATTTTTATACATTCATATATATCCGATAAAAGTGGTATATTAGTCTGCACACCCAGGGACTGTGAGGCTTTAAGTAGCCCTAAGTAGGTCTTATACCATACGCCTATGGTGCAAAAAATAATGGTGACATACTTACTTAAAACTCTTATACATATGTATGTATGATGTGGCCAATGAATAAGAATCATAATTCAAACACAACTTTTGCCTTGGTTTTTCCTATCCTTATAGTTGCTTATACATATACATGTATTTAAAAAAATGGTATATTAGTCTGGACACCCAGGGCTACGAGGCTTTAAGTAGCCTTAAGTAGGTCGTGTACCTTACGCCCCCAGTGCAAATAATAATTATGACGTACTCACATAAAAATTTTATACATGTGAATGTGCACTTAGCTAATGGATGAAAAATCCTACTTTTTTATTAAAAAAGGCATGCATTCATAATTCAATAAAATGAAATATTGAAATTCTAAACATACTTCTTTGCATTCACATTTAAGTGTGCTAAAACATACATTATATGTATAGGTATGCTTAAGATTTAATCATATGCATGATGTACAAGATGGAAAAAAATGAATGAATGTGTTATATGATAGTAATTCATTCTAATTAATCTTAAGATGCCTTTCTTATTGAATAAGGTCATTTAGAGTAAACCTAAACTTAGAATTAATCAAAACATGTAATAAGCTATTCACTAAAAAGAATTGATCAACTTGCTTTAGAAATGACTTAAGGTAGGGATGAAGAGAGGTTCCCTCTCTTTCTTCTCTTTAAAATACTTAGTTGTTTAGTGTAAGCCATATGAAAAAAAATATTAAGTAAAATCTCCAAATCAATTAAATCACTTAAAGAGAAATCAACCCTTTATAAATTAAATCTTTCAAACTTAGCAAAGTTATGACTCTAAAGCCTAATTTGAACATACCACACAAGCCTTGATGCACATACTTTAGACTATGTCACCACTTCTAGCTTTATGTTAGAATGGTGTATGGTTTGATGTATGCTTATTTTGTGATGTATTATTTTAGACTAGATATTAGGGTGTATGTTCATAGTCTGGATGTTAGACTGCCATTAGTCTAATCATATTTTCTACAAGGGGTCATGCTTACAGGGCCGTTGTAATAAAAATATAAATACTTTTGCTATGCAGGTTGCTTATACCCCTAAGCATAAGCCAAGTTAGGACAGGTGGGCTTGGTTACCCATATGTGGGGTGCTATGTCAAAATTATCTATCTAACTGCTTGGGTTATAGGGTGTGTTTAGCTATTATCATTTTTGCAGGTGTAGCTAGATTTACTTTCCTTCTTTTAATGTAATTTTATATTAAGATTATGATAAGTGTTATGGGATATTAGTATGAGCATTGGTTATAAGACCCAATATTATGTGCCATGTGATTCCTTTAGAGCAAGCACAACCAAATCAAGATAAAAATAATAATAATAATATTAATAGAAAGAAATGGAGCAAATCAAAATGAAGAAATGAAAGATGAAGAATGAAGAATGGAGGATGAAGAATGAAGACCCCCATAACACTTATCATTTCCTAATTGTAGTTATTTGTAATCTAGATTATATAAGGGTAGAGCTCGGCTACTCACATTTCTTTTTTAGTTGTATGGCGGCACTCAATCGTATAGAGCTCTTATTCTTTTGCGATAGCTTTATAAAATTATTTGATATTTTGTTTAGCTTGCTCATTAGAAAAAGCATGTATTTTCATAGTTTCTTTATGATTGGTGATTGCTATGTGGCCTAGATGTGATTAGGCTCCTATATTTAAAAAAATTTTTCTACCCAAACTAACAACTCATAACTAAATCTCTAAATAACTCATAACCTCATGTAAAAGCCTAGGCATTAAATCAAGATAATAAAATATTTAGCAATCCCTTAGCTGGGTGATTGTATGTCTTATATCATGCATAATCATGTTGTTTCACTCTTGTTAAGAGAGAGCTTCCATCTTTGCCAAATAGTAATGAGCTTAACCTTTAAGAGCCTATGATAGAAGAATACCACATTCTCTTTTGATTTGGCCTATAATCAACTTCTCATGCATTTAAGCATACAAAATCCCATAACTTATGTCAAAACAAAGAGACCCAAATTAAATAAAATTTGATAAAAATTTGTAATAGATTTAAGTCATTATTCATACCCCTCATGCTCTAGTCTCTTAGGGAGTGGGTTTAAGGACTTAGTTTATTTCCTAAATAAATAACAGCCTAACTATCTTGCAATGCATATGACTTGTCTACATGGTTTTAAAATGTAGGAGTTAGGTGATCAATGTTAATAAGTCCAGATGGTGATGGTTTACTCTCTCTTGTGGAGGTAAACAATATACCCACTTTCACCTTAAATTTAGGTCGTGCTTTAGCCCTCACCGAAGCTCTAAATTTAGGATCCGAGGTTACTATTTTCATTTACGGGCTACAAGCATAAATCTTCACCTCTTAGGCATATCCATAGACATATTGTGGAATTATAAGTCCTAGATTTCTAATAAAATTCTAACTCAAATAAATATCTCCTGAATTTCAAATATATAAAGTCCAACCATAGGATAGATTGGAGGGCTCACTAGGTTTCCTAGTATCATGAGCACTTCTTATTCATCCCCTTTATTTTGATAATTACTTTCCCCTTTTGATCCATCCCACTTGATCTTCTAAAATACAACCAAGTTATTTATAGTCATGTCTTTGAATTCTTTAGAGATAATAATTGCCTACTTTAATCAAGAGTATTCTTAAGGGATTCATTTTTTTTAGTATGTGATTAACTATGGGGGCTTACCCCCATAAGGAACTTTAAAACCTAATTTAAATAAACCCTACTTTATTTATCTGTCTAAAGTAGGGGAAAAATCTTAGGTATATTCAAAGACCCATCATGCCTTAAGAGTCATTATTATGTGATTAAGTTCATTGTAGGGTAGTGACTTCTATCTTTCAAGATAGTACACTATTCCTCAATGTCATACTCGATCACCTCAATAAGTACATCCTTAGATCTACATGGTTCCCCCTCACATATACACACACACCCAAACATAAAAATAAACACCAGCTTCCAGACTTTTCTCTGACTATCATGCGGTAGTCCTTCTTTTGATTCCACTTGGTAGTCAAGATCGATAACAATCGAGTGAGGAATGTGACTATCTAAATTAGTTTTATAAAGAGATGTAAGTCTATATTTTTTTTAGACATTGCATAATGACGCACCTTTGGTGTTTTCCATGACGGACCCATAGATACACACCTTGGTAGATGTAAGATGCTATGCTTTTCCTGAGAATAATACTATGGCTTTCTTTTATAGAGTTATGGATAAAACCCCTAGCAGTACCTCCCCTGTGGGCACTCTATTTGAGTCATGTCCTTAGCGACCCCATTTAGACACTACCTTGGTTACTTTTGAACTGGACAATCCCGCTTTTCTAGTAGCCACCCCCATGGTTGTATAATTTGTCTTAAGGATAGCGATTCTTTGGTAAGAAGTAAGATGGACTTTGATATAACCTCTTCTCAAGATTGCACCAAGAGGGTCCACTAAAACATAATAACAAAACATATATATATATATATATATATATATATATAAATATATATATATATATATATATATATATATATATATATATATATATATATATATATATATATGTTCTCTTATGGATTAAGAAGAAAATAGTGGCACCTTTTCCCAAGCAATCTATCTTTATTTAGCAAACTTATAGAATTGAAACTATCCATTGATTTGTACATCAAGATTGATTTATATTAGCTTCTTAGTGGATCCATACATCGATTTAAATGAAATTTATTTTGACTATTCAAATGACATTTGTAAATTTGCTTAATAACAGTGATTTGTGATATCAACTAATCAATTTAGTGGTTCCTTATTGAAATTTATAAGTCAAGCTTTCTTCCTAACTGAACATTGCACTAAAGGCATCTTATTGGATACATTGATGGTCTAGACTATCCCTTTGGATTTGTACCAAGATAAATAGGCTAATGTTAGCCCCTTCTTAGTTGATCCATCGCACACTGATAGGGTCCATTTTGTTAAATCCATCATCCTCTCCCTAGTGGATCCTTAAACCATAAGTCAACAAATCAAATTAAATTATCATCACTAGTGGGTGCCCCACCAATTAAATTAAACATTCCTCTTAGAGGCATGAATTATCCTCTAAGGGAGCCCTCAAAATCAAACAATCAAATCATCCCTAATGGATGATCAACATGCTTCGAAATGGGTTCTTATTCATCCCTAGTAGATCTTTTCTCTCCAAATCATATAAAAATCAAACTTTTATCTTCTATGGATCACCTATTTCCTGGGAAGGTTCACATGCTTGATCCTTAAGGATCCTTCCTTCCTCTCTATGCCCTAAGCATAAGTTGATTTGCATTGCACTAAGAACTTGATTCCTTCTACATCTCAGGTTTAGGAGTATATCAATTCTATTATAAGTAAAAAGAGAAAGTCAAGGTTGTCGGCTCCTTTTGGTTGTAATCCTTCGAAAGTTGTTGATCGTCTTGGTCACATAAATGTGCACCTAAAATTAACACCACACCTATGGCTTTATTTTGATTGATCTCAACTTCCTCATCATAGATCTAGGACTCTGATACTAAGAGTTGTCTTAAGACACTTCTAGTGAATAGAAGAACACTTAACCTAAGCCTAGAGACTTTGAAGGATTAGCCATAGGAAGAGGTTATGCCTTAGGGATTTAGGAAGACTTGCCTACTATGGTGTTTATTTTTGGTTGGTTTCACAACCTAAATCTAAGGCAAAAATGGGCATTTATTTTTCTTCCACAAGAGAGGACAAACCACCACTACATTGACACCAACCCATTTTCCTTTTAAATTCATGTAGGCATGTCATATCCTTTATGAAAGATAGCTAGACTATTATTTATTTAGAGAGAGACTAAGTCTTTCAACTCACTCCCTAAAGAGACTAGATCATGTAAGGGTATGCTATAAATGACCTAAATCTAATGCAAATCATATTACATTTTATTTTCATTTTTTGGACAATCATTTGACTTAGGCTTATAGGATTCATATTCCTAATGCATGAGAAGTAAGATTATTAGCCAAAATCACTAAGAATGGAGGAGGTTTATTTCTACCATGGCTCTCAAAGGTCAAGCCAAGTTTCTCTAGCAAAAGTGGAAGCCCTCCAATCAAGAGTGAAAATAATATACATTTGTGCATGATGTTACAAAAGAAGTATACATCCAGCTAAGGGGTTGTTAATTCTTTTATCTTAACTTTACCTTAAGCTTTAGGTGAGGTTATGAGTTCTTTATTTTTAATTTTTAATTGTTAAATTGGTAGAAGATTTATTTTTCCCTAAGAGCCTAATCCACATCTAGGGCAAACATCATGCAAGGAAGAAACTAGGATGTCATCTTAATGCACAAGCTAAACAAATCATCAATCAATTTATAAAGCTAACGTAAAAGAATAAGTGACCATTTATGATCGGGCACCACCGCACAAACCTGAATATAAATTGGGTAGCCGAGCTCTACCCTTATACAACCTAGATTACAAATGAATTAAGTACAATTAAGCAAGGAACTCATTATTGTGGGGCTCTTCAAGCATCATTTCTTCTTTCTTCTTTGGTTCCTTTTTTTAGATGGTTAGAAGGTGGTTGCTCCAAAGCCTTCACATGGTACATAAGATGAGATCTTATGACTAATGCTCATCATAATCCCCATAACAATCATTCCAAAATCCTAATTATAAAAATTACATAAAAAGAAAAATTAAATCTAGCTAACACCCGTAAATAAGATTAGCTAAACAAACCAAACAAATCCCAAGCATGTATATTGAGCTTATCACCCAAAACATGGGTGACTAAGTCCACCTGGCCTATTGAATTATGCTTAGGGCACACTGCACAAGAAAAGCATTTATATTTTATTTATTAGATCTTAAGCACAATAGAAAGAATAATTAGACTAAATCAACCTATCATTAATTCTACACACATTCACCCTAACATCCAGACTAAATCATATATCATAAAATAAAAGTAAACATCAAACCATACACTGCCCTAACCTAAGGCTAGAAGTGGTGACCTAGTCTAAAGTGTGTGCTTTTAAGGTTTGTGTGGTATGCTTAGCTGTAGTTTTAACTTAGAATTTTCTAAGTGTGAAGAATGTTCAATTTAGAGGAGGGTTTCATTTAAGTGATTTAGTTATTTTGGGTTGATTTTATTTTATGTTTTAATTAGGTTCAAGTGAATCCTACAATTAATAATTAAGTTGTAAAGAGAGGGAAAGAGAAGAGAACTTCTCTTTCCTTCCCTAACCTAAGTAATTTCTAAAGTGGATTCATGTTTTAGTTTTATTTAGTGAATATTTTTTTATGTGTTTTAATTAATCCTAAGTTTAGATGAACTCTAAACAAATATATTCAAAAAGAAAGACATTTTAAGATTAAATAAAGTGAGTTAATATCACAAAACACACATACTTTATTTCTTTCCCAACATGTATAACATGTATATGAATAAATCCTAAGCATTTCTATACATACCATATGGGAATGTTTATCACACTTTATGATGCATTCTAAATAAGTTACTTAAGAAAATTTGAATGTTTATGATGTATGATTTTCATTAAGTAGCAAAGGGGTTTCTTATCCAATTTTTCACATACACATACGAATGTGTGAACGACATAAGTGAGTATGACACCATTGTTAACCAGGGGTGTAAGTTACAAGACCTACTTAGGGCTACTTAAAGCCTCACAATCTCAGGATTGTCCAGACTAATATACCACTTTCCTTAAGTAAAAGAAATAAATGGAAAAGAAAGAATTCAAAAGTTTGTGTTGGTTGATTTATTTTTATTTATGCAATTTATATGTACAGGTGTAGGTATCCTTCTTAAATAATAGTATAGGAATGAATAGGATATGGAATTAGGCAAGTGTTAGATTCTTTTCAAATGAACTAAACACTTTACCAAGTCCTATTCAAAACTATACTAAAAGAGGGGGAGAAGGAAAACTACATTAAGCACATCCTTATATTTTACTCACATGCAAACTTATAAGTAAGATATAAGTAACACACTTTTAGTTTTGATAATTGATTCGTATATTTTGAAAATAATTTGGATTTAATAGTGATAATAGCCACTTATATTCTTACTTTAGCCAAAATATGCAATTTGACATAAAGGAAACATTTTCATTTTAAATTTGATTTTTAAAAAGCATGAATGTATGAAATCATATGACACACACATTTAGCATGTTAGGAAAGAACTAAAGTAATAAAAGCATGTAAACATATTCACCTTAATTAATTCCTAAAGACAATCTTATGAAATAAGAAAGCTTAAAGCAAATCAAGGTTTGTTTAATGTGATTTTTGTTTTATTTTGAATTTGATTTAATTTGGAAAATGTGAGGTGAGTTTGCCATTCCTAACCTTTTCCCACAAGTGTTTGATATTTTTTTTCAATTTTTAGGTGATTAGATTCATTTAATATTTTGATTAGGTTAATGTAAGAATTAAGCATGTTAATTACCCCTTACCTACACCACCTTAGCATAGTTAATCAAATAATTATGAGCTAATGAGGTGACATAAAACCACACAAGGAATTTAAATTAGTAATGCACCTAGGAGGAAAACGTTCTAATGCAATTTGGCTCATGATTAATGATTAATTAAGCTAAGGGGTTTAACTTAAGTAATTTTGAAACACCCCTCACACATATGAGTTGAATTTTGGTTTCCTTAATTTTACTTAGGCTCTTGAACACCTAAGTATCTACCCAAGAAGAATTAATTGAGTTTTGGAAAGTTTTAGAATTTTATGAAATTAATTAAGGGGATAATTAGTGAATTAACCTTAATTAAGGTAAGATTAAGGAATAAAGGGGTTTAAAGATTATCTAAGAGATCTAAAATTATTTCTTAAATCTCAAATTTACTTAATCAAAACTTAATTGGCTCATTTAGAGGGTTAAATCACTAATTATATTAATTAAGAATTTTATATTAAGAGAGTGATTAAGAAATGAACTAGAATTCACAATTAACCACAAATCAAAAAAATTAGAGAAGTCATCCCTCTAATTACATAAGAATTTTGAGATTAATGATTAATTAGAGATAAATTAGCAAATTAGCATTCTACTAAAAAACTCAAATTTAGAAAAAGAACTATTCAAATCAATCAAAATCATTGAATATTCTATGTTCAATTATCTTTCTAATGCAATTTATTTAATATTTTTTTGGTTTTTTTCTATGTTGAGATATGAATTTTTGTTTATGTGATTAATTAGAATTATTTAAATCAATTATATCATTAATGGCGCATGCATGCCATGACCATGCACTTTACAGTACACTTAGTTGTATTTAACATCACATCAGAGCATGGGTCACGACAACTTTTTTCTCTCGGTAATAAGATCAAATGACAAGATGATGTGTGAGGAGTAAATCTAATTATGTGTATTAGATAAATGCATGGATGGACGGAGATCCATCTTACAATTCAATGAAAATCCGCCCATTTTATAGTCATGATCAAGCTATACTAAGAAGGAAAACTACATTAAGCACATCCTTATATTTTACTCACATGCAAACTTATAAGTAAGATATAAGTAACACACTTTTAGTTTTGATAATTGATTCATATATTTTGAAAATAATTTGGATTTAATAGTGATAATAGCCACTTATATTCTTACTTTAGCCAAAATATGCAATTTGACATAAAGGAAACATTTTCATTTTAAATTTAATTTTTAAAAAGCATGAATGTATGAAATCATATGACACACATTTAGCATGTTAGGAAAGAATTAAAATAATAAAAGCATGTAAACTCATTCACCTTAATTAATTCCTAAAGACAATCTTATGAAATAAGAAAGCTTAAAGCAAATCAAGGTTTGTTTAATGTGATTTTGTTTTATTTTGAATTTGATTTAATTTGGAAAATGTGAGGTGAGTTTGCCATTCCTAACCTTTTCCCACAAGTTTTTGATATTTTTTTTCAATTTTTAGGTGATTAGATTCATTTAATATTTTGATTAGGTTAATGTAAGAATTAAGCATGTTAATTACCTTTACACCACCTTAGCATAGTTAATCAAATAATTATGAGCTAATGAGGTGACATAAAACCACACAAGGAATTTAAATTAGTAATGCACCTAGGAGGAAAACGTTCTAATGCAATTTGGCTCATGATTAATGATTAATTTTTAACTTAAGTAATTTTGAAAACCCCTCACACATATGAGTTGAATTTTGATTTCCTTAATTTTACTTAGGCTCTTGAACACCTAAGCATCTACCCAAGAAGAATTAATTGAGTTTTGGAAAGTTTTAGAATTTTATGAAATTAATTAAGGGGATAATTAGTGAATTAACCTTTAATTAAGGTAAGATTAAGGAATAAAGGGGGTTTAAAGATTATCTTAAGGAGAGTATCCTAAAATTATTTCTTAAATCTCAAATTTACTTAATCAAAACTTAATTGGCTCATTTAAAGGGTTAAATCACTAATTATACCCTTAATTAAGTCTAATTATATTAAGAGAGTGATTAAGAAATGAACTAGAAATTCACATAATTACGCCACCAATAAATCCTGAGAAAATTAGGGGAGGCAGAAGTCATCCCTCTAATTACACTGAAGAATTTTGAGATTAATCAGTTGATTAATTAGAGATAAATTAGCAAATTAGCATTCCTACTAAAACTCAAATTCAGAGAAAAGAACTATTCAAATCAATCAAAATCAATTTTAGAATATTCTATGTTCAATTATCTTTCTAATGCAATTTATTTAATATTTTTTTGGTTTTTCTATGTTGAGATATGAATTTTAAAAGTTTATGTGATTAATTAGAATTATTTAAATCCCTAATTATATCATTAATCCCCCTGGCGCCATGCATGCCACTGATGCGGCATGCACTTTACACGCGTCACTACCAGATTGGGTATTTAACCCATCACATCGTAGCATCGTGTCACGACGGTGCTACGTGCTTTCTCCTCAGCCGTCCGATCAAGGATCAAATGACTAAGATTAAAGCTGCGGATCAGAGGAGTAAATCTATTTGTGCTATGTGTCCTGATCTCGATCGTCCATCCAAAATGCATGGATGGATGGCCAGAGATCCATCCCTATAATTCCCTATGGGAAAGGGGATCCGTCCATTTTATATGTCATGATCCGAGCTCGATTGAGGTCAGATTGGGCTAGAATTTGACCCACACCTTCATCATGCATCCTAGATCACATCTAACTGCCAAAATCCTATGTCATGAAAATTTCCTTTACAAAGCTCCATTTCATATTGAATTTAAGCTCAAAAAATGGCTAACCTCATCAACACTCGATTCCCTTGAAGAAGCTTTATCTGGTTGAGATGATGCTTTACTGAAAGTTTGAGCTCTTGAGGTTGAGTGGATAGCTCTATGGAACAACATCTTCTACCTTTTGCCTTGAGCTCACTTTGGTCTAGGGCACCCTTCCTTTCCCTTTGGAGCTTGGGAAAGAACTTAGGTGAGCTTGACTTGGTCCTCTTATGATGCTTGAAGAAGGAATTGAGTTGGCTTGATGTGTAGAGCAAGTTGGAAAATCAGTGGAGTTCCCCTATTTTTGCTTAAGGAAATTCGATAATGGAGATTTTCAATCCTCTCTAGGAAGCTTGGGAAGACTCTCTAAAGCTTGCTCTGAGTTCCTATGCTTCAATCGACAAAGGGGAAGTGGAAATTTAAATGAATTATGGGGAGTATATCATTGGCAATCGAATGACCTAGTTTTCCTTTGCCATTTTGACCCAATTGCCCATAAGGAGTGGGTTTGTGAGGCTGTTAGGAGTGTCCTTGGGTTTGATTTGGCAAGGGAGTGGAATGATGAACTCCCCATGTGCTTCAATTGAGTGGGAGAAGGTTTTCCATGTGGCCATTTCAATGCACATGGTCGATTTGGCCATTGGGTTAGGTTTGACTGAACCACCATTGGGTTAGGTCCACCACCCTCCAAAGTGTTCACTTGATCCACTAGGAAAGTGCCAAGTTGGTATGAAGAGGATTTGACCAAATTCCAAGTAGAATTGGCCAAACTTTACTCTATGTCCTAGGGGTAAAATAGTCATTTGGCTGATTTTTTAATTTGGGTATGTTTATTATGTTGAGAAAATAGGTTCGGCTAAGTTTCAATAGATTTGGAGTTGATTTGATATGATTTGGCTCATGTTGACCAATTTAGGTCAAAATGGGTCAACTTGGGTCAACTTGATCAATTGGTCAAATTGGGTCAAACCAAGGGTTGGGTCAAGTTCATATGACCATTTGAAATATTTTGGTGTCTTTTGTTTGATTCAATTTGATTTTGGTTTGAATTTGGTTCATATGACTTCAGTTAGATTAATTGGGTCAAGTTGACCAATTTGACCCATTTGACCTATTTGAGCAAGGTAATGGGTAGGTTTAGGTTTGGTTGGTCATATGAAGTGGATTAGTATCTTTGTTTCCAATCAATTTTTGTTAAGTTTGAATTTGGCTCAATATGACCCTTTATCAAGTTGGGTTCAAAGTCTAGTTAGTACAATTGAGGCTTTGTTAAGTTCAACAAGTGATTTAGAATGAACTTGACCCTTTGGTTTCAATCAATTTGGCTTAGATCAAGTTTTGACATATTTTGACTTTTTAGGTCAAGTTAGTTCCAGTGACCAAATGGGCTAGGTTAGGCTCAAATGTTGACTTGGTCAAGTTGACACATTGATTATGAATGAACATTGGTTTCAATCAATTTAGCCTATGGAGGATTTTGGCTATGTTGGGTTTAATATTGGCTAAGTGTTGACTTAGTCAACCCTTAGGTTTGACTTGGTTTGATCCAATTTGAGTGATTGATCATCTCATGATGATTGTTGATCATGATGAGAGGCTTGGGTGAGTTTGATTCAATCCAATTAGGAATTTGGCTCATAAGGCTACTTCAGGTCACTTTGGGTCAAGTGAACCTAAGTGGGTCAAATGGCTTGGTCAAAACTTGATTTGAGTTTGATTGAACTTACATATGGACTTATAATTGAAATATAAATCCATTTGCAAGTGGTTTGAAGTCAAATGAGTTTTGATTCATTTGGCAATTTCAAGTTCAAAGGGTGAACATGAAATGGATTTTGGCTTGATTTTTGAATTGAGTTTTGATTTGGTGATTGAAGTTTGTATTTATATTTGGGTTCATGACTGAAGGATTGATTGAATCATGAAGGAAAGTCAAGAGTTTGGCTTGATTTGAAGTTGATTTGGCTAAGTTCAAGAATTTGACTTGAAAGACTTAAGTTATAGTTTAATTGAATTTGAACTTAAGTTTTGGATTTAGTTTGATTGATTTGAATTTATATTTCATTTATATATGTGAATATAAATGATAATATAAATGGGTCATGAGAAAATTTCATGAGTTTGAAGTGATTTGAACATGATCTAGGCTAAGTCCTTAAGAGAAAAATTAAGGACTTAGGAAAGATTTGTGAATTGAACTTGAATTTTAAATTTAGTTTGATTTATTTGAATATATATTTCATTTATATATGAGAATATAAATGAGAATATAAATGGGTGGAAAATTTTATGAATTTGAATTCATTTGAAGATGATTTAGGCTAACTCTTTAAGATGGAAATTGAGGACTTATAAAAGATTTAGAATTAGGAGTTTGAATTTGGAATTCAATCATGGATTTCAATCATGTGGCATTGATTTGAGTTTGGAGAAAATCAATTAGGCTAGAATTGATTTAGGTTTGATGTTGATTTGATTTGGAGTTTGACTTGAAGGAAGGAAGTAAGGAAAGTAGTCCAAGCTATAGGGTAGGGAAATTTTCCTAACATCCTTAAGGCATGACCTACTCCTATGGCTAACTCTTAAGTCTCACAAGGTTGAGTCCACCTAATCACTAGATGTGTCTTAAGACTAAGGATCTCTTAAAGTCTAAGAGGAGTCCTATGCCTAAGATAGAGGGGTTGAGAACTCATTCTAAAAATGAGGTAAACAAAAGGCGCCCAATAAGTGTGGTGTGACTGACAAAGAACACTGCATGTATTGGTGTTGACCGCAATGTTCAACAACATTGAACAATCACAAGTACTAACAGAGACAAACTACTGCTAACCCAAGGTGTAGAAGGAATCTAGAACTTAATGCAATGTGGCTCTACTTGTGTCAAGGACATAAGAGAGGGAAGGAGGAATCCACTAGGGATAGAGTATGTGAACCTTCCACTAGGGAACTAGGTTCAAGTCATCCACAAAGGGATGAGGGGTTTGATTTGATTTGAGTCTCACTAGGGAGAAAGTTCCACTACGGAATAGGGTAGAATTTATTTATATTTTAGATTAGATTTTGAGGTGAACCTAGTTGGTTTGTGATGGATCACACTGAGTAGGAGCCATGGAGGCCAAGACCTAACTTAGATTTACCAATTCAAAGGGGTAGTCTACTAAACACGTAGTAGGACTAGCCAACCAAAGGGATGTCTTTTGGTATGCAGTAGATGTACTAGGAAGAAAGCATAGTTGACTTACATCCTCCAAAGTAGGGACCAATTACTGAAGTAATCTATTGGCAAGGTAACAAATTGAACCCACCTAGGGTTGACTATTGAGTGAATGCCGCAGGGGGACTTAAATCAACTCAAGGATAGTCAAGATTAATTTTATTTTTAGATTTATTTTGATGGATTCCATTTGTTTGTGATGGATCATACTAAGCTGAGCTTATATCCGCTAACCTATCTATCGAACTAAAGGGGAGTAGCTTCCCCGGCCGATGGGAGAACTATCCCACCAAAGGAGTGCCTTTCGTTTGTAATGATCAATTAAGGGAAGAAAGCGGGGACTCACATCTTCCACTAAAAGACCATCAGGTGATCGTTGCTTTGGGCAACAAATCAAACTTGACCTAGGTTGCCTGTTTGATAATCATGCTAGAAAGAATGCCATAGTCTTACATCTTCCAAAGTGGAATGACCCGAGGTAACCTACTTGTGGAAAAAAATAGATTGAACCCACCTAAGGACTACGGAGTGAGTCAAGGGATTTATCTCAACTCGTGTAGTCGCAATTCCTATAGGAGTTCTACGACACCGCCCAAAGATAGGATGCTCTTGGGAGAAAGGCCCTTGGGGCTTGAATTCTAATCCACAAGTGAATTAATTTGTTATTTGTTTAGTTTGTTTATCATGGACCCTATGTTTGTGAGGGATCAAACAAGAAGGAGCTTATATCGCCTTAGATGTATCTCTCGATTTACTAAACCAAGGGAGAATCACATCCAGAACAAATTCTCCAACCACGTGGTGGCTACTAGGAAAGGGGTTGTCCAATCCAAAAGTAACCTGCAAGGTCTAAATGTCAAAGGATGATCCAAATAGAGTGCCACAAGGGATGGGGCCGCTAAGGGCTTAATTGAAAACCCCAGAGAAGATGACATGGCTAGTCATATATCAAATAGGTATTCGATGGCCAACTCAAGGAGAAAGCGGGGACTCACATGCCAAGAGTGGTGTATCCACTGGGTGAGCCACAAGATAGAAAAACATCAACCAACCTGGTGCTTTGCAATAATCCTAGAAGAAAGCTCGGGACTCACATCCTTTATAGGAAATTGGATAGTCTATCTTCCCGACAGCTATCCACCTAGGGACTACGAGTGAATGCCACTGGGGGACTTATATCAACTCAAATGTAGTCAAGAGGAAAGGAGCCTCTGGGGACTTATCCTAAACCTCAAATATACTCAACCTAGTTAGATCATGATGATTAGTTCAAGAAGAAAGCCCAGGGACTCACTTCTTCTTAAATGAAGTCAACATAAGGTAGCTTATGGCGGAAGTGAAGTCTACCATACTAACAAGTGTTAGTTTGTAATGGTCAAGTTAGAAGAAAGGACTCACATCTTCCAAACAAGTGACCACCGGTGACATACTAGTGAGGTAGCATGTAGACCCCTAGAGCTAATGAGTGAGTGCCATGGGGCTTGCTCCATCAAAATAGCTGAGATAAAATATATGTGTTATTTTTGTATGTGTGAAAAGGATGCCTCTCTTCTCTCTTACACCTACCTTAAACATGAGATTTGATGAAATGGTGCCATGATGGCAAAGATTCTACTAAGAAAGGATGTCGCTTCTCCACACCTAACTTAGTTATGCTAATCAAAATAGATTTCTGCCCTCTACACCTATTCTAATAGCATCGAGAGATTGTGTTTGTGTTGTGAAAGAGGGATAGGATGCCACTAGGGGACTCTTACACCTACCCTAAACATGTTACATCAGATTCGCAAGATAAGCAAACAATGCTTAAAAGAAGAGAAGATTTTGATGAAATGGAATTAGATTTTTTTATTGATAGAATTATTTTCAAACATGATTTATTTCATGGGTAATATTTCTTTGATAGAGCCCATTAATTGGAAGCATCGTGTTTCCCCTTTACAATCAATATGATAAGATCCTCCTTGGTAGCCTTCTATGACATAGGGCCTTCCCAAGTGGGTTCAAACTTGCCTCCCATCTTTGATGGGCAACAATCTCCTTAGACTAACACAAGTTCTCCTAAAAGACCTAGGGCTAATTGTTGTGAGCTTGAATCATTTTGGCCTTATACAACTGAGGTTCTGGCATGCCAGGGCACTCCTCCAAACCTTCGAGCTCTTCTAACCATAACTTTGCATTCTCTCAGAAGTGATCTTGCCCAATGCTATCCTTAGTGATGAGTAAACTTCTAAAGGTAGAATGGCTTCAACCCATACACTAAGAAAATGGGGTAGATTGAGTTGGAGTTCGATATGTGGTGGGTAGCTCAAGGCTTCAACCAACCGCCATTCCACTCGCTTGTTGTCATCAAGAGTCTTCTTTAGTATTTGGATGAGAGTTTTGTTGAATGCTTCACTAAGCCATTTGCTCTGGGGAGTAGATGGTGGAGTATCTCCAATCTATACCTGTCTTCAGCAAAGCTATTGATCTGCTTTTGAATGTAGTACCATTATCGAATATAATTCATTGAGGCACAAAACCTATATGATATGGTTCCTGAAAAATTGAAGCACATGCTGAGCTGTGACCTCTCTGAGTGGGATTGCCACCGCCCACTTGGAAAAGTATGGCAACTAAGATGAACGATGCCCTTGGAAGAAGGAGGATCGATCGACCCATACAATGTACCCCAACACTCAATGGCCATGAGGCCAATGTAGGTGTAGAATGTTGGGTGGTTGGTGGAGGACCACACCATGTACACATGATGGCATCTCCTACCATCCATGCAGTTGTAATCATCAAGGCCGTAGTATCCTAGTCTTTGATCTTCATCTTCATCTTCAGACAAATTGATGTTCTCCATATAGACCTGAATGTACCTCGATTATAATGTTATGGGCTTTGTGTTTCTAAATAATGTAACCACATCTGGTCAAAGGACCGTCAATATAGGGTGCCATCAACGAGAGCATAGGAGAGAGCTCTCTATTTCACCTGATAGACTTGCAACTTTTCTTGAGGTAGTTTGCCAATGTTCAAATATTCTATGAACGATTTCCTCTAATCCAGCTCCTTATCTTTATAGGCAATGGCAACCTCCCCTTCAAGAGAAAGTCTCTAGATGAGTTTAAAGATCACAAGGGATGACTTGTCTATTTTGGACCCTTATTGAAATGGACTCATCTTTGACATGCCAATTCTTTGGCAAGTTTGGCCAAAGCATCGCTAATGTTCGCCTGTGGAACCTTGTAGATGGTGACTTCGTGAATTTGGGCCAACTTCATGGTATACTTATGGTAATGATGAAGCTTGGGTTTGAGAACCTAGACCGACAATGATTGATGACCAACCGAGAATCCCAAAGATGTTGATGCTCTTGACACTAGTGATGGCTAACTCCATACCAATCAAAGCCTCATACTCACTTCATTGTTGGTGTAGGGTTGGAAATAGATAGTAAGAATCTCATCACATCATGGTCTTGGAGTTAGAGAACTATTCCTACCCCTCTTTCCGAAGAATAGATCGTGGTGCTTCCCTTTATGAAAAGAAGTCGCACCATCAAAATACATCTCCATCGATTGTCAACCTCCCTAAGTTCATGATTTGTTCATCGTGAGATCATCACTAAGTAGAAATCAGGAAGTGGGTGTGCCGCTAAGAAATCGCTAGTGCTTGTCCTTTACCGCAGGGTATGAATCAAGAGAATCATGGACCATCGTGCCAAACGATAGTGTTGGCATGTCAGCGAGAGATACGCAAAGTGGATTGGTGAGATCAAGTTCACCTTATGCGAAAGCATATAGTGTCGTAGCTTTTGGGAGGCGAAGATCTAAGCTAGGCAATGTTTCTTAATAGGTGGATAGTTCACTTCAATAAGAATTAGATGATGGTTGAGGTAGTAGAGAGCACTCTCCTTCTCTTCGTCATTGGCTTGTACCAACAAAGCACCAAGAGAGTCATCTAATGCAACAAAGGTAGAATGAGTGGCTCGGGATATGCTAGAACCGGTGCTTCACCAAATACTGCTTGATGTCTTCAAAGGCATGCTGACACTTATCATCCCACTTGAACTTGGCATCCTTTTGACAAGTGCTAAGAATGGCTTGCATCTCCTCGATAGGTTGGAGATAAAGCATCATACACCAACCATCCTTGGAAGGATAGTTGAGTTAAACTTAGAGGTGGCATTTCTAAGATAGCTTTTGATCTTTTGATCTATTTCTATTCCTGTTGACAACAAACCCAAGGAATTTCTAAAGCTACAAATGCACACTTCGGGATTCATTTTGAGGTTATATTATCTTAACCATTCAAAAAACTACTCAAGTCAAAGAGATGGTCTTCCTTTTCTCGCTTGACTACTAGATCATCAATAGCACTCAACCCGATGATGGATGAGTTCATTAAAGATTTGAGTCATGGCCTGGTATGTAGCACCAACATTTTTAAGGCCAAAAGGCATGACCCTATAATAGAAGATTTTGATCAGGGTTTGAAAAGTAGTGTTTCTTTCATCTTTAGGAGACTTCTTAATTTGGTTGTAGCCACATGATCCATCCATATAAGAAAAAACTGCAAGAGATGAGGTGATGTCAACCATTAATTCTAATATAGGAAGAGGAAACTCATCCGTAGGACATGCTTTGTTTAAGTTCCTGAAATCGATGCATTTATGAATTTTTCCATTCTTCTTCTTGACTGGTATGACATTTGCTAATCAGGTAGGATATTTTTCTTCCCTGATGAAATCAACATCGATCAATTTCTTGACTTTAGAAATGACCTATTGTTCGATTTCTAATCACATGCATCTAGGAGCTTGCTTAATAGGGGTAGCGTTAGGATCTATTACTAGCTTGTGGACTTTTATGTTAAGAGATAATTCAAGCATCTCTTATAACTTCATGGAAAGTAGTCTTTAAACTCAGTCAATATCCTAACTAAGTCATTAGTTTCTTCTTCATTCAGTAACGAATTGATGTACATCAGGCATAGATTTTGTTCTATCCCGAGGTTGATTTCTTTAAGCTTGTCAATTGTTGAATGGATCACCTCTTCAAATTTTGGTGATGCCTCTTTGATTTGGAGAATATCTAGATCATTTGAGATTTCAAAATACACATTCTCATAAGAGTTGGTGTTGTGTGAAATGAACCTATCAGACTCCAAATATTTGGTAACAACTAAGCAATAGTTGTCATCATCGACTGGACCCGTTGAACCGAATCCTAGTCCTGCTCTTGATTGTGCTTCCTTGCTTGTATTGTTTCATTGCTTTTTAAAGTATTTTGACTTGCCTGGACTATGTATGAGGAACTAAACCATTCTATATAAGATTATAAACACAAAGAGAGTAAAAGTCAAATGATAATTTCATTAATTCTTTAAATGTATCCTCCTTAAGTTCTACATCACTTTAGGACTTGAGGATGATGATCCCAAAAAGAATCTCTTCGGCTTCATATCACTGGAAGACTTAAGGGCTTTCTTAACTACTAAACCTTCAACTTTTTGAGATGAAAGTGAGGTTAGAACTAAGGTTCCCAACTGCTGCATGATAGTTTCACATAAACTTGATTTGAATACTTTGCTTTGTCGAGGCTATTCTTCATCATCGCTTATGAAAGTCACCTCTAATGGAACCTATTGAGAGGGGTTGGTTGGTATACTAATCACATTAGACTCATCCTCTGAGTTGGATTCTAAGTCTATGTGAATAGTAGGGATACTCCTGTGAACTAGAACATGACTTATGTTGGCTGATGGCCAACCAAGGGGTCTTCCACCTCTAGAACTACCTTCGTTTCCCTCTGCCTTTGCCTGGTGGAGGTTGAGTCATCCTACCCACATGTCTATATGATGGAATGAACTGTGGGTTTAATGTGATATGCGGATCTATTTCTTCTTCATTCCCCTTTATTGTTCACTTAGATTTCCATTTTTCTTTTCTTTTCTTTTCTTTTCTTTTCTTCATTTTCTTTTTTTTTCTTTTGAATTTTGTCCAAGTTCATGAGAAAGGGTTTTGAGGAAGATAGTAGTCGCATCCTCATAAATCTCAACCTCTAACTAAAAAATGGCTTTTCATCTCCATTGACATGGTATTCAATCCCATCCTTTTGAACTTGATGCACTGATGGAGGGAGGATGGAATTATCTTATTCTGATGTATCCAAGGCCTACCAAGCAAAGCAGTGAATGAAGTATTTGAATCAATGATGTAAAACTTGGCTTCAGTCTTCCAGTTACCTAGCTTAAAAGGTAACACTATGGAACCTAAAGCCCGCTCACTTTGTTCATTAAATCCTCTCAGCATCATCCAATCTCCTTGGAGTGTGGAGATGTTGATCCTAAAATAGGCAAGGGTCTGTAGACTCATAATGTTCATCGATGTACCTAGATCAATGAAAACTCTGGCAAGTCTAAATCTACCCATGTCAACTGTGATGTAGAGGGGACGGTTGTGCTCCAAGTCCCCCAAAAGAAGGTCTTCATCTATGAAGGTGATCCCCTGAGCTTCTTTTGTGTAATGTGCCTCCTCACCATATAGGCCACCGAGCTAAGCATATCTCAAGATCGAGAGCCTTGATTAATGATTCCCTCATCTCTTTGGATAAGATAAGGGCATCATATATGCTTAGCTTAGATGACAACTTTCTTAGATGAGAGGACATTGTAGTCCACCTTGGGCTGATCCTCATATCCAAGGGTGGAGCATCGTGGAGGGGCTTGATCCTCATACCAATGACTTGTTTCTATCTTGAGGTGCTACCTAGGAGGTAGAACCTGCCACAGGTTGACTCTGATCTCTTGGTAGGGAAATGAAGGTTCTACTTACACATTAGCTCACCTACTTTCTCCTATGGGACTCAATGGATGATTCCAAGTCTATCTCAAGAGGTGAACATATTTGATAAGGGAAGTCCAACTCAATCAAAGAGGAAGATCAGAATTGTTATAGTTATTTTGACTTGAAGAGTTATCATTAAGAATTAAAGTAGATAACCCATCAGAAGTGACACAGAAGTAATTCAAGCTAGCTTAATTCTTCAATTTCTTGGATTTGATAGGTGGTATGAAGTAGAAATCAAGTAAAGAAAGTGGGGTAAAGGATTTGATGCCCTTATCTGATGATACAAGAGTTATACTAGTAAAAGAAGTCACCGATGTGGTAGCTACAATGGTAATGGAGGTGAATTTGGGGTGCTACCGCTATATCGGATAACACATGCTACTACTTGAGCTCTTTCCTCGAAGTTGGCTTAGCAACTTGCAAACCTTCCTTGATGTTGGAGGTTTGAGTCAACTGTGCACCGCAAGGAAAGTTTCTTGATCTTCGTAATGATCTTTTTAGAGGTTTTGGATAAAGAGATATCCCAACCATCTTTGGTTTTGGAAGGATCAAAAGTATCCCCTAAGGTTACCCTAATGGAACTAGATGGTTGTTCCACAAGGTATTCTTTAGGATAACTATAACACTGGTCTTGAAGCTATGTTCAAGCTAGTCCTTAAATGTGAAGCAATCCTCCAAAACATGACCTAGCATACGGTGGTAGGGAAAAAAGTTAGGATCAAGGCTTTTGCCCACTTCCTCCAATCTCCTAGGCTCAAGTAACTAAAAATTACTCTTATTTAAGAGTTTCTTAAAGATCTTCCTGATTACCTCCCTCTTAAATGAATAAGGTTTATTAATCTTATCTAAAAGAGTAAGTGGACCATAGCTACGACAGGTATGTGTACTGCTACTGCTAATGGTATGGTTGAGGAGGTGGTGGGTAGCTGGAGGCGAGAGGCCATAGGGTTGCCTCGATTATGGTAAAGAAGGTGGAAGAAGGCTGCCGAGGTGGTGGTCTCGACCGATCTCTAGGTCTTTCTTATCTACCGCTATATCGCTCCCTTCTCATAGACCTTCTATGGATTTTCTTTGGGCAACTTGTCTTGAAAAGAAAACTGTTTATCGTCTCCTTATAGACTAGTCGCCTTGTTGATTAGCTTCTCAAATATTTTGATAGTGAAGCCCTTAAGCATGAAGGCGACTGAGCCATGGATATTCTTTAGAAGAATCTCAATGGCATGTTGCTCAGATTGCAGCTTGCATTTCATACTCAGGTTATGCAATCTAAGAATATAGTCAATAAAGGACTCACCTGGGTGTTGTTGTGCTACAACGAGATCGCCAACAAGAACCCCTTTAAAGTTCCAAAACCTCTTGATAAAGAGTTGCTCCAACTCAAATATCAATTGGGAAGTTCAAAGATACCAATCAAAGCTATCCCGCTAGATACTACAAAGAGGCAATAGCAAAACATCGCGCCACTGCATTAAAAACAACGCAAAGCTTGCAATATGTTGCCTCAGGTTTCCACTGCCATCAAAGTTCTTGAAGGAAGCTGGCACAAAACCCTTAGGATATTAGATTCCATCAAATTCCTTTGGGTAGGGCCTCTACCCTTTGGAACTATTGATCTTCCCCAGGCTTGAGCAATGCTACCTTTACATGCTGCTCAACCATGGATTTGATGTCTTTCTCTGTATGAAGGTACTTTCCACTACCTTCCTATGCATGCTAGTGCTACTTTGCACAATGGGAGGTAAAGTCTTGGCTTGGTCCAAGATAGGCATTAACTTTGGCTGACTAATATTAGTTGTAGTAGGATGAACTGTTGGGGCTTATTTCTGAAGTACTGAGACTATAGCTAACAAGTCCTCAAGATGCCTCACCATCCCATCTATTTATTCATCTTCGCTTTTAACCGACATCGGAGGTGTTGATGATTCTGTGTCTTCGCAACCTCATCACCCTCCATGGCCTGCTGCTCTTTGAGGAGCGATCACTAGTATCTACCATGCAAACCTCGGCTGAGTCTTCCAATAAATCATCTTCATTGGGATCAAAGCTGATCTTCTCCTCATCAGACCAGTCATACCCCAAAATTTTCTTCTTTTCTACAAGATAATGTGCTACTATGTCCTCAAGAGAACAATTAATCTGAATAGGCACAAATAATTTTGGCTGACCAGTGTGATCACTATCATGTATAGAGAGGCATCAGACATCCCATGCTTCCTGAGAATCAATCGTATGAGTATTATACTCACTAGAAGAGACACACTCCTAACTAGCACTGATTCTGAAAGGGGTGACACTCATAGGAGGTTCTACTATCATCGGTGCAACTAAGCTATCATCTGCTCCCTCTACAATACCTACCACCATCTCCGTGTCCTATTGAACTGATGGTGTTGGTAAAGGGATGACTACTATGCTTTGGGGCCGCCATTCCCTCCGCACCACCACTAGGGCAGAAGGTCGAGCAAGAGAGCTTGGCCTCTCCACAATAGGTGGTGTAGATGGAATAGGATGCCTCAGCCATAGCCGGATCACCAACGAGGTATGCTCTCCCTAGATGTGGCCTTCATGACCTTCGATAGAACTGGAGATGCTGCAACATGAATGGGTGATGGAGGATGGGAGGTAGAGTGGTGTGGAGGAGACACCACCGACTCTCTATGGGGAGACCCTCCTATGATGGTAGTAAGATATCTGTATGATCGGCTAAGCACCGATGAGAAATCAATGAGTGTGGAGGTCGCTAACTGCCGACCAAACCTCTGCCTCTTTCTGCTAGTGATCTGTACTGAAGTGTGGACCTCTCTAGCCCTCTCCTACCATAGGTGTTTCCCCACGCTGCAGGGAATGACAAATCTCAAATCAAATTGAGCTCCAGACTTAGAACGCCTATAAGGTCCGCCAACCTGGCATTCAACTGATCGGAGTCTGGCATACAACCTCTTGCTCTGGCTAACTAGGGGCTGGTGCTAAAATACTAGTGGAGGTGAAGTACGGATCCTCCTAGCATCCTCTCTATTAGACCCAGAGAGAGGATGAAATGGGTTCACTGTAACCAGTGGGGTGATCAGAGTGGGTACCTCCTCCATAACTGGCTGCGTAGCGGCCTCCATCTCCTAAGAAATATGTGTATGATACTGCTTAATCATGCGATTTTTATTTCTCCTCTGAGTTCTTGTAGGGTGAGCGGAGTAAGAACTAGACCCAACCTCAAAGGTTGGGGAGGCAATCTCTGGGATCAGAGGAGCCTTACCTTTAGAGGGTGCAAATGAGTGGGTGCTAGCTCTTACTAGGGTAGCACAGGAAACCACGGGCATGTGTTTAATCAGAATCGCACACGAACTAATGGGTCTACCACTGCTGTCCTCTTTAATGAGGGGATGTTAAAATTCGATGGTAAATCAATCTAAATGATCCGCCCCACCACAGTCTATAAAGCGTGAGGGAGTGCCTCATAGATCCTCACCCCTAAAACCCTCAAATGGATGAGATGGGTGTGATCAGCTCGGGGGAGATTGACCTGAACCAATGCCAATTCCATGTCGTAGGGGAAATTAAACATGAACTTCTGTGAACTTACCATTTATAGTCAACTAAAAATTGAACAATTGAACTGTAGCTCTAATTGAGATTGATGTTGAGAATCCGCAATGTTGGAAACAAGCTTGGATCAAATTTCTATTTGGTTGATTTCTGAATTTGAATTTAAAATTTAAACCAACATCCAACATCCTGGAAGTGTTAAGTGGGGCTCAAATGGATTTAGAGAAGATTTTAGAGATTTGATTGGAAAGAAGAATTTTTTAATATGAATCAACTTCAACAAATTTGGGTATGTTGAAAAATGGATTCAAATATTTTTAGAAAGATGCTTCATAAGTCCATGTTTGAAATTAGATTTTGATTTGAGGACCCTTTCCTTTAACAAATTTGGGTATGTTAAAGTAAGGGTCAATTGGTTTTATTTTTGATTTTGTATTTTGGAAATTACTCACTTAGCTAATTTGGGTATGCTAAGTGAGGTGTTTAAAAATAATTATTTCTTATTTCTTATTTGTTTTATCTTGTGAATTATTATTGATTTTAAATACTGGAATTCTCACTTAGCAAATTTAGGTATGCTAAGTGAAGAAACCAAGTGTGTTTTATTTTTGAAAGAAAAATGAGATTCTTAGCAAATTTGAGTATGCTTAGAAAATCCTAAAGTGTTTCATTTGTTTCGGATATTTTTGATTTTTGTAAAAGTAGGATCCTTCGCAAATTTAGGTATGCTAAGGAAATCCTAATGGGTTTCTTTTTTGTCTTTGATTTGTTTTTGATTGAAAGTAGAGACTTCGCTTTAGCAAATATGATATGCTAAAAATGAAGTTCCATATAATTTTGTGAAATGGAATTTCACTTAGGAAATTTGAGTATGCTAAATGAAATTCCAAAAGATGGGTTTAAAATTTTTATGTTTTGGTTTTGTTTTTTAAAATGGAGGCTTCACTTTAGCAAATTTGGTATGCTAAAGAGTGAAGTTCAAAATGTGCTTTTTGGAAATTTTGTGAAGTGGAAATTTCACTTTAGCAAAAGTATGCTAAATGAATTCAAAGGTGTTTCAAATTTTGTTTTGGATTTTGAAAAAGGGAGACTTCATTTTAGCAAATGGGGTATGCTAAATTGAAATTCCAAATATGTTTTGACAATTTTTGTGAGATGGATATTTTGCTTAGCAAATTTGAGTATGCTAAATGAAATTTTCAAAAGTGTGTTTCAAATTTTATTTTTGGAAAAATATCAAATGGGATATGCTAGAATGAAGTTTCAAATATATTTTGAAAATTTTTGTTTTTCAAATTTGGAGACTTCACTTAGCAAGTTTGAGTGTACTAAATGAAGTTCCAAATGTGTTTTGAATTTTGAAGATATGATTGCTAAGTTTTGATTTTCGAAAAGAAGACTTCCATCTAATAAATTTGGGTATGTAGGAATGAAAGTCAATCCTATTTTTGCAATGTAAAATTTTTTCTTTGTTTGTGATTATTGCTTTTTGAAAGAGGGAATTAACTTAATCATATATGGGATATGTTTAAGTGGGATTTCCAAATGATTTTATTTTTATTTGGGAATGAAATTTTCATTCAATAAATTTGGGTATATTGAATGGAGATGTTCATATGTGCTTTTGAAAATATGAAAATCCCAACCTAACACATGTGGAATGTATTAGGTGGAAGTTCAAAGTTATGATTTTGCTTGAAGAGGTAATATCCTTTCAATACATTTGGGTGTATTGAATGGAAAGGCCTATCTTCAAATTTTATGCTTTTGAAAATATGATTGTTGGAATCTTACCTTTGTAAAGATGATCTTCACATATAACAATCATAAAAATTATTAGATGAAGATAATTATGGAAAATTTTGTACAAAATTTTTTATTATGTGCATTTTTGAAAGAGTGCTTTTTGAAAAGCATGATTTTTGATAAGGGTTTATTTTGTCTTTAATATTTTAAAATGAACCTTTCCTTATCATAAAATGATAAGGAGGAAGTCTAAATGTTTTCTTTTATTTAGATCTTTTTATTTTACCCATTGAGAACTAAATGGGGTTTTAAGACCAACATGGGGTGAGGTCCTAAAACCTAAAGATGTTGGCTAGAATAACTTAAGAATAAAATAAGCTAAGTGCCAACATAATGAAAGATAGTCTTGGATTCATATCGAAGTATAAACCCACTATCGATACTTAGAGACAATGATCATTTACCAAAGATGGAGAGAGGAACCATCCCCAGCGGAGTGGCTAGAAAAATCTATGGTGAAATTTTATATAATTTCTAAAGAATAAAAATATATACATTCATCTTCACTCTATACGGGATAAAATGAAGATAGAAATATACATCTCTTCTTTTTATGCATTTTTGACACCATGTAGATCCGCAAATGTTCTTATTGAGGGTGATCAGGTATGACATTGAGGAGAGGTGTACTATCCCTAAAGATAGAAGTCACCACCCTATAATGGACCTAATCACCTCAACAAGGACTACTAAGGACAATGGGTCTAGATGTGTACCAAATATTCTTCCCCTACTTTACATGGAAAAGTAAGGTATGGTTTATTTTAAACCAGGTTTGTTCAGTTCCCTACAGGGGCAAGCCCCCATAGTTAATTACATCATATGGAATGAGATCCCTTAGAAATACTCTCGATTAATATAAGTGATTATTGTCTCCAAAGATATTAATAGGTAGGACTATCAATAGATTAGTTTATTGAAAGATCAAATGGGATTAATCAAAGATATAGTTATTATCAAAGCCAAATGAAGATAAGTAGAGATGCTCATGCTAGAAACCTAGCAGCATCTCAAACTATCTGACTTGGCTTTTTTTACATTTTGAAATTGATTTAATTTGTTTGAGTTGAATTATTCATTAGAAATTTAGGGCTTATAATTTCACTACACAAGATTATGGAAATGCCTAAGAGGCGAGGATTTATGCTTATGGCCCACAAAGGGGAGAAGTAACTCAGAACCAAAATCTAGGGAGCTTTGGCGAGGGCCAAAAGCACAACCTAAATCCAAGGAAAAAATGGGCATTTGGTTTGCCTCCATAAGAGAGGACAAAGCACCCGACTACTTGGACATACAACCGCCTAGACTCTGTATGCCAACTAATTTCTCCTATGATTTTAAATTCATGTAGGCATGTCATATCCTTTATGCAAGATAACTAGACTATTATTTATTTAAAGAGAGACTAAGCCCTTAATTCACTCCCTAAAGAGACCAGATCATGTAAGGGTATGATTTAAATGACCTAAATCTAATGCGAATCATATTACATTATTTTTATTTTTTTGGATAATCATTTGACTCAGGCTTATAGGATTCATATTCCTAATGCATGAGAAGTAAGATTATTAGCCAAAATCACTAAGAATGGAGGAGGTTTATTTCCATAATCGCTCTCAAAGGTCAAGCCAAGTTTCTCTAACAAAGGTACAAGCCCTCCAATCAAGAGTGAAAATAATATGCATTTGTGCATGATGTTACAAAAGAAGTACTCATCCAATTAAGGGGTTACTAAGTCTTTTATCTTGATTTTAGCTTAAGCTTTATGTGAGGTTATGAGTTCTTCATTTTTAATTTTGACTTGTTAAATAAGGTAAAAGATTTATGTTTCCCCAAGAGCCCAATCCACATCCAGGCCATACATTAGGCAAGGAAGAAACTATAAAAAAGGATGTCATCTTAATGCACAAGCTAAATAAATCATCAATCAATTTATAAAGCTAACACAAAAGAATAAGAGGCCATTTGTGGTCGAGCTCTACCCTTATACAACTCAGATTACAAATGAATTAAGTACAATTAAGTAAGGAGCTCATTGTTATGAGGGTCTTCAAGCTTCATTTCTTCATTTTTCTTTTCGTCATTCTTCTTTTCTTCTTTCTTCTTTGGTTCCTTCTTTTAGATGGTTGGAAGGTGGTTGCTCCAAAAGCTTCATATGGTACATAAGGTGAGATCTTATGACCAATGCTCATCCTAATCCCCATAATAATTGTTCTGAAATCCTAATTATAAAATTTACATGAAAAGGAAAAGTAAATCTAGCTAACACCTATAAAATAGGGATTAGCTAAACAAATCACATAAATCCCAAGAATTTGTATTAGAATTATCACCCTACACATGGGTGACTAAGTCTACCTGCTCTATTGGATTATGCTTAGGGGTATAAGCACCTGCATAGCAAAAGTATTTATATTTTTATTTATTACAGCGCCCCTTAAGCACAATCCCCTGCAAAAAATAATGATTAGAATAAATCATGCTATCATTCATTCTACGCACATTCACCCTAACATCCATACTAAAATATATATCTTAAAATAAAAGCAAACATCTAACCATGCACCACTCTAACCTAAGGCTAGAAGTGGTGACCTAGTCTAAAGTGTGTGTTTTTAAGGTTTGTGTGGTATGCTTAGCTATAGCTTTAAGTTAGAATTTTCTAAGTGTGAAGAATGCTCAACTTAGAGAAGGGTTTCATTTAAGTGATTTAGTTATTTTGGGTTGATTTTATTTTATGTTTTAATTGGGTTCAAGTGAATTTTATAATTAATTACTAAGTTGTAAAGAGAGGGAAAGAGAAGAGAACTTCTCTTTCCTTCCCTAACCTAAGTAATTTCTAAAGTGGATTCATATTTTAGTTTTGTTTAATGAATGTTTTATTATGTGTTTTAATTAATCATAAGTTTAGATGATCTCTAAACAAATATATTAAAAAAGAATGGCATTTTAAGATTAAATAAAGTGAGTTAAGATCATAAAATACACATCACTTCATTTCTTTCCCAATAAGTATAACATGCATATGAATAAATCCTAAGCATATCTATACATACCAAATGGGAATGTTTAGCACACGTTATGATGTAGGCTAAATAAGTTACTAAAGAAAATTTGAATGTTTATGATGCATGATTTTCATTAAGTTGCAAAGGGGTTTCTTATCCAATTTTTCACATACACATATGAATGTATGAAAGGAATAAGTGAGTACGATGCTAATTTTAACCAGGGGTGTAAATTATAAGGCCTACTTAGGGCAACTTAAAACCTCACAACCCTGGGGTTGTCCAGACTAATATACCACTTTTCTGAAATACAAGCATATGTACAAAAGAAATAAATGGAAAAGAAAGAATGCAAAAGTTTGTGTCGGTTGATTTATTTTTGTTTATGCAATTTATATGTACAGGTGTAGGTATCCTTCTTAAATAATAGCATAGAAATAAATAAGAGATGGAATTAGGAAAGTGTTAGGTTCTTTTCACATGAATTAAACACATTACCAAATCCTATTCAAAACTATACTGAAAGAGGGGAGAAGGAAAACTACACTAAGCACATCCTTATATTTTTCTCACATGAAAGCTTATAAGTAAGATATAAGTAACACACTTTTAGTTTTGATAATTGATTCATATATCTTAAAAATAATTTGGATTTAATAATGATAATAGCCACTCATATTCTTACTTTAGCCAAAACATGCAATTTGACATAAAGGAAATATTTTCATTTTAAATTTGATTTTTGGAAAGCATGAATGTATGGAATCATATGACACACACATTTAGCATGTTAGAAAAGAACTAAAGTAATTAAATCATGCAAACACATTCACCTTAATTAATTCCTAAGGACAATCTTATGAAATAAGAAAGCTTAAAGCAAATCAAGATTTGTTTAATGTAATTTTTGTTTAATTTTGAATTTGATTTAATTTAGAAAATGTGAGGTGAGTGTGTTGTTCCTAACCCATTCCCACATGTGTTTGATATTTTTGTTCAATTTTTGGGTGATTAGATTCATTTTATATTTTGATTAGGTTAAGGTATGACTTAATCATTTTAATTACCCCTTACCTACACCACCTTAGCATAGTTAATCAAATAATTATGAGCCAATGAGATGACATAAAACCAAAAAAAAGAATATAAATCAGCAATGTACCTAGGAGGAAAATGGCCTAATGCAATTTGGCTCATGATTAATGATTAATTAAGCTATAGGGTTTAACTTAAGTAATTTCAAAACACCCCTTACACATATGAGTTGAATTTTGATTTTCTTAATTGTAGTTAAGCTCTTGAACACCTAAGCATCTACCCAAGAAGAATTAATTGAGCTCTGGAAAGTTTTAGAATTTTATGAAATTAATTAAGGGGATAATTAGTGAATTAACCTTTAATTAAGGTAAGATTAAAGAATAAAGGGGGTTTAAGGATTACTTTAAGGAGAGTATCCCAAAATTATTCCCTAAACCTAACATTCACTTAATCAAAACATAATTAGCTCAATCAAAGGGTTAAATCACTAATTATACCCTTAATTAAGTCTAAATACATTATGGGAGTGATTAAGGAATGAACTATCAATTCTCCTAATTAAGCCACCAATAAATCCCAAGAAAATTAGGGGAGGCAGAAGTCATCCCTCTAATTACACCAAAGAAATTTGTGATTAATCAGTGGATTAATTAGTCAGAAATTAGAAAATTAACATTCCCAATAAAAGCTCCAATTCAGAGAAAAGAACTATTCAAAAATAATCAAATTCAATTTTAGAATATTCTATGTTCAGTTATCTTTCTAATGTAATTTATTTCATATTTTTTTTGAGTTTTCTAGGCTGAGATATGAATTTTACAAGTTTAGGTGATTAATTAGATATATTTAAATCCTTAATTATATCATTAATCCCACTAGCGTCATGCACGCCACTTACGCGACATGCACTTTACATGCGTCACTATCAGATTGGATATTTAACCCATCACATCATAGCGTGGGTGGCGGCGGCGCTATACGCTTTCTCCTCAACTGTCTGATCAAGGATCGAATGGTTGAGAAGTAAAGCAGAGGGCAAATGAGCATTTTAGACCGCCATCCAAAATGCACGGATGGATGGCCAGAGATCCATCGCTGTAATTCCTTGCAGGAAAGGTGATTCGTCCATCTTTTAGGCCATGATCCGAGCTCGATTGAGCTCGATTGGGCTAAAAGTTGGCCCACACTTTCATCATGCATCTTACATCACATTTAACGGCCAAAATCCTATGCCATGAAAATTTCCTTCACAAATCTCCAAATCATATTGAATTTATGCTTGGAAAATGGCTAACCTCGTTGGAGGTAATCACTAGCACTCTATTCCCTTGGAGAAGCTTTGTCTGGTTGAGGTAAAGCTTTGCCAAAGTTTGAGCTCAACTTGGTCCTCTGATGATGCTTGAAGAAGGAATTGAGTTAGTTTGATGTGTAAAGCAGGATAGAAAATCAGTGGAGTTCCCCTATTTTTGCTTAAGGAAAACTAAGAATGGAGATTTTCAATCCTGGAAGAAGACTCTCTTTCACTTACTCAATCGATAGAGGGGAAGTGAAAATTTAAATGAATTAGGGGGAGTATATCTCCCCATTTTGCAATCGGATGGCCTAGCTTCCCTTTGTAATTTTGATCCAATTGCCCACAAGGGGTGAGTTTGTTAGGCTGTTAGGAGTGTCCTTGAGTTCAATTTTGACTAGGGAATGGAATGGTGAACTCCCCATGTGCTTCAATTGAGTGGGAGAAGGTTTGCCATGTGGCCATTTCCATGCACTTGGTCAGTTTGGTCATTGGATTTGGTTTAGCATACCCAAACCCATTGGGTTTGGTGCACCACCCTCCCTAGCATTTGCTTGATCCACTAAGAGATTGCTAAGTAGGTATGAAGAGGATTTGACCAAATTCTATGTGGAATTGGCCAAAATTTACTCTATGGTCTAAGGGTAAAATGGTCATTTGGTTGATTATTGAATTTGGGTATGTTTAGTATGTTGAGAAAATAGGTTTGGCCAAGTTTCAATGGATTTGGAGTTGATTTGATATGATTTGGCTAATGTTGACCCATTTAGGTCAAAATGGGTCAACTTGGCTCAAGTTGACCAATTGGTTAAATTGGGTCAAACCAAGGGTTGGGTCAAGTTCATATGACCATTTGAAATATTTTGGTAGCTTTGGCTTGTTTCAATTTGGTTTAGGTTTGAATTTGGTTCATATGAATTCTTTTAGGTCAAATGGGTCAAGTTGACCAATTTGACCCATTTGACCTATTTGAGCTAGGTCATGGGTAGGTTTAGGTTTGGTTGGTCATATGAACTGGATTGGTATCTCAATTTCCAATTAATTTTGGTTAAGTTTGAATTTGGCTCAATATGACCCTTTAGGTCAAATTGGGTTCAAGGTCAATTGGGCTAGGTTAGGTCTAGTTGGCCAATTGAGGCTTTGGTCAAGTTCAACAAGTGATTTAGAATGAACTTGACCCATTGGTTCCAATCAATTTGGCTTAGATCAAGTTTTGACACATTTTGACTTTTTAGGTCAAGTTGGGTCAACTTGGGTCAAGTGGCCAATTAGTTAGGCTCAAATGTTGACTTGGTCAAGTTCAAACATTGATCATGAATGAACTTAGATCATTAGTTTCAATCAATTTGGCCTATGGTGGATTTTGGCTATATTTGGTTTCATGTTGGCTAAGTGTTGGCTTAGTCAACCCTTAGGTTTGACTTGGTTTGACCTAATTTGAGTGATTGATCATCTCATGATGATTGTAGATCATGATGAGAGGCTTTCGTGAGTTTGATTCAATCCAATTAGGTTAGGATTAGAATTGGGCTCATAAGGGTACTTCAGGTCACTTTGGGTCAAATGAACCTAAGTGAGTCAAATGGCTTGATCAAAGCTTGATTTGAGTTTGATTGAACTTACATATGGACTTATGATTGAAATAAATCCATTTGCAAGTGGTTTGAAGTCAAATGGGTTTTGATTCATTTGACAATTTCAAGTTCAAAGGGTGAACATGAAATTGATTTTGGCTTGATTTTTGAATTGAGTTTTGATTTGTTTATTGAAGTTTGTATTTATATTTGGGTTCATGATTGAAGGTTTGATTGAATCATGAAGGAAAATAAAGAGTTTGGCTTGATTTGAAGTTGATTTGGTTAAGTTCAAGAATTTGACTTGAAAGGCTTAGGTTAGATTTTGATTGAATTTGAACTTGAGAGTTGGATTTAGTTTGATTGATTTGAATTTATATTTTATTTATATATGTGAATATAAATGCTTCATGAGAAGGTTTCATGAGTTTGAAGTGATTCGAACAAGATCTAGGCTAAGTCCTTAAGAGAAAAATTAAGGACTTATGAAAGATTTGTGAATTGAACTTGAATTTTAAATTTAGTTTGATTGATTTGAATTTATATTTTATTTATATATGAGAATATAAATGAGAATATAAATGGGTTATTGGAAAATTTTATGTATTTGAATTGATTGATTTGAATTTATATTTCATTTATATATGAGAATATAAATGAGAATATAAATGGATTGTGGGAAAATTTTATGTATTTGAATTGATTTGAAGATGATTTAGGCTAAGTCCTAAGATGGAAATTAAGGACTTAGAAAAGATTTTGTATTAGGAGTTTGAATTTGGAATTCAATCATGGATTTCAATCACGTGGCATTGATTTAAGTTTGGAGAAAATCAATTAGGCTAGAATTGATTTAGGTTTGATGTTGATTTAATTTGGAGTTTGGCTTGAAGGAAGGAAGTAAGCAAAGTGGTCCAAGCTATTGGGTAGACAAATTTTCCTAACACCACTAAGGCATGACCTACTCTTATGGCTAACTCTTCTAAGTCTCTAGAGCTAGGTTGAGTGTCCACCTAATCACTAGATATGTCTTAAGACTAAGGATCTCTTAAAGTCTAAGAGGAGTCCTATGCCTAAGATGGAGGGGTTGAGAACACATTCTAAAAATGAGGTCAACATTAGGCTTTATATTTCTGAAATTGAGGAGAATTATGTATTTGAGTTCAATTTTTATTAGAAATCTAGGGCTTACAATTCCACAATACAAGATCATAGAAATGCCTAAGAGGTGAGGATTTATACTTATAGCCTACAAAGGGAAACAACAACCTTGGGTCCTAAATGTTGGGAGCTTTGGCGAGGGCCAAAGCACTATCCAAATCTAAGGCAAAAATGGGTATATGATTTATCTCCACAAGAATAAACCACATGGACTTACAATCATATGACCAACTAACTCCTCCTACAATTTTAAATTCATGTAGGCAAGTCTTTAGGCTTTTCAAGATAGCTAGGCTATTGTTTATTTAGAGAGGAGATTAAATACTTAAACACACTCCCTAAGAGACTAGATCATGAAGGGCATGAATAATGACTTAATCTAATGAAATTTTTTAAGTTTTATTTTTATTATTTTTAGACATTTTGATTTGACATAGGCTATGAGATTTCATATGCCTAATTCATGAGAAGATTGGTTATGGGCCAAAATCAGAAAGAAGGAGGTACGTTTCCACCATGGCTCTCAATGATCAAGCCATTTCTCTGGCAAAGGTGGAAGCCCTCCATTAGCAAGAGTGAAGCAATATGATTTTATGCATGATGGAACCCCTTTGAAATGTCATTATCACCAATGGTTGCCGCCTCTTCACCAAAAAAGTTTCAATTTTATGTTATAGAGCTCAAAAGTCACTCAAAGAAGGTGGGGAAGGGATGTTCTTTGCTTGGGGAAGCTCTTAGAGCTGAATCAACTCAAGATAGCATGAAATGAGGCTTCTTTTCTTATTTCCAAGGGATGGGCAAATTTTTCAAAACCAATGATGGGATTGGTCAGCCCTAGCCTCCATAGACTGGGCTAATAAGTTAGGTAGATTGCTATTGAGGTGATAGATGGTTTCCAAAGGTGGTGGTAGAGTGGACTTGGCTCTCTTTGGGGTAAGATCACATGTATGATAGCATTTCCAAGAGGGGTCTCCTTGGGTTTGGCACCAAATGGGTTAGGGTTTCTTTTGGGTTGATCCCAAGTGGGTTTAGGATGGGATGGGTCAGGTTTCAATGGGCTTTGGCTTGATTCAAATGGGTTTGACTCAACTTGACCAATTGGTCAAATTGGGTCAAACCAAGGCTTGGATTAGGTTCAAATGATGATTTGAAGTATTTTGGTTCAATTGGTTTTGATTAATTTGACTTAGGTTTGAATTTGACTCATTTGGATTCAAAAGGGGAAAATGGGACAAGTTGACCAATTTGACTAGTTTGACCAAATTGGGTTGGGTTTGGTGTTGAGTCAAGTTCAATTGGTTGATTAAAATTGATTGCAGGCTTTGGTTTGGTTTAATTTAGAATTAATCTGAATTTTGACCAATTTGACCCTTTAGGTCAATTTGGGCTAGGTTGGTTCAAGTTGACCAATGGGTCAAATTTGGCTCAATCATGGCTTTGGCCAAGTTCAATAAGTGATTTGGAATGAACTTGATCCATTGGTTGCAATCAGTTTGGATCAAATCATGATTTGACCCATTTTGGATTTTTAAGCCAATTTGGATCAACTTAGGTCAAATGGCCAATTGGACTTGGTTTGGCTCAATTGATGGTTTGGTTATGTTCAATCATTGATCATGAGTGGGTTTTGTCAATGGTTTCAATCAATTTGGCATATAGTGGGTTTTGGCTAGTTTTTGTTTCATTTAGGCTAAGGGTTGATTTGGTCAAAGGATCAAGTTGACTTGGTTTGACCCAATTCAAGGTCGTTGATCACCCTAGGATGATTGTTGATCATGATATTAGGTTTAGATGGGCTTTGTTTAATGCAATTTAGGTTGGATTAGAACTTAATTCAAGAAGCTCTTTTAGGTCACTTTGGGTTAAGTGGACCTAAAAGGGTCAATTAGCTTGATCATGGCTTGATTCAAGTTTAAATGAACTCACATATGGACTTAGGATAGAAATATAAATTGAATTGCAAGTGGTTTAGACTCAAATGAATTTTGGTTCGTATGATAATTTCAAGTCAAAAGGGGTCAGCATGGGCTTAACTTGACTTGACTTGGCTTTGGCTTGATAATTGTAGTTTGTGTTTATATTTGGAACAATGATTGAAGGAATAATTGAATCATGAAGAAATCCATGGGTTTTGAGTTGATTTGGATATCATTTAGCCAAGTTCAAGAAATGTACTAAAAGGGCTAAAATTAGAAATTTTATTTGATTTGGGTTTGGTTTTAGCTATTTGGATTTATATTTGTGAATATAAATGAAGATATAAATGATTCATGAGAAAATCTCTTGGGTTTGGAGTGATTTGGAAGCAAATTTAACCAAATTGATGGATGTAGGTCAAAAGGGCTTAAGTAGGGAATTGATTTAGTTTGGTTTAATTTTGGTCATTGGAGGGTGGGTTTCATTTATATTTGTGAATATAAATGAAGGAATGATTGATTTATAAAGAAATAAACCAATTTTAATTTAGTTTAACGGAGGTTTTGGCTAAGCATATGAACGTGATTCATTGTATTTAGAAAGAGATTTTGGAGTTTGAATTTGATTATGGGTTTCAATCATTTGATAGTTGGATTAGAATTGGAATTCAAGTTGGGCTTTGATGTGAGATTGAATATGATAATTGAGAAAATCAATTGGATTGGGGTTGATTTGAATTTGTTTAAGGCTAAGTCCATAAGATAAAATCAAAGGGCTTAGGAAGGGATTCAGAATTTGAATTTGGTCATGAGTTTCAATCACTGAATTTGGATCTAATTTGGAATTTGTATTGGGATTTAAATTTGAGGTTTGGTTTGAAAGAAGAAAGTAAGGATTAGGTTTAGGCTATAAGGTAGGAAAGTCCTCTTAAATCCCTAAGGAATAACCTATTCCTATGGCTAACTCTTCTAAGTCTATAGTGTTAGGTTAATTGTTCAGCTAATCACTAGAAATGTCTTAAGGTTAAATAAATCTTAATGGTTACAAGAGTCCTAGATCTATGATGAGGAAGTTGAGTGCTCACTCCAAAAGTGAGGTCAACACCTACCCTATATCCTTATAGCCAACCCTTGCTTCCTTTTTCCAAACCAAACGTCAAATTTAAATCCAAGATCATAAATCCAATCCCAAATCAAATGATTAAAACCCATGATTAAATTCAAATTCCAAATCCCTTCCTAAGCCCTTTGATTTTAAATTATTGACTTTACCTTAACCAAATTCAAATCAACCCCAATTCAATTGATTTTCTCAAATTTCAAATTCAATCTCAAATCAAATCCAACCCAAATTCCAAATTAAATCCAATCCCAAATCAAATGATTGAAACTTATGATTAAATTCAAACTCCAAAATCCCTTCCTAAGCCATATGAATCACCTTCATATGCTTAGCCAAAACATCCTTCAAACTAAATCAAATTTGGTTAATTTTATTATAAACCAATCATTCTTTAATTTATATCCACAAATATAAATTAAATCTAAATTCAAACTATTCAAATCAAATCAAACTAAATCAAATCAAATCAATTCTCTACTTAAGCCCTTTTGACCTACATCCCTCAATTTGGTCAAATTTGCTTCCAAATCACTCCAAACCCAAGTGATTTTCTCATAAATAATTTATATCTTCATTTGTATTCACAAATATAAATGAAATATAAATCCAAGTGGCCAAAACCAAACCTAAATCAAATCAAATTCCTAATTTTAGTCTTTTAAGCCAAATTCTTGAACTTCGCTAAATGACTCCCAAATCAACTCAAAACCTATGGATTTTCTCATGATCCAATCATTCCTTCAATCATTGTTCCAAATATAAACATAAACCATAATTATCAAACCAAATCCAAGTCAACCCAAGTCAAACCTATGTTGACATCTTTTGAGTTGAAATTATCATATGAACAAAAATCCATTTGACTCAAAACCAATTGCAATTGGATTCATATTTTCATCCTAGACTCATATGTGAGTTCAACTAAATTTGAATCAAGCCAAAAATAAACCAATTAAGCCATTTAGGTCCACTTCACCCAAAGTGATCTAAAAGACCTTTTTGAGCCAAATTCTAATTCAACCCAAATTGGATTGAACTAAGCCCATCCAAATCCCATATTATGATCAATAATCATCCTAGGGTGACCAATTATCTTGAATTGGGTCAAACCAAGCCAACTTGGTCCTTTGACCAAGTCAACCTTTAGCCCAAATAATACCCAAACTAGCCAAAACCCACTATATACCAAATTTTTTAAAACCAATTCATAATCAATGATTGAACATGATCAAACCCTGAATTGAGCCAAACCAAGTCCAATTGATCATTTGACCTAAGTTTACCCAAATTAGCATAAAAAGCTAAAATGGGTCAAATCATGATTTGATCCAAATTAATTACAACCAATGGCTCAAGTTCATTCCAAATCACTTATTAAACTTAACCAAAGCCATGATTGAGACCAATTTGAGCAATTGGTCAACTTGACCCAACCTAGCCCAAATAGATCTAAAAGGTCAAATTGGCAAAAATCCAAATTAATTCTAAATTAAACCAAATAAAATCCTATAATCATTTTCAATTAACCAATTGAACATGAACCAACACTTAACCCATCCTAATTTGGTCAAATTGGTCAACTTAGCCCATTTGACCTATTTGAATCCAAATGAGCCAAAATCAAACCTAAGCCAAATTAATCAAAATCACTTGAACCAAAACTCTTCAAAACATCATTTGAATCTAACCTAAGTCTTGGTTTGACCCAATTTGACCAATTGGTCAATCCAACCCAACCTAATCTAAATGAACCTATTTAGACCATATGAAGCCAAATCACCCAAAACCAACTTATGGGACCCTAGGACCTGGCCTAACCTGACCCAAACCAGCCCAAATCCATAGTGGGCCCCACCCAAGCAATGAGCCATTAGACAAACCTTCTTTCCATTGGATCTTCACACTAACAAGCAAAGTTGACTTCCCCATCACCATGGTAGCCTCCAAGCACTCAAGTGAGGCTCCACCTGACCCACCTAGCTCACCTAATCCCCCCTAGGTCAGCCAAGGACCAATGGGAGTTCAACTCCTCCTCATACAAGCCAAAACTGAAAACCCATGGATTCAAGCTAAGAGACCTTTGCACAACAGCCCTTGGGCAGCCTCCCATAGCTCCCTCCACTCAAGTGGAGCCACATGAAGTAATTAAATGCTTAATTAATTAATTTATATTCATGGTAAAATCAGAGCTTAAGTAATCAAATATAGGACTTAGGGATTGAGATTAAAACCACTTTCTTGATCTCTTTTCTTAAGTTAATTTTATTTAATAAATTGAACATGCTTAATGCTTAACTAAATAGATTAATGAGCTTAATTAACTCAATCTAAAATCCAATTCACATATAATCACCTTTAATTAATCTTGGGTAGCTCTTTAGGTGTTCAATAACCTAAAGAGAGAGCTAATGAAATTATTATTAGCTCACATGTGTGAGAAAACCATAAAAGTAGTTAAGTGAGCTCCTTAAGCTTAATTAACTATTAATTATGAGCTAATTGTATTAGACCCCTTTCATTTCTTAGGAGCATTACTAATTTACTTTTCATGTAGTTGCATCTCAAATTGGCTCATCATTATTTAATTAATTAGCTTAAGGGGATGTAGGTAAAGGTTAATTAATGGATTAAATTCATACCTCAACCTAATTAAGACATAAAATCAACCTAATTTTTCTTCATTAAACCAAATTGACTTACACATGGGGGATGAGATTAGGATTAGCAAACATCTTTCACATTCCTTGACTCAAATGAAATATAAAGATCAAAAATGGCTTTAAGAAACTTTGGTTTATCTTAAATGAATTTGTTTAATATGATTGTCCTTAGGGCTTAGTTGGAATTGAATGAAATCGCATGCTTGTGTTTCCTTATTTCTTTCCAATCATGCTAAAATGTTGTATGCACTCATATTCATGCATTCATGTCTTTCAAGTTAATCAAATAAAAATGATTTCCTTTATGTTAATTTGCATGTGTTGGCTTAATTAAAAATATGTGTGTCTAGTATCACTATTAAATCTCAAATATATTTTTAAAAGTTTATTAATGAATGAATATACATATATATTGTAACTTTAGTTATATATACATAGGAAATGCAAGTGAATATGAATTTAGTTTGTGAAATAAAGTATCTTTCTTATATTCATGTGTTGATTTGTATAAGTTAGAATGATAGCGGGTATATTAGTCTGGACATTTGAAGGACGCACAACTTTAAGTAACCCTAAGGAAGTTCCTACCTTATTCCCTTAGTGCGAAATAATGGTGACGTATCTTCTTGATTTCATTCTTATGCACTTTAACATCAAAATTTAGAAAGAACTTTAATTCATTTACACAAAATTAATCAATCAAACCCAAAATATAATTTTTGCATGGCTTTCTATTTCTGTAGTTATTTATACATCCATATGTCTCTAAGGATAGCAGGCATATTTGTCTCGACATCCCAGGGATGCACGACTTTAAGTAGCCTTAAGGAGGTTCCTACTTTGTTCCCTTGGTGTAGAACAATGGCGATGTACTTGCTTAAAACTTTTATATATGTGAATGTGTACTTAGCTAATGAATGAAAACCTCTTTTTTATTAAAAAGACATGAATTCATACTTTGTTTAAATTGGTTGAGTTGATTAGTCATGTGATTTAAGGTTCTTTCCTTATGCTTTTACCTATGAATTTAGATAGAGAATTAAATTAGTTTGGCAAAATCATTCAACCAAATAAAATATTAATTCTAAATACATTTACTCACAATCATCATTTAAGTGTGTTAAGATATAAATTGCATGTGTAACTATGTTTAGGAATTGATCATATGCTTGATATACATGATGGAAAGAAATGAACAAACATATGTTATGTGATAGTAATTCATTCCAACTAATCTTAAGATGCCTCTTATCAAATGAGTTTATTTAAAGTGAACCTAAATTTAGGAATAATTAGAATATATAATAAGTCGTTCACAAAAGGGAATTGATTATTTAATTTGCTTTAGATATGACTAAAGGTAGGGACAAAAGAGAGTGATCCTCTCTTTCTTTCTCTTCATAGCACTTAGTTGTTAAGTGTAGGTCAAATGAAACAAAAGAAAACATTAAGTAAAATTTGCAAATCAATTAAACCATTTAAAGTAAAACCACCCTTTATAATTAAATGTCCTTCATACTTAGAAAATCTTATCCCTAAAGCCTAGTTAGGACATTCCACACAATCCCTAACACACAAATTAGATTAAGTCACCACTTCTAGCTTTATGTTAGGGCGGTGTATGGTTTGATGTATGCTTATTTTGTGATGTAATATTATAGACTGGATGTTAGGGTGTATGTTTCATAGACTGGATGTTAGGCCATGATTAGCCTAATCAAGTTTTATGCAGGAGATTATGCTTAAGGAATGTTTAAAATAAATATAAATGCTCTCTTTTGCAGGTTGCTTAACCCCTAAGCATAATCTACATTAGGATTGGTGGACTTGGTTACCCATGTGTAGGGTGCTAAGTCCAAATTATTCATATAACTGTTTGGATTATATGATGTGTTTAGTTAACACTTAGTTTACAGGTGTAGTTAGATTTACTTTTCCAATCTTTTAATGTAATTGTGCATTAGTAATTTGGTTATGTATTATGGGGGTTAAGGATGAACATTAGCTAGAGGGTTTGATCTTGGGGTGCCATGTGATGCCTAGAAGCCTACCAAATCAAATGGAGGAAATTAGATGAAGGAATGGAGGGAGTATGAAGACATGAACCCCCCCCCCCCCACCATAACACTTATCATTTCTAATTTGTAAATATTCTTTCACATATTAGATTGTATAAGGGTAGAGCTTGACTACCCATTTCTTTTTTGGGTTGCACGGCGGTACCTGACCGCACCGACTTATTATTCTTTCACATTGAGGCTATAAATTATTTGATGATTTGTTTATATTGTGCAATAGAAATGACATGTATTTTTCTAGTTTCTTCATATATGATGATTTAATGTGTGGCCTTGATCCGTTGAGGCGCTTGGGAAAAAATAAATTTTCTACCCCAACTACAACTCATAACCTCACATAAAGCCTAGGTATCAAATCAAGATAATAAAATATTTAGTAACCCCTTAGATGGATGTTGTATGCTTAATAGCATGCATATCATTTTATTTCACTCTTACTAAGAGAGGGTTTCCATCTTTGCTAGATATAAAAAAAGGCTTGACCTTTAAGAGCCTATGATGGAAAATACATCTTTCTCTTTTGATTTGGCCCATAATCAACTTTACCATGCATTTAGGCATATAAAATTGTATAGCCTGTGTTAAGATAAAGAGTCAAAATTAAATAAAATTTAATAAAATTTGTATTATACTAAGTCATTATTCATACAACTCATGCTCTGGTCTCTTAGGGAATGGGTTTAAGGGCTTTAGTTTCTTTCTAAATAATAGCAACCTAGCCATCTTGCAAAGCATATGACTTCACCACTTGATTTTAAAATGTAGGAGAAGTTAGCTAGCTGCCACTCTAGGCAGTTATAAGTCCAGCAGTTTTGTGATTTACTCTCTCTTATGGAGATTAACAATATACCCATTTTTGCCTTAGATTTAGGTCATGTTTTAGCCCTTGCTAAAGCTCCCTAGATTTAGGATCTGAGGTTGTTGCTTTCCCTCAGGCTACAAGTATAAATCTTCACCTCTTAGGCATTTCCATAATCTTGTGTTATCGAACTATGAGTCCTAAATTTCTAATAAAATTTTAACTCAAACATATAATTCTCCTCAACTTCAAACATATAAAGCTCAACTATAAGATAGTTTGGGATGCTCACTAGGCTTCCTAGTATCATGAGCATTCCCATCGATCTCCTTTTAGCTTCGATAATAAGTCTCTCCTTTCGATCTATCCCAGTTGATCTTCTAAACATAGCCAATTTATTCATAGTCCTATCTTTGAATTCTTTGGAGATAATAATTACCTACTTTAATCGATAGTATTCCTAAGGAACTCACCTTCCATATGATATAATTAACTATGGGGGCTTGCCCCCATAGAGAACTTTAGAATCAAATTTAAATAAACCCTACTTTATTCATCCATGTAAAGTATGGGAAAATTTTCTGGTATATTTGAAGTCCCATCATGCTTTAGGAGTCCTTATTAGGTGATTAGGTCCATCATAGAGTAGTGATTTCTATATTTCAAGATAGTACACTATTCCTTGATGTCGTACCTAATCACCTTAATAAGTACACCCTTGAATTTGCATGGTGTACCCCCATACACACATAAATGCACGTTAACCAAAAAAATAAACACCACATTGATGTTGATACATCGTTTAGAGCTCTTTTAGGTCAGCCATGGCTGCATGAGTATGGATGATCCGATCAATTATGCAGCATTATATGAAGTACCTAAAAGATAAAGAAGTGTTCATAATTCCTGGCAATCTGTAATCATTCTCAGTCCATAAAGCAAAGATTTATGAGGATGCAAAATATTTCATCTCTCAAGAGTCCAAGCTAACAAAGCCTCTTGAGGCAATACCATCCACTTTAAGAACTAAAAAGAAACTTTAGAAAGTGAAAGAGCATAAGCAAAGAGGAAGAAAAAAATGTAATATTGACTCTCCCTAAAGCACTTAACTCTACACCTAAATTAAGAAGATCAGTTCTCCATTTGGGAAGTGGCACACAAAAAGAAGAAAATATTCCCATCAAATCTAAGGAAACCTATAAACTTTCAAGAAGCAACTTATAAAATAAGTGATTCTGATTCATACTATAACTTTAATCTACTTATGAAAATAGAGTTCAGAGGATCGCTTAAAGAATGATAGCTCACTTGGTAGTGTCAAATGACTCCTTCAAAATTATACCCATCCCTCAATAATACTTCAAAGAAATCACTCCACTGGAGGTCCATAACATTGAAGAATTGATAACATTCTATGTGCTGTTGTTGAGTGAGAGTTGTGGAACAAGAACCTTGTTTTACAAATCTGAACAGCCTCAACCTCATAATTTTGATCAGCCTACTCAACATGAAGATTTTGATAGATGGAGCCAACAAGAATACCAATATACTATCAATCAAAATTACAAAGAATGATGAATAAGCTTAGAATTTATATTGGAACTACTAAATATAGAACTCAAATCTTTAACATGATGTGTAGCCAAAGAAGTCCTCAAGCATCACGAAGAAGTGATAAGTTCATCACTCAAGGTCTTGGGTTCATTCACAAATCTGATCAAAATAAAGTTTTCTATGATATAATAAAAGCTAAGATCGAAACTAGTACTGATGAAGAAGATGATCTCTATAAAATTATTCTTACAAATGATGAAGAAGTATAAGCCAAACCTGCACCTGAAGAACTCAAAGATGGTGGACAAACAACTACTATGGATGAACTCAAAGAAATCAATCTAGGAGCTGAGGATGATCCCGGCCCAACTTTCGTTAGTGCTCTTCTACCTTATGAGAAAGTTGAAGAACTAAAAGTGCTATTTTATGAATTCAGAGATTTCTTTGCCTAAATAAATGTTAAAATGCCAAGCTTATCCCCTAATGTGGTAGTTCATAAATTGGCAATCAAGCTAGAGATAACACCGATTAAACAAGCTCTAAGGAGAATGAGAATAAAATTCAAAGATTAGGTGATTATTGAAAATAAGAAGCTAATTAAAGCAAGATTCATATGGGAAGAAAAGTATCATGATTGGATAGTTAATATAGTGCCTGTGAAGAAGAAAAATGGTCGGATTCATATTTGTATCAACTTTCAGGATCTTAATAAAGCTTGCCCAAAAGATGACTTCTCACTTCCTATATCAGAATTGTTGGTTGATAATGCATCCAACTATGATATATTTTTTCTAAGGATGAATTGTCGGGATATAATCAGATCAAGATGGCACATGAAGATGAAAGACATACATCATTCAAAACACCTATTGACATCTATTGCTACATAGTCATGCCTTTTAGTTTGAAGAAAGCTGGAGCTACATACCAAAGAGCCATGACACATATTTTTGATTAGTTGATTCACTAGAACGTGGAATGTTATGTTGATGATTTGGTGGTGAAGAGCTTAAATTATAAAAATCACTTTGAAGACTTGAGAATTGTTTTGGAGAGAATAATAAAATATGATCTAAAGATGAATCCTCAAAAATGTGCATTTGGGGTATCCTCTAAAAAATTTCTCTAGTATATTGTACATCATAGAGGAATTGAGATCGATCTTGCAAAAATCAAGGAAATTATGAAAATGCCTTCGCCAGAGAGTTTGTGTAGACTTCATTCTTTTTAAGGTAGCTTGCATTCATCCGATGATTTATATCAAACCTATCAAGATACTATCAACCATTTGCAAAGTTGATGAAAAAGAATGCTCCATTCAAATGGAACTAGGAGTGCCAAGAAGCCTTCAATAGTATTAAAAGCTACTTATTAAATCCCCCAATCCTTGTAGTGTCTACTACTGGGATGCCTCTCATTCTATACACAGTAAAAGAGTCCTTTAAAGGATTATTGGCACAACACAATGAATAAAGCAAAGAGAATGCTCTTTATTATATCAATCAATGGTTAATAAGAATAGAAATGAGATACTCTTTGATAGAGAAGCACTATTTTTCATTGATCTTTGTACTCCAAAAGCTCCACCATTACATGTTATCTCATAAAATTACTCTCATCTTAAAGATCAATCTTCTAAAGTACTTGATGACAAGACCAGCATTGACAGGTCGCTTGATAAGATGGGAAGCATTGCTTTTATAATTTGATATCACATGTGTTCTGTAGAAAGTAGTGAAGGGATAGATTTTAGCAAATTTTCTTGTTGCACATCCCATTCTTGTAGACTCACCTCTTAATGATAATTTACCTGACAAGCAAATCATGCTCATTTATAAAAGAGAAAAATTACAAATTTGGGAAATATACTTTGATAGAGCCTCATTGATCAAACAAGTCCAACCCCTAAATTTCCCAAGGACAAGAGCAGGAATCGATCTTCATAACACCAAAAAGGAGGGATAATGAGATGATCATATGAGTTGACTAAGCCAAGAACTAATAATGAAGTTGAGTATGAAGCATTGGTAGCAAGTCTTGAAGAAGTTATTTTCATAGGCATTCAAAACTTGCATATTTTTGGTGATTCTCAACTTATAATAAATCAAGTACTTGACATCTATAATATCAACAAGCTTAAGTTAGCTTTTTACCACAAGAGAGTTCTTGTGCTTATGAAGTAAATACCCATTGTTACACTAACTCGAGCCTCTCGATTTGAAAATAGCAAAGCTGATTTTTTAGCAAAATTAGCTAAGGAGATGACAAGTATGAATAGTGATTATGTCATGATCGGGATATTTACTCAACGAGTTCTAGAGCCAGCAAAGTATCAATCTCAACAGGTAGAGGGGTTATCAAATTCAATATAGCAGGATGTGACTCAGGTTGCTTCTCATACTCCTCAAAATAAAAAATGAATTATACCCAAAAGAGCTAAGAATGACATTACTTTAGAAAAATAGTAGGAAGCCTTTATTTTAGAAGAGCCACATGATTGGACGCGGACATTCATCAACTACTTTAAAGAAGACAAATTACCAAATAAAAAATCACTGATAGCTCAAATCGAGAAGAGAATGTTACGCTATACTTTTATCAAAAATACTTTATATCATAGATCCTTTGAACAAATGTGACTACGATGTCTAAATATAGATGAAGCTAGCAAAGTGATGGTTAATGTTCATGAAGGATTTTGTGGTGCACATCAGTTAGGTCCCAAGATGGCAGTAAAGATCAAAACGATGGGCCATTATTAGCCATCTATGGTGAGAGACTGTATCGATCATGCAAAGAGGTGTCATGAATGTCAAATACTTGAGAAAATAATCCAGCAACCTCCAAATCCATTACACCCAATAGTAGCATCTTGGCCATTTAAATATTGGGGTGCAAATGTAATCAGACCGATTGATCTACTGTCATCGGCTAGTCACCATTTTATCTTAGCAGCGACTGATTATTTCTCTAAGTGGGCTAAAGTTACTCCATTTAAAAAAGTTACTGTTGATCGAGTGATCAACTTCTTCATGCATAATATAGTCTATAGGTTTGGAGTGTTGCACCGAATAATTTTTGATAATGGCACAGTTTCAAAGGTACAAAGATTTATAGATTCGTTGATCGACACAAAATTAATTGGTGATATTCTTCAATATACAATCCAAGGGAAAATAGTTTGCTTCTAACAAAATATTAGTCAAATTGCTTGAGAAGAACCTCACTAAAAATTAAAGTGAATGTCATACCAAATTGATAGAGGCATTATGGTCGTATCGAACTACCTACAAGACACTAACTAAAGTCACTCCCTATTTTAGTATTTGGAATTGAAGCTGTTCTACCGCTTGAGGTTGAGTTGCCATCCAATACAACCTAACTGAAGATCAAAATGTCATTTAAGAATGGAGGAACTCAACACACTTGATGAAGTTAGATTGCAAGCTAATCAAAATTTGGAGGTTTATCAGGCAAAGATGTCCAGGGCTTTTGACCATACGATTTGACCTCGAACATTCCAAGAAGGAGAATCTATCTTGGTGCTGAGAAGACCAATTATTCCTAATCAAAAAATTGGTAAAAAATTTGAGCCTAATTGGAAAGGCCCTTTTGTCATTGAGAAGGTGTATCAAGAAGGGGTGTACCAACTCATTGACCTAAATGAGGAAAGACCAATGCCGCCAATTAATGGTCAATACCTGAAAAAGTATTATACATAATAAATATATTTCGAGGTACTATATAAATCCCTCTACAAGATATGGGGCATTTATATATATATATATATATATATATATATATATATTTGTTTAAGTTGACATCATGCTTCATGCCAAGAACCTAGATAAATATATATAATTAAGATGAAAAAAACTTTCTAAAGCACCGTGAAAATCCTCCTATTACATAGGGGGCATTTTGTATATGGATGAAATTAATGTTACATGTTAAACCCTCTTAATGTTAGATATATCAACTCAAATATTGATGTATTTACTTAATTTCATCTTAAAATTCTTTCAAATGTATTTTAAAATTCCCCATGCAAGATAGAGGGCATTTCTTTATTTCCATATGGGTTGACATCAAGCCATAATATGAGATCCTTGAATGTATTACTGATTCAGGTAGACATCGTGCTTGAGCCGAGATCCCCTTTTGTTTGCTCTAATATCCTGGTAGTAAAGATAATTTTAGTTATCATGAGTAGTGGAAATGTATCTTAAAACAAGTTGCACATCAGATGATTCTGCAGTTGAAAGATTCATCTTCTATGCTTATGAAAGTCCTAAAAGTCAAGTGAGAGGATTTTTGATTTGTATACTTTGATATTTTTAAGTTGAAGAAGGGAAAGTCTGTTCACAGCTCAAGTCCAGGACTTAGGTGGGTCTTGACCGTCAGACTCAATAAACCCAAATATGCCCAAGTCGCTGACTGCACTTCTCGCTCAAAAAGCCGTAAGAAAAGGCCATAGTGGTAGAGCCCCCACTTGCTAGTTCAATGATAATAACTATTCTACCCAAAGTTGACTTGACTTAACATACCAAAGTGAATCAAGATCAAAAGTTTTCTTAACTAACTAATGGACTATAAATAAGATTATATAAGATCCTTTATCTTTAAAATAGAAACTGTATAAAAATACTTCGAAGATATGTAAAGACCAAGATATAATGTCTCAAATGTAGTAAAAAAAGCGTGGAAGAAGATTGGAAAAGAGGAATGACTATCTCTTCTTCAGCAAGTTTGATGAAGCATAAAGCATGGGGGACTGAAGAAGTAATCCTAAAGTTTGTACAAAGCTTGTGAGCAAACTAAGGGATATTTTTCATCAGTAAGCCCTTCGATGCAACGAATATTGGGTTGACAATTCTTAGTCATCGACTTGAGTCAAATCCTTGAGGACTAGGTCACCGACCTGCAACCTTCATCAAGTCCATTAGAGCAGTAGCTTAGAACAAAAGGGTTTGTTTATTCTTCCTAAAAAATTTTTAAGACAAGTCAGGATAGGTTCTTACCAGGTACATTAAAGCTCAAAGTCAGGACAAATGAAGATTTTAATTTAAATCATGAAAAGGAGGATTTCATCGGTACTTCAGAATAGGAAAATCAGAATAAAAAGTTCACTTATTTTTCTAGACAAGTTTGTAATGCAATTCACAACATTTTCTTCATCAAGTCAATTAAATCTTCAAGCAAGATTAGAATAGGGGGAACTTTAAGCTTCAACAACATCAAGTCTTTAACAAATCCTTCAAACACAAAGTACCAGAGTGATGAATACCTCTATTGACTCAATATGCTATTAATACTGAGTCATGAAGAATGAGATTTAATACATCCTCGCTTCACTTGACAAATCGGGTGAAACAACTCAAGATAATTCTTATTCAAATTTTGTTAAGGTATACCAGAGCAATAAAAGGAGCTTTAAGTCTCAAAACCATCAAAGGAAAACTGTCATCAAGCTTTAGTAGTTCAAAAGATAACAATCTTTGATGGCTTAACAAGCTATTGTAGCAAAGTCAAGAGATTCAGAATCTACACTAGCATGAAAGTTCACCTAGGAGACATTGTCAACTATCAAGTTCATCAAGCTAGGCTCTAAGGAGTTGATTCATCAATTAGAGATTAAAAAAAGAGAGATTTGAATGAGCATGAAAGAGAAACAAATTCATTCTTTGCATCGATAATTATGAATAACTTCAAAGAATTGCAAAGAGATATCACCATATTGACATCAAAAAAATCAGAGAAATTTGTAGAATTAGTTAGCTCGCAATAAATATGATTCCGTTTCAGACATGTACCATATTTGTTGGAGGGAATTTGTTGACCCTCAGTTAGTCATCGCCAAAGCCGAAACTGCTCCCGCCCATCCTCCATGGAAACCACAAGGAACAGCAAGAACCGTTCTAACTCTCATCCATTTGGGGTCAAAGAAAAGTCACACACACGATCCCTTTAACTTCCTTTCCCTCTCCCTCTCGTCCGCAGCACATTTGAACTTCCAAACTGAAAGACTCCTCTCTCCCATTCTCGCGAGCAATCTCTCGCTCTCAATCAAGTAGAAGCCACACGTGACTCCCACCTCTTCCCTCTCTAATCACATGATCACAGAAGCTGGCGTCCATCCTCCCGCACCATCCATCCAGCAGCAATGCCCCTCTCCTCCATTCTCTCTCTCTCTCTCTCTCTCTCTCTCTCAGGTCTTAAATGAGTCATGACTCTTCTTCTTCTTGTTGGTCCGAAAATAAACTCACGGCGAAAGAAATCAAATGTTGATCGATTAATCCCTCTTCTCATCTACTATAGCAGAATATTGTAGAAAATCAATGTAGCATTCACTGTAGCAAATTACTGTAGATCTGAAAAAAAAATTTATTTCTTTTCTTTTTTTCTTTCTCTTCTATCTCTTCTGCTACAGTACTAGTAACACCAACCTCCCATTCATCCTAACCTTCCCTTTCTACAACCTAGAGTATAACCGAGAGAAAATTCTGTCATCAGACGGGTTCCTCTTGGCATACCCTTCCGGATTCTGCCTCCCTCATATCCAACAGCACACTCACATTCTCATTCTGACTAGGTATAAGAGGACTGCCATCGGGAAGGTTCCTCTAGCAACCACTTTTTCACATGAGCAAAACTCCATCATCGAGTTCCCCTTAGCACTCCCTCTGTGTATTTTGTATACCCTCTTTGAATGGAGTCCAATTCCCTTTTCAGCCACAACAACCTAACTGTATATCTCCATTCTTTCTCCATGGGTTTATCCTCGTTAACTCTCATTCCATGTCTCCACTCAATGTCGAACTTCATATCACCTCACTCCCATCTTCTTCTCATGGCTTTCTTTCGATTCTATCTCAATAAGATAAAATAAATATCATATTTAAACATTATTACTTTTAAGTTGCAAATCAGTTGCACTCTCATGCAAGTTTATCATTATTGCGAGTTGTGGATGTATGGAAATGTGTGAATGTATATATGGTATATGAATTTGTTTCATTATGCAGGTTTGAAGCCCTCATCACACTCATCAGGGTGTGATGAGATGAAAATTGATCAAGGTGCTTCAAAACACCAACCGTCACGCTCACCAGGGCATGACGGGTAGGCCAAAATTTTTTTGATGTAGCCCTGCGGTGATGATCTTTGGATATCTTAAATGACCAAAATTTTGAAATTTGAGACTTAAATAGGTTTAAATGAAAATCATCTAGATTTAAATTAAATAAAAGATGCATAATAAATATGATGATAAACATTAAATCAAAGAAAAATAGATGAGGAATACTTAAAGAGAAACTTCAAAAAAATAAAACACTTACTTGGAATGTAATCAAATATTTTCTCTCCTCTCAGATTCCAAAACACTCCAATCTCTCAAGCATATGAAGTGAAATCCCCTAACACTCCAATTTACAAAGAGTGAAGCCCCCTAGCACTCCCATTTATAAGGAGAGAATGAGCATCATTTGATAACCCGCCCATAAATATAAAAATGACTTTTAATTTAATAATCAAATCTTGTTACAACATGTATTATGAATTGAGTTAAGTAACTGATGATTAGTGTTGAAATTGATAATTTACTCTTTAGCAAGAGAAATATAAATAGGTTATTGTAAGCTCTCAAAGTATTATAATTATATTGAAGGGGTAAATGTGATTTGGATATAATTTGTAATGTGATTAAATGCCTTCCAAAACACATAAATGATTATGTGACATATTAAATGAATATAAACAATACAAAGAAAGATTCAAAATAAAACTTATATTACATTTGAGCGTTCTATAAGGAGCACAAATGAAGACTTTTGGTAAACCTAAATAGCTTTTTGACCAACATAAGAAGGGCTCCTTGATGAACAAGTGGGTTATGCTTTGACTAGTATTGAACAAATGCCTCATGCTTAACTCCAAATTAGATGAGTTGACTAGAGTTGAAGAAGTTTGGGGTAAAAATTTACAAAGAATTTGATAGTTTACCAATTAATTTGAATATAAGCCTTGAAATATTTTATTCGAGTAATCTAAGAGGAAATCTCAATAAAACAAATGATCAGATCACTTGATATTTGCAATGAGCTTGAAATATAGCTTTGAAATATGAATGCAATGTGAATTCATGTCATGCTTATAAGAAGGTTGAATGAAGCTAGAAGGGTAATTTTCAAATGAGATAGGGCTAAAATCAAGCTCGAGAGTGAGATTCACAAAGAATAAGCCTTCTTATTTAATCCATATATTAGAATGTCTAATTTAGATTTGACTAAAGAAGGCTTCAATTAAACATAAAATTGATACATATGAGATTCGCTAAGTGCTATTTTCAAGTTAAAATGAAAATCAAATAAATTCATAAGAGGTTTTCACTATAACTAAATAGCCTTTTAGAAAGCATGATCCACAACTTCTTATTGAATAATCGACTTATATTCAAAAGAATCTTGAATTCAAATAAGCTCACTTAGAGGAAGTACAACAGCTTGTATGAGGGAATATCAAATTTGAATGTTGAATTTGCAAAGACCTCACATGTCTTTAATGAGCATAAGCCAATCATTGAAGTTTAGAAATTCTATGAATAAATAAAATGTAAGTAAAGATACAATATTTTAAGTGCAAATATAAATATAATTACAATACATCTCACGGTTTTGCATTCATCTGTATAAGGTGTACTAAATTAAATTCTCCATGAATTATGGAGCTTCTTTCAATCCAAAAATTAAGAAATTTCATTTTCCTTATGATTTTCAAAGTCAATGGCTTAACTAATTAGATGAAATTATCTAAGCTATAAATACCTACATGTGCTCAAATATGAAAATTCAGAGTGCAAATTTTAATGTCTAAAAAGGCTGCACATGCTAACTTAAAATTAAATAAAAATATAAAATTAATCTCATAATTTAACCATAAAATTATCTGAATTATTAAACACCCGCATGGGCCCCGACACAATACTGAATATTTAGATTCAAGTGTCTAAGGATGTTGCACGGGTTAAAAATAAATAAATTCAGAATTTATTTTGCATTCGAAAAAACATTGCAAATTCATAATTATATCTCAAGAATATAAATATTTGAATGAATTAATCATTAAATTTTCAAAATATAAATATATTTTCTAAAATATAAAGGATATTCAGTTGCAAAGTCATGCAATACAGCTATGAGCTTTAACCTATAGATATGATCCTCTATTAGAAATTAAATAGAGTTGACAAAATTTAAAGTTCTTAAAAATATTCAATTCAATCAATTAATTATCCTGATGATGGCTGTGTTGAATGAAGATTTCAACCAGAGGATATTTCTATCAAAAATGTGATTTTAACTTCATATTAAATTAACTTAAATCGAGTATCAATCCAAATGTAAAATCTAATATATCACTAAGCTATTAGTGGTTAAATGAAATTCAATCCTTAAATACTTAAAGCAAACTTCATTCAATCCACCTTCCGCAACTATTTGTTAAAGGTGATGAATTTAAAAAACTCTAGCTCACAAAGGAGCCAATGTCAAATCAAATGTATTTCTATATTCACTTTCAATCAATCTCATGTCAGTAAGGATATGGTATGTGTCCTCTATCTGCGTGGTTTGGCCAATAGACTCCACATTTGATACAGTTATTACCAGAGTCCTCTAATCAGATGGTTGCCGCCAAATGACGCCATTATATTATAATCACGATTATAGCCCATAAGCTCCCCAATGGCTCTGTACATTCAAATGTGAATCATAGGGTATATCTGGTAGGGTGAAAAATCATCTGTTAGCTAAGGTAGGCTTAAGCCTATCTCTTTAGACAAACACCACCTCAGGTCTACAAGGATTTCTTGGATGACGCAACTCATGGCTGCTAACAAGGATCCTTTGGTCAGGTTGGGTCAACTACCTCTTCTGACTAAGTATGCTAGGGACCACGACAACCCGGGATGATGGAACCATGGGATCTAGATCGAGCATGTCATCATTCCTCCAACCATCCGCTTTAAGTTAAAATGATGAATTTCATAATCTTAAATTTTAAACTCCACATGCTGCAACTATACACTATGCATTTAACGTTCTAACGACTAGCCTTAATCGAAAGTGCTCTCTCAATATTGGGAGGGGTAATTAACTATAGGTGCTTGTGCTTATAAGAAACCTAGAACCAGATCTAAAGTTCTCACAAAATGAGGACGAAATCTCTAGGTAGTGTCTTATCAACTATTTCATCTGTCTTCCAAAAATTTCACCGATGCAAATGTATCAATTTTCCATTGCACAATATTGTTAATTAATTTAATTCTTGACTCTAGGGTTGTCAAGAAACCTCTTTGTTTGCAAATAACTCGTATTCAAATCATTCATTAAGGGAACCAAACATGAACAAATATTTTAAACTCAAATTATAAATAATCTGAAAATAAACAACTCTTCGTTCGATTGTATTTGGATAGTTTTAACTCGAAATAAGGCAATTATATATATATATATATATATATATATATATATATATATATATATATATATATATATATATATATATATATATATATATATATATATATATATATATATTATGTATATTTAGGTATGGGATAAAATCATCATAGCTCATGTAATGGATTAGTTGTTTGCCTTGTACTATATAGTAGAGGTGCAGGATCAAATTCAACGCCGTACATGTAGTTTTCTAAATTGATATATTAATTATTTATTTAATAATATTATGTTTTAGTCTTATACCGTGAAGAAAAGTGAAAGTGACTTAACATGGTTAAATATCTTTTCACATAAATGTGTGACTTCATAGCTCTTGATTATATAAAATTAGAGCTAAATGAGCCAAATGATCTCATTATGACTTATATGAGTCGAATAAGAACAATAAATTTTTTAACATTAGCGGAATTTTGAATAGATAAATTTTTAAATGAGTTGAATATACGAATTATCAGTCAATTTGCTCAAGCTTGATCCATTTACACCCCCTACTTGCCTCTCACGAAATTTTTTTGACTTCTCTCATGTTGTATACTAAATAACATAGGAGTTGTCCATAATAATTTTGACATCCTAGGACAGCCCTTTCTATGCAATAGATGATGACTAAACACTTTTTTGATACAGCCAATATACTTTGAGGTGTTTTTCATAGTATCGTACTGTCCTGCTATTGTTCACACATTGAATTGAGTTGTGAAATATACATTGAGGTCAATATTTTTCTTATCCTAATCTTAATTGTTTCTACATCTTCTATACCCATATTTTTAATAGGAGAAAATCTATCTGAGACAATCATATCCCTGATGCAAACTTCTCAAATAAAGTCTTTGTTAACAACATAACTAGCGATTCAACTTACCTGGAGAAGTTGATATTTTGATCGTTGAAAGAATGCAAAAGTCTAAAAGTAAATTAATTAGTGCTAATTATGATTTCACAACGATACCGTATATACTGAGCTAAACAATTGATTGCTATTACGAATGAGAAGAAGCCTTAGAGCAAACCTTCGCATGAACGGCGTTTTAGTTAGTATTAGGAGGATAGGAAAAAGGATTACATAGTAGTTGAGCGAGTTAAGAATTTTTTTTCTTCTTTGACTGCAATGCATTCTCTTTCGCCATTAGTTTATATGAGACTTTCTCATCAATCATGTTCCATTTGCTCAACAAAAATAATAAAATAAAACAAAAAAAATAAACGCTGGTTCAACTTGACGTCTGGCCTTTTCCTCCATTTTATGACATTTTCTTCGCCAGCTAGCTAACACTTTTGAACGACCTTATTAAGAAAAAAAGAACCCTACTGTTATGACCCTCTAATTGATCTCTATCACTTAATACGTACCATCCATTTTCTCGAAGCTTAACAAAGACCATACCTTATTTTACTCAAGTTTATATTGAAAATATTTTACTACTTCTATAAATATCCTGTCTTCATTATTGATGGGTAATCTAGCTTGTTTTATATGCAAATTAAATTTAATTGGGTGGCAAGTGGGAACAATAAAATGAACTATGAACAAGTCGAAAAATTTAAAGAACTAATTAGGTCATCACCTCCTCCAGCTTTATCTGTTCTTATTTATTTCCTTCGGTTTTACTTCAAATCATGAAATGGCTCCACACACGTAGAGTTGGTCTCCGCCAGCTTGGAAATAGAAGTGAGTACCATCCAGAAAGCCTGAAAGATGGACCCAAATGAAAGCATGTTGATTAATATGGAACATTCCACCTACCCATAATCGATGATTTTGGGCCACCCATTATATCCTGCTCCCACAACTCTTCAATAATTGTATCCATTGGATTTTTATATAATTATTAGGTGCACGCGATGAGACATATCAGAGTAGTAGGTTTAAATAAGATTGTAAAAATTAGATCAAAGTGCATTAATTGTTCACGATACTTCTTTAACACATATAATTGCGTTATCTTATGCATAAAAAGAAACTCAACGTACATATCTACATCATGTATTTAGTTATATGTAATTTTTATTTATTCAGAATGCATGAATGAGAAGAAGTTCCATCGTTTCACAACACCTTATCACACTCTGTTGATGTTGAGGACGTCAATGTCAAATCAGAATTAAGATAAGAGCTATGCAGCGATACATGAAGCTTTGTAGTTGCCTTAAAATTAAATTATTAAATGATTAGCTATAATCGAGCAAGAAAACAAAAAAGAGAGAAAGGAAATTTCAAATGGGACGTTTTTTCTGATGTGAAATACAATGAATTTTGTATAGTCGTGCCTGCAGGAGGATTCTATTTGATAAGATGGTGAAATACTATGGGCCAAATTAATAAACTTATATTTCATTTTGCTTTTTTGTGAGACTATAAATCATTTCTATGAGAATATTAATTACTAAATTCATTTTTGGCCCACATGTTTGTGCCGTAGATGATCTTCTATCTAACTTATGTTTTGATTTCAATTTAAGGTAACATTTTGTTCTGCGCATAAAAATTAAAATCATTATGTTTGAGAAAATCTTAATATTATTTATGATATTTTGAAATAAATATTGTCTAATAGCATTCAATCAATTAATAAATTTGATTATTTTGTTATTTTTTAATATATTTTTTAACTTCTGGCAAACAATTTAGCCCATAAAATTTAAAATAATTAGCTGAGTAATTATCATCTTGCATGTCAAATCATATCCTTTAGTAAAATTCATTATGACCAGCAACCAAGGCAATCGAGGACGGATTGGGTCGATCTTGAACAAAATCATTTTGTCACTATATTTTGTTAGAATCAACTCTCTTAACTATTTTAAGTGGGTTTTTTTTTCATTAACCAATGGTATAAGATAAGCTAATCTTTATCCCCATATCTGTTTTGCATACTGATGGATGCGTTTCTTGCCTTATTGAAAATGAGATCTAGGCTAAACAGCGGTGAAACTAGTTATTTATTTCAGGATGAGTAAAATTTTTAAATAATTAAATAATATAATAATTTTAAAAATAAAATTTATATAAAATTAATAATTAATAACAAATATAAATAATTAGTAAAATATTATCAAAACATTTATATGAAAAAAATGAGTGATCAAGATTATTAAATTTATAAATTTTTATTTTAATTAATTAAATAGTTATTTGAGAATAATAGGTTAAATTGGTTTTTTGTAGGGTGAGATTATTGTATAAAATGTAAATTGAGAGAGGTTTAACATTAAAAAAAAAATTAAGACAAAAATGAAATTTGAGGGAATGCCCACCCTCACTTGAAGGTGAATCCACCCCTAAGGCCAAAGCTTATAAAGGTCTTTATTACAAAGACACAAAAATTTTGCATCTTATTTATGTAGATGATCTTATAATGTTTGGTAAAGCTAACTAGAGAAATTTGTATAATCTCAATCATATTTTTCATTAATCTTTCTAAATTAAAATTAATAATGAAAAGATTTACTATGTTTTTCATCTAATGTTACTATTCTTTAGAATTGAGAAATATTATTATCATACCATTATCTGATTGCAATTTTAAATATCTAGGATTATCAATCTCAGCAAAAAACTTCAAATGCCATATTTTGGGTATTGTTTCATAGAATTATTAACCTTCTTGAAGATTAGAAAGCAAAGATTCTTTTCTTTGCTGATAAGTTTCAATTGATCAAATTTTCAGTTTGGAGCCTTGTTGTGCATAATTGGATAAGATCCCTCATTATTCTCAAAGCATGCTTCAAAGTTATTAACAAATTTTGTTCTCTCTCATATCATGGGAATTTTCTCCATCATAAGATTCACCCTTTATCTTGAGGCAACCTAAAATTAATGGTGGATTGGGACTTTCTTGTCTTTCTAGCATCAATTTTACTTTCAAATTTTATAATTATGTGGGTTCTTCTCCTTGAAAAGCCTTTTAAGAAATTGGTGGCTTGTCAAATATATATCTTTTTGAAAGAAAAAAAACCCCAAAAGTGCTCCCTTCTTTTGGAACAAAATCTAGAAAATCATTTTCCTTCTTAAAACTAAAATTCTTCTTAATATTGGTATAGAAGCAGGGTATAATGTTTTTTGGGATCCTTGGATTCATGGCAAATCTCTTTAAGATATTTTTTATGATGATATTTTTTAAACTATTAAATTTAGATAAAAGACTTTCAATTGTGGTCTGTGGGCTCCGAAAATTCTCCATCGATCTCTCGCAATTGAAGAGAGTTATAGTTTTGAGTGTCATTGAGATTTTCATAAGGGTAGGATAACACCCGAGATTTGCCCTCATTTTGTTAGAATTTAGATCGGTTCCAAGTTTCTTTTTTAGCAACACCTATAGTTAATTACACCTCCCAATAAGTGAGAGAACTTTTGATTAAGGTTATCGTTGCTTAATGAATAATAGTGTATAAAGCGATGTGAAGTTTAAAATTTGGAATTTATGAAATTCACCATTTTAGCTTAAAGCGAACGGTTGGGGGAATAATGACGTTCCCAATCTAGATCTCATGATTCCATCATCCGCTCTCGCTTCGTCTACTTAGTCGAGAGGAGGTAGTTGACCAAATCGATAAGGATCCTTCGTATGCCTGATCAAGTAATCCTTGAACTGGGTATGTTTGTCTAAGGAGACAATCTTAAGTCTACTTTAGCTGATAGAGGATTTTTTTCCCTATGAAGTGTACCCTATGATTCACAACTCAAAGGACAGAACTATTGGGGGCATACGAGCTACAGTCTTGATCGTAATATAATGGTGTCATTTGGCGAAAAACCGTCGAGGACTCGGTCTACTGTAGATTCTCAAGCCACGCTAGAGGACACACACATCTTGCGAGATTGATTGAGTGCATAGTAGAACACTTGATTTGACATTGGCTTCTTTGTGAGCTAGAGTTTTTTTAATTTGTCACCTTTAAGAAATAATTATGGAAAGTGGGTTGGATTTTAGCTTTAAGTTTTTAGAGATTGAATTTCATTTAAGCATTAATATCTTAATGATATGTTAGATTTTGCATTTATATTAATATTTAATTTGAGTTAATTTGATTTGAAATTAGAATCACGTTTTGATGGAAGTATCCCCTCTAGTTGAAATCTCCTTTCAACATAGCCATCATCAAGGTAGGTGTATTATTTCAGATCCTATAGACTCTATTAGTTTAATAATAGAGGATCAAATCTCTGTTAACTTAAATGTTTTCTAAGTTGAATTTCTTAATATTATATTGGATTTTTAAGTTTTGTTAATCTGGGTTCAGACCAAATAGCAACCCGCATCCTCAAACAATAAATTTAAGCATTCATCGTGACGGGGCCATGTGGGTATTTAATGATTTAGGTAATTTTATGTTTGAATTATGAGATCAATTTTATATTTTCATTTAATTCCAACTTAGCCTGTGTATCCTTTTTAGACATTAAAATTTTCACTTTAAATCTCTGTGCGTATTTATAGCTTAGATAATTTCATCTAATTAATGAAATCATTGATTTTGAAAATCATAAATAGAATAAAATTCCTTAATTTTGGATTGAAGGAAGCTCCTTATTCATGCAAAATTTAATTTAGTGTCACCTTCTGTCTGCTTATACAAAGAATTGCAGATCCGGTGGCGAAGAAGAACTAGGCTAAGTTTCTATTTGTAATTCAAAAACATTGCATTTTTACTTGACTTATTAATGAACATTTAACTCTCCAATAGTCATCACATTCAATTTTTGTTCTCCCCAAGCAAGCTATTATATCTTCTTTAAGTATGCTTATCCAAATTGAAGCTCTTTTCAAATATGAGTCAATTATTCCCTAAGAAGTCTTGGCCATACATGCTAATAAGTTATTTAGTTGTTGTGAAAATTTCTTATGAAGCTTATCTGATTTTCACTTTAGCTTCAAAGTAGCACTCAACCAATCTATTGTGCTTCAAACCTGACTTTAAGCACTTGATCTAAATGATGCTTTTAAAGGCTACATTAATGAGTGATCATGAGTTGCCTAATTAAATTTATGTTTGTGAGAAAGCTACCAAATTACTTGCATACCTTTGTTTTCAAATTGAAATTAGACATTTGGATTTACCACCAGTTATTGGTCATTTGATATTCAATTGAAATCCTTACTTCATTTGAGATCAAATGTGGTCATTCAAATGCTAAATTAATATTGTTCATAATGATTACTTGTTCATGAATTTAAACACTTTGAATGTTCTCAGAGAAACTCTATTCAACAAAGACATCAACCATAATATAGATTTATCCCTAACCCCACATCAAGTTTTGTATTTATTTAATAATTGGACATCATGTTTGTCATAAGTCCCTTGTAAACTTAATATTTGACTCCCCATAATTTCAATTAAATCTTATTTAGTTTCAAGGACTTTGCAAGAATACGAACTCACTTTATCATGGAGTAAATTTTTTTTTTAATTATAATGGGTCCCACATTGCTTCCTTCAATCCTTATAAATAAGGCTAAGAGAGGGCCTTGCAATTCATTCTACTTATTTGAGGAGTTGGAGTGCCTAGGAGTCTGAGAGAGAGGGGAGATCTAATTGTATTTTGAGTGAGTGTTTTATTATTTCAAAGTTTCTTTTTCCCCATCTATTTCTTTTGATTTACTGTTTATTGTTGTATTTACCATACATCTCATATTTAATTTTAGGTTAAATAAGGTTTAAGTGATTTTTGTTTAAATCTATTTAAGTCTCAAATTTTAGTATAAATTTTGATAGCATTTCAAAGACATGGGGTATCACATCTAATTTTGGATTACACAGTGCCCAATAAGCGGCGGTGTTTTATGACACCAGAGTTTATCTCATCATGCACTAATGAGCTTGACAAGGCCTTCAAACTTACCTAAATAAGCATGTATATATATTTCCACATTCATTTTTTACATATACACAATCAACCACAACAATAAACCAGACTTGATGGTTATAGTTGTTGAATCTTCAGGAGTCTTAGTGTAGTGTTGGCACAATCAACAACTTGTATCCATTAAACTTCCAATCTTCCTATATTCTCATCAATCACATAGCCCTCGAATGATGGATTGAAGGTGTCACTGCACTTGAGCTTTTAGGTTCATACGTCAAGCTTGGTTTCTTGCGGTTTGAGCAAGATCGAACTAGAGAAGGTGGAGAGGGCTAGCTGAGTGCCAAGGGAGGGAACAAAGGAGAAGTATGTTCCATCGGTGTCGATCGTCAACATAAAAAGAGAGGTGGAGAGGGCTATCCAACCAATGAAGCGAGTGGAACCAGACAGGAAGAAGAGTGGAGAGAGGAGGGCTTACGGAGAACCAACCCGAGCATCCGTGTGTTAATTTTTTGGGAGGAATCAATATGGAAAAATGAGGAAGCTTGTTGAGAGAGAAGGGATTGAACGAGGGAGTGGGCTTCGATTTCTTTGGATTTAAAGTAGGAGGCAGAAATAATCGAGAGGGAATGCTTGCATTAGACGGTTGAAAGAGCGAGAGGTGGGATCGATTATGCTCTTTGTAGTTGAGGGAAACAGGAGAGAATGAGTGCTTTTACATGCATAAGAGCCAAGAGCTTGCGGTTGAATGAGTTGAATGATAGAATTGAACCAAGAAGAGAAGCTCGTGATGGGAGAGAAGAGGGTCGCATGTCTCGAGGGATTAGCGATTAAGGGAAAGGTCGGGTTAAGGTTATTAAGCCTTTTTAATAATTATTTTATAGTGTTTAATGACTTTTAATATTACCAATACATTATATATGATTAGATTATTTAATATTTTGAACACAACGGCGTAGTCCGTTTCACAATAAGAGGTCATTTGGTTCAAGTCGGTGTCGAATCGAGTTAATTTTGGTTCAAAATCCGCATTGTTGCTTCCAGCCGCTCTACATTGCATAGACTTTCCTGAATTGATTGTGACAGTCTCATTTGATAAGTGTTGATATTTTGATGTGACATGATCAATTTCACAAATGGAGGTTGTTTGAGCATCATCGCAGCCTCCCGACTCTGATATGTGCATCAGCACATTGACAGTTCGATCTCTTGTTCGGTTGATCGTTAAATTATGCAATATTTATATTCCAATTAATTTTGTTGTTCTAAATGTAATGGCAAAGTCTGTTCATCAATTGGAGGTCAATTATTGACTTTTTGCATCAACAAGCATATTTCGCCGATTTAAGCATTATTGCATCCGAAGTCGATCAAATTAATCTTATATGCTTGATTCGACTCAAGTGGCATATCTAGAGGTCAACAATTGCCCTCCAACAAATATGATTCATGCATGAAGTGTGTCATATTTGTTGAAATTGATTGACCTTATTGACTTTACTTTTTTTTTGTTCCCCCTCTTTTTACTACTTCTTAGTATAGCTCTTTTTTTTATGCTTTATTATGCTATCACTTGGATTCTTATGTGCTTTTTTTTATCACTTTATAAGAGGATGTTTAGGAGGCGATGATCTATCGCCTATTTGAAGATTCGGACATGATCCTCGTGGAAGATCGATATCATGGATAAAATTGGAAGCACCTCGTGTATGTTAGGAGATGATCTTTACCAAGGTTTCTTTGCATGATACTCCATACTTCGTGACTGTACTTCAGACTCTTTTGCTTCCAAGGATTTCTTAGATTGGGTGGCTACCATTAAGCTAAAATGAAAATACTACAATCCTCTGGATAGTTCGTCAATTGCTCACGATATTATGATATTTTATAGCCCTTTGACGACATTGAGCGACAGCTAGAATTTTAGCCACCATCGATTAGTTGATCTCATCAGACTTGCTTTGAGATTCATTCATTAGCAAGATTCCTATTCTTCCACATGGATACGTCACATGGGCTAGGTATGTCTTGTAGAGACACACGACATACATGAGGCGATATGTGTCTTTATTTGATTTCAGAGGCATGCCTTCTTCTTGGGTTCACATAGTGGTGGAGTTTTGTGATACTAGTAGTAATACTTGTTGGGTTGGCCTGGAGGAGTTGACAGTTACACTCTAGGATCTACAGGTTGTGTCAAGCCTTCCGGTGTTTGGTTATCCAAGAGGAGTCCATTCCACTGATGAGGAGTTATTTTGTAGGAAGCCTTTAGATGATAGTGATCGATGAGGTAGGTTAGCCATGCCTCCTATTTATATTGATCTTTTGAGCTACAATCACTTTGAGGCATTAGGATGATAGACAATCATAGATACATTTCTGTGATTGATTGAGCTTCTTGATTATGCTCTATCTGAGGAGACTGTAGCACTACGTGATCTTTTTCAATTGGGTGTGTTTGATGGTAGTTGCTTATCTAAGGAGATTGTGGAGCTTATTTTACCAGCAGGAGGGATTTCTCCAGCTATATATGGATTGAGCGAGGATTTGTTCTTAGCAAGATTTATAGTGACATGGCTCTGTATTTTTGTACTTCCCATTATAGAGGGATCAGTTCACCTAGGTGCTTTATTAGCAGCCAGTAGGATCTCTCGAGGTGAGCGAGTTTCTCTGGCCCCAGCAATGTTAGCCAAGAGTTACAGGCCATTGGGGGTGATTTCTGGGGCAGATCCCCTAGAGTTGAGATATGATTCTACCTTGGTAGTACTTGTACGCTTAGGTTCACCTCCACACACATGGTGCATTTGCTTGTTTCAAGTATCCAACATTCTTTTTAGAGCGAGGATATCCTAACCAAGCAACGTCTACTTTGGAGATGGAGTGGATTCGCATGTTCTTCTTTTCTCCTCATTTGGTTAGAGATCAATTTTTGTTAGTTCATAAGCCAAACATATTTGGTCCACCATCTGACTTGATGGAGGTTGATATCATTAATAGTTTTGATGAGACTAGCAGATATTCATTACTTCATGGTCGATGGACATTGAGAGTAACTGAGTACTTTTTCAGTATACATCCAGGATGATTATGTTATCGATTTGGTCAGTCGATTATTATAGAGAGTTATCAGCCCAATCGGGTTGGATGACAGTTTGGTTTCTCCCAGTCGACTGCTCACAATAGTAGGCCATTCATCCTTGGTGTAGTGGACATTAGGAAGATCATGACAATTCCCATTAAGACACGTTACTTCTTCTATTTTTTGGCTACATTTACTAAGGCTTGATACCGGCTCTCATTTTCATATAGCTCCTCCATAGAGTAACACAGAGGTCATCTATACTCATCTCACTTGGGTACGACTGTCTTTTGGACCTTTCAGGAGCGTGAGAGAGATAGCGTGGGGAGATCTTTAGGAGTTCCTCGGTCGAAGCCTCTTCGTCGTCTGCACCGATAGAGATAGACTAGAGGTATAATCACTATTTTTTCTCTTTCAATACTTCTGTAATCACTCTTTATTATATCATTAAGATATATTTAGTGTGTTTGATATGTTAATTTGATTTGCAACATATGCACTAGTTGACAAGAAGGTCAGGGCTGAGGACACCACTACTCATAGTAGAATTAGAACTAGGGATTCTGTTCCTAGCTACACTGAGATTTCTTCACTCATAGACGTTGTGTGTCTGACTGCTCGAAGCTTAGCTTGATTGTTCCATTAGTCCACTTTCACAGTGAGTGCTGACTCCTAACGAGGTGCCACAAGTGTCAGCTAATACTGGATATGCTACTGAGGACTTTGGAGTTGAGCCATCGAGTGTGCCTACTTTGATATTACCTCCTTAGATTTTGCTGCTCCTTCTATGGAGTCACTCTTCCCTACTGAGCCTTACTTGGTCCATTATTCGGGAGACTTCTAAGGTGAGATACTTCGTACCTATTGGAGCTTCTGTTGAGCCAGCACATAGCCCTGGAGCTTATCAAATAGTGGAGATCGTCGAGGACTATGCTACTTATGACACACAAGTTCAGTCAGATTTGCCATGTTCATGTACTTTCTTCCTCTCTTTATTCTTTAGTTACACTTTTTTACATTTGTTGCTCTATTTTATGTTGATTATTTTCATTTGTTTCTTGTAGTGCCTAAGGTGGGTTACAAGTCTGAGATCTACCACCGATATATCTTCACCAAATCCACGTGATAGAATCATGCAAGATTATATAGCTTGTTGTTATTTTTGGGATGTGATTTCTAGGCTTACTTCGAGCTCACCACAATCATTAGACCACTTCATATCATATGCGAACATCATTTTGGATCATCTAGCTCACATTGGTTTGGAGAGCAAATTCTCAGGTACTTGGAGGCTGTTTGAAGAAAAACAGAGTTTTGAATCCACTAGATGAGATCACTCGATCGCTCGGCACTTCATTGGCAAAGCCTGAGGGAGTCGCTTCATAAGGAGGCTAACCTAGCACATGATGAGTTTGAGAAGAGTACTAAGGCTCCGATATCGAGGTTGATATGCCACTTTTGAGTTGACGCTGCTAGGATCGGGAGTTGAGGAGGATCTCATGATTGCAATATCTGCCTAGTCGTAGGCTAAATGGTGGATCTGGTCGCTTTGATTACAGGCTGATTGAGGCTTTTGATTGGTGAGAGTGAGCATCGGTCTTAGCAATTTATTCATTCACTTGAGCTTGATCAGGCTTCCTTGAGGTATCTTTTTTTTTATCTCTCTTTTTATCAGTCATGTATTGTCTTATTCTCTTTTTGAAAAACTAGTATTTATCTGTCTTCTTTATTTTGTATTACACTTGAGATTTTGTATCTTCATCTTTGTATATCTTCAATACATTTTACACAAATGATGTTTTAAGGATAAATCATCTTCTATAGTCTCGTTCATAGTCTGTTAATCAATTAAGAGAATTTTAGACTTTGAATGACTTAGACATGTTAAGTCAAGTCGGCTTGAGGCAAAAAAGCTATTATCATCTGACTAGCAAGTGGGGGCTCTACCACTACGGCCTTTTCTTATGGCTTATTGAGTGCGAAGAGTAGTCAGTGACTCAATCATATTTGGGCTTATTGAGTCCGACAATCATGACTCGCTTAAGTTCTGTACTTGAGCTATAGATGGACTTGCTTCTTCAACTTAACAATATTAAAGTTTACAAATCAAGAATCTTCTCACTTGACTTTAGGACTTTCATAGGCATAGAAGATGAATCTTTCAACTGTAGGATCATCTTATGTGCAACTTGTTTAAAGATACATCTTTACTATTCAAGATAATCAACAGTACTTTTAATATTAAAATAATAGAGTAATCAAATAGAGATCTCGATTCAAAGTATGATGTCTACCCGAATCAGAATATATCCAAGGATCTCATCTTATGGCACGATGTCAACCCATATGAAAATAAAGAAATTCCCCTATCTTGTATGGGGTATTCTAAAACACATTTGAAAGAATTTTAAGATTAAATAAATACATCAATATTTGAGTTGATATATTTTCTCTTAAGAGAGTTCAACATATAATATTGATTTCAAAATTTTAAAAATGCCCCCTATATAATAGGGGAATTTTCACAATGCTTTTAAAATAAATTTTATCATATATCATCAAAGATTACCTCCCTTTCCTCTTGATTATGTATATTTATTTAGAAATCTCGACATGAAGCATGATATCAACCTGAATATATATACAAGAAGGCCCCCTATCTTACAAGGAAAGGCTAACATTTTTACTATAATTTTAAAAATGCCTCCTGTGTAACAGGGGGATGTTTACTCTTTTTTGAAAATACATTCTTATGTTACAAGAGAATTTCCAACCAAAGCTTACACATGTAACTACGGTAAGGAATAATTGGTATTCTCAGCACCATGACCAATTCCCCTTCTTAAAAGGTTCGAGGATGCACCATATGATTGAATGCTTTAAACATCCTTCTCGATAAATTTCTAAATTTTACTAAGCTTGGAGCCTGACCTCGTCAAGCACATCATGCTCTTCCATCCGTAGGCATACATTCTCATCTTAGGTAAGATCATGTTGAATGGCTACTCAGAGTGAATGTAGTTGAACTTCAAGTAGCAAGACTGCTTTAGCTCCAAATACTAGCACATAAAGAGTGGATTTTGTAGGAGTATAATCCAGATGTCATGTTGTTGTCTTTCTTTAAGAAAGTTTCACTTAGAGGCTCTGGCCTCCAAATTTTCTTACCTTTTTGCTATGACCTTTCGACAGCAGATTCTTGAACCTGTGGTCCAAGTGTCATGCATCAATGCTCACCATACGGGACTTGAATTGGTTGACATCTTGCTAGGGTTGTAGGAGGTCTCCTTGAAGGAGCAACTCTGCCCTCCGTGATGACAGGACTTTCATATTTTCTTTTTATCAATCCTTTCTTCTTAGCAACTTTGAGCACTCGATGCACTCTTGCATACATAGTTTCAAGTTTCCTCACTGGAGAAGTTGAAACCTAACATTGTCGGGTACATCAGGACTATTTGATTTGACTAGTAGAGTTGTTCTACTTTACCCATCTTAGGCTATCAAACATGTTATGGGTTGAAACACTCGCTTCTAGTTCCACAGCTGGTTGTATAATTTTTTACTTGAATAATGACTATTGAGCACGCAGTTTCATATTTCTCTTTCTCCACTATCTCTAGGTTAGCTTGCTTCCAAATGAAGAAGCATTTACGTTGCTACTTCTTTCGCTTCGACCTTCATATTTATTTCTCTTTCTACCGGGACCTTTTGACGACAAATTCTTGGACATGTGGTTCAAGTGTCACTCATCGATACTCACCGTGTGGACTTGTTTAAAATGATCTTGAATTCTTACTACCATGATGGTAGTTTTTATATTGGAGCATTCTTGGCTTCTCTGATAATTGGCCTTTGATACCTCTTCTTCATAAGACCCCCCTCCTTGATAACTTTTAGCACCCTATGCCATCTCGAGGATAGAGTCTGGATGCTTCCTTTGTAAGGTTATAGCTTGGTGTCATTTCCACCAAAATGATTATTTGATATCACCAGTAGGGTTGTTCCTTTTCACCCATTTTAGATTTTCAAACTTGTTGTGAGTGAGAACACTCACTTAAGTCGCATGGTGGTTATTCAAAAGCCCTCATTTCAATATTTCTTCTCTTTTCCTTCTACTCAATTTTTCTCCAGAAGAGGAGGATTCAGTATCATACCTTCCTAGTGTGAAAGGTTCAATTGACAGAGTGGTCACATTCACAAACATGATTGAAACTTTCAATGATGGTTCTTTTCATGAATGACACCTTAGAATGACCAAATCTTTCGAATAGAAAGGCTCTCTTTCAAGGAACTTCAGTAGTAGTAGTGGTCATTCCAATTGTCCTCCTCCATTGCACAGGTTGGTGCATAGAATATGAAATTACTTCAATTAGAGGATTATTTGCAACAACATGGTTGGGAAGTCTACACTACCAAATTGAATAGTAGCTCCAACATCTCAAATATTAATTACAACATTAGCTAGATGGATGTTGGCTCCTGACCTACATGATGAACGGTGCTCTAAAGATCCATATTTGCAAATGAAAGATAGGGATTAGTAGTCAATAATTGATGTATCACCCCACACTTTTGTAATGCAAATATACAACGGAGCGAACTGATATAGAGAACAAACAGATTATTCATAAAGATAAGGTTGATTTAAATTTAATTCATTAATGATTGATTTTAAATTTCAATTTTTTATTTTACTCCATTATTACTATAGCTCGGGTTCGACTAGTCAAAGATGGAAAGAGAAACATGTCTCCAGAAATTATAGAAATCGGCTCACGAAAATTCTCACCGACCTCTGATTGAAGAGTTATGGTTTTGATTGTCGGTGAGATTTTCAGAAGGCAGATGGAACACTACCCAGAGATTTCACCCTCATTTTATGAGCACTTTAGATCTGGTTCCAGGTTTTCTATGGACATAGTTAATTACCCCTCCTAATAAGTGAGAGAGAACTTTCGATTAAGGTTAGTCGTTAGGTTTCTTAATGCATAGCGTATAATAGTAGCATGTGGAGTTTAAAATTTAGATTTTATGAAATTCACCATTTTAGCTTAAAAGGGATGGTTGGGGGAATGATGACGTGCCCGATCTAGATCCCATGGTTCCTTCATCTCAGGTCCCTAGTGTACTTAGTCAGAAGAGGTAGTCAATTTAACCTGACAAAAGGATCCTTATCAGTAGTCATGGGTTGCATCATCCAAGTAATCCTTGTAGACTTGGGGTGGTTCATCTAAGTAGATAATCTTAAGTCTACCTTAGCTGATAGAGAGCTTTTTGTCCAATCAGGTGTACCCTATAATTTACAACTCAAAGGGTAGAATTATTGGGGAGCATACAAGATATAGTCATGATCATAATATAATGGTGTCATTTATCAACCACCGTCGAGGACTCTAAATGCGCATCATATGTGGAGCCTATTGGCCAAGCCACATAGTTAGAGGACATGGGCCACATCCTTACTAGCATGAAATTGATTGAGTGAATATAGTAGAACACTTGATTTGACATTGGCTCTTTTGTGAGTTAGAGTTTTCTTAATTTATCACCTTTAACAAATAATTACAGACGGTAGGTTGGATTTTAGCTTTAAGTTTTTAGATATTGAATTAATAGCTTAGTGATATGTTAGATTTTGCATTTAGATTGATATTTAATTTGAGTAAATTTGATTTGAAATTAGAATCATATTTTGATGGAAGTATCCCCTCCAATTGAAATCACCATTCAACACAGTCATCATCGGGGTAGGTGTATTGTTTCAGATCCTGTCAACTCTATTAGTTTAATAATAGAGGATTAGATCTACTGTCATATGATAGAATTAACTTCTTAAATATTTCACTAAGTTGAATTTCTTATAATATTATTACTGGATTTTTAGGTTTTGTTAACGGATCTAACAGAAGCAACCATACATCCTTAGAGTCTAAGTTTAAGAATTTAGTGTAGTGTCGGGGCCCATGTGGGTATTTAATGATTGAGGTAATTTTATGTTTGAATTGTGAGATTAATTTTATATTTTATTTAATTCCAACTTAGCCTGCTCAACCATTTTAGGCATTAAAATTTACACTTTAAATCTCTATGTCCGAGCACATGCAGGTATTTATAACTTAGATAACTTAATCTAATTAATGAAATCATTAATTTTGAAAATCATAATTATAATGAAAATTCTTAATTTTGGATTGAAGGAAGCTCTTTCATTCGTGCAAAATTTAATTTAATGTCGCCCTTCTTTCTGCTTATATGAAGAATTACAGATCTGGTGGCTAAGAAAAACTAGGCTAAGTTTCTATTTGTAATTCAAAAATATTGCATCTTTGCTTGACTTATTATGAACTTTTAACTCTCCATTAGTCATCATATTTAATTTTTGTTCTCCCCAAGCAAGTATTTATATCTTCTTTAAGCAAGCTTATCCAAATTAAAACTCTTTTCAAATATGAGTCAGTTATTCCCTAAGAAGTCTTGAATATACTTGCTAAAATGCTATTTAGTTTCGGTGAGAATTTCTTATGAAACTTATCTGATTTTCACTTTAGCTTGAAAGTAGCACTCAACCAATCTCTTGTGCTTCAAACCCAACTTTAAGCGCATGATCCAAATGATCCTTTTAAAGGCTACATTCATGAATGATCATGAGTTGCCTAATTGAATTTGTGCTAGTGAGAAAGCTACCAAATTACTTGTGCTCCTTTGTTTTCAATTTGAAATTAGACATTTGAATTTACCACCAATTATTGGTCATTTGATATTCAATTGAAATCCTTACTTCATTTGACATCAAATGCGATCGTTCAAATACTCAATTAATATTGTTCATATTAATTACTTATTTTTGAATTTAACACTTTGAATATTCTGAGAGAAACTCTGTTCACATACAAAGACATCAACCCTAATATAGATTTATCACTAACCCCACATCAGGTTTCATATTTATTTAATAACTCGACTTCAAGTTCATCATAAGTCCCTTGTGAACTTAGTATTTGACTTCCCATAATTTTGATTAAAGCTTATTTAGTTTTGAGAAATTTGTAGAATACGAACTCACTTTATCATGGAGTTAAATTCTTTTTTATAATAAGAATGGGTCCCACATTGCTTCCTCCAATCCTTATAAATAAGACTAGAGGGCCTTGCATTACATTCTACTTATTTGAGAAGTTGTAGTGCCTTGGAGTCTGAGAGAGAGGGGAGATCTAATTGTATTTCGATTGAGTGTTTTATTCTTTCAAAGTTTCTTTTTTGTCATCTATTTCCTTTGATTTAATGTTTATCGTTGTATTTACTATACATATATTTACTTTTAAGTTTAGGTGATTTTTAGTTTAAAGTATAAGTCTTATTTTTCAATTTATATTTTCATGTCAATAGATTTTACTTTGTCCTGAAATAGCATGTCTTGTGATATCATAGCATATTCAACTCATGCGTTAGCGAGATCAAATCTTTAAAAAATATATATATATATATATATATATATATTTATTCATTTTCTTACATATACACAATCAACCGCAACAATAAACCGGACTTGATGGTTATAGCTATTGCATCTTTAGGAGTCTTTGTGTAATGTTGGCACAATCAGCAACTATGTATCCATTAAACTTCCAATCTTCCTATATTCTCATCAATCACACAGCCCTTGAATGATGGATTGAAGGTGTCACTCAGACCCTTGAGCTTTCCAGGTTCATCAGCTGTCAAGCACTGTGGTTTCTTGCGGTTTGAGCAAGATCGAATGGGAGAAGGTGGAGAGGGCTAGCCGAGTGCCAAGGGAGGGAACAGAGGAGAGGTAAGGGAACAGAGGAGAGGTATGTTCCATCGGGCGTCGATCGTCAGCATCGGAAGAGAGGTGGAGAGGGCTAGCCAAACAATGAAGTGAGTGGAACCAGATGGGAAGAAGAGTGGAGAGAAGAGGGCTTGAGGAGAACCAACATGAGCAACTTTGCGTCCGTTTTCAGGAGGAATCGGGACGGGAAAAATGAGGAAGCTTGCGGTTGAGGGAAAAGGGATTGTACGAGGGAGTGGGCATCGGATTCCGTGATTTGAAGTAGGAGGCGGACGGAATCGAGAAGGAATGGTTACATCGTGCGGTTGAAGGAGCCGAGAGGCATGATCGGTTGTGCTCCTTTGCGGTTGAGGGAAACGGAAGAGAATGAGTGCTTTTGCGTGCGTGGGAGCCGAGAGCTTTCGGTTGAACGAGACGAATGAAGAGGAGAAGCTCGGGATCGGGTCGACCGAGGGGAAGAGGGGTCGCGTGTCTGTGTCAGGGATCGAGCCGGGTTAGGGGAGAGGTTGGGTTAGGGTTATGAAGCCTTTTTAATAATTGTTTTATAGTGTTTAATTACTTTAATATGAATTTTATGACGACCTTATTACATGACTAATATATATGTTGATTTAAGGTTATTTTGATATTACGCATGATAGCCTTGATGTTTTATCAGTATTTCTTGTCGAATCGAGTCAATTTTGGTTAAAATTTATTTCAATTCATAGATAAATTTGTCCTATTAGCGATAATAGTTTGTTTTGATGTTTTGAGCTGCATAATTTACAAGTTGTTTGAAAATCATGATCTCTTGGTTTGATATATCGCATTACTCACTTGATAGTCGGTTGATCGTTAAATTGTAATATTTATATTTCAATTTCGGCGTTCAATACAAAGTTTTCGTTGAGATTCTGACTTTTTTACCGTTGAGCGTATTTCATTTTTTAAGCATTATTGATTAAATCGTCAATTATCTTATAAATCATTCATTTATGTGGCATATGAAGGTCAACATGATCATATTACCAACGGTGCTTAGGACCCTCTCAAATTATCCAATGTTTTATTTATCAACTGGTTAGGGGTATCCCTATTGACTTGTCAAAATCAGACGAGGTTATCTATATTGATCGATCTTAGGTGACTTTTAGAAAGCATATTCATGAGTTTTATCCGGATGCTCCTATTATCAACTGGCACTCCTACAAATAGCATAACCATTATGCTCTCCGTTTCTCTGTCTATGCATGACTCTGTCTACTGAACGACCTTAAAATTGAGGATTTTCTTTCCTCCCAAAATATATCAATCCCTCTTAACTGTAGCTTATGATTTGCTAATGCAGAGGCTACTGCTCATCTCTATTTCGATTGTCATTATTCTCACTCTTTACTTATTGCTTTAATGCCGAGTTTTTTGGTTTATATTACAAACCATCATTGATTCAATCCTTTATCTACGTGAAGAAGAATCAAAATCTATCAAATGCTGTAAAAAAACCTTCACTATTTCATTATTTGTAACTTTGTTCATTTATATGGAAAGAAAAAATAGCAGAAGATTCAGCTCTAATTTTTCTTGTTATTTCATACCATTTTTACTGTAAAAAAAGCTATTGCTATCAAATTTAGATGATGACAAACTTCTCAGGAGAATTAGAGATCTTCGCTCTAGCTTTTGTTGCTGTTTCTCTTTTGGAAACTGCACCGTTTCTTTTTGTTTTGCAAGCTGGCTGGCAGGACAATGATAAGAAATATCCCGTTCTGGAATGGTCTGAACTTAAGACCCTTGTATGTTGATTCTAGCTCTTATCTTTCATTAGATGATCTATGACTTTATTGGCAACCTGAAGACAGATGATATTCCTTGATTAACTTTCTGATACCCCTCTCGATATCTCTGAGTGCTGTACATTTTGTTGCTTATTCTTCTTTCTTTTACTTCCTTTACGATACATTTTGGATAGCTTTGGGACTATTTTGCTTCCCACAAAATAATCATAGTTATGCTTCATTATCAGCTTTTTTGATTATTTTTTAAAATTTTATTATGAATAACTGTTTATGAGAATCAAAGCTTTTACAGTATGATGCTATCAGAAAATTATTATTTAAAATTTTTTTAAAAAAAATATTTATAATACTCACAATAATTTTTCATGAAGTTATTTTTTCTACAATAAATTTACAAAAAATTTCTTTGTTTCATTTAGTCTTTTATTTTTGCCTTCTCACAAGATTTATTTTTATTTTGATATTTATTTGACTTATTTTTGAGACAAGTCTTTTACTTACTCTTATATTATTGTACATTCATTTTGGGTAATACAATTGGCTATGCCCTCATGAGCAGGCGCCAGCTATTTAAATTTAATAACGTTTAATAATTAATGTCAAAATTTTAAATTAAAATTCTTTCATCAGCATTTAAAATTTCTCTAAAATAAAAAAAAACTTCCATGGTCAAAGGACAAGAAGACAATATTAAAATAAATAAGTACAACTATAGTTAGCAAATCTCCAATAAGATTCTTGAACACTAATTATAGACATTAATGAGACATTAAATAACCTTTTCGGGGCATGACCGTCCACTTTGCCACACTTAAATATAACCACCTCTTGTACTTAAGAAACACTAGATGTCCCTTTTAATCTGATGCCTTTCCTAAGGTAATTTCTTTGGGAGTTGTGAAAGGTGCTAATTAAAAATTATCTTAGGAGCCCTAATCCCATCACCTAACCCTTCGTAAACGTAACTTGCAATATGCATACAGTTTCAATAATTGTTTGGCTTTCCGAAGTTGAAAAAGGCAATATGAAAGCTAATGGATGCCAAATTATATATATATATATATATATATATATATATATATATATATATATATATATATATATATATATATATATATTTGTTCGGTTAGAAAATTAGTTGTGGTAGAATAAAATTTTATGTCTTAAACTTTGTTGAGAAATATGTTCAGATTTAGAACAGACCAATTTTTATATGAAAAATCTAAAGAGGGAAAAAATCATGATCTACTTTAGTAAAATGTTATATATATGTCTTTGAACAAAATTTAAGTTTTATAAGGATTATAAAGTATGTAGAAAATCGATAATAGAATCCAAATCGAATTCTAATTTAGTATTTTACTTATTGTTAAGGCAACCTAATGGTCGATTGATGGCAGCGTGGTGGAGCAGTGATCAGTGATAGTGGCGACATATAAAAGCAACCAGCGATGATGTCGAGTGGTGGCCAGCGGTGGCCAGCGGTGATTAACAATCGTGGATGGTGTGATTGGTAGGTTACGGTGGCAGAGCGGCAGCGATGGTGACTGGTGTAACCATTGATATTGGCAAGATCACATATGGCCGTGGTGGTAGTGAAAACTAGTGGCGGCGATTTACGAGTATGCTTGGAGGTTCTTAGTTTTAGCTCTCTCCTCATTTTAGTTTTTTTTGAAGTATGAGATTTATTTATAGATAAGTGACATTTCGAAATAAATTGCAAAATCTAAACCACATTTCGGATCAAAATGATTCATTTGATCTATGATGTATTTTAAGTATTTGTAGAATGAAGTCTCAAGAGATCTTGGGCTTGTTAGATCCGGCTTGTCAAGACATTAGATTTGACTATAAACACTCCATATTTAGAAGATATTTAGGTATCTGACAAATATCCATACTTGATTTGGGCTAGTCTCGACTTAGAATCATATTTCTTTCGATATCAAGATTCATGCTTCAATGAGTGAAATTTTCAGTGCCATATCATATATAATGTAAGTTTTATTGAGACTATCTCAATGATATTTGAATTACTTTAATCTGGCTATCAACATCCTCATATCAAATGCTTGAAATATAATTAAAAATTTTATGATATTTATTTTGAGAGATCAAGTAATATCTAAATTATTATACATGCCTCTAGTGAAATGAGCATTTTGAAGGGAGAAAACTAATAAGTCAAAATCACTCAGTTTCAATTTAATTAATACACTAAAATGCATAAAAATGTTCTACGATCAAAACAATCACCACATATTTTTTATGAAGTATTTATCTATTTCATAATTTAGAATATATTAACTAAATTGTCCTTTTTAAACAATATATATATAGGCTTTTCATTCTAATAAGAAGAACCTAAATTTGAAAAGAGCTTAAAATTTTGAAATATTATAGATCATTGCTAATTGATCATCACTAGTATTTATTGGGGGAGATTTAAATGGACATGTTGGTAGAGTGGTAGAAGATTTTAAAAGTATTCATGGTGGTTATGGATTTGGAGTGACTAATGAAGAAGGTAGGGGTATATTAGATTTTAGCTTATGATTTTGTAGTTGCTAATATTTTATTTAAGAAAAGAGATGAACATATTATTACTTATAAAATGGATCTAGTAAAACCTGATTGATTATTTTAAAAGAAAAATAAATCGTTTAGATTGTAAAGATTGTAAGGTCATTCAAGTGAAATTTTAAGTACCCAACATCATTATTAGTTTTAGATTTTAAGATGAAAGGTTGTAAGAGAAAAATAAATCAAATTATTGTCCTAGATTAGTTGGGGACACTTAAAGAACACAAATAAAATTTATTTTTTAAGAGCAAGCTACAAGAAATTAGAATTTGGGATGTTCATAAGGAAGCTAACGTTATGTGGGAAAAAAATATCAAGTGAAATTAAACAAGTTGCTAAAGATGTGCTTGGAGAATCAAAAGGAAAAGCTTCTTTTAATAAGAATAGTTGGTGGTGGAGTCAGAGTGTGCAAGAAAAGATAAGAAATAAGAAGCATTGTTATAAAACTTGGTTTAGATGTAAAAATTTGGAGAATTGGGAAAGATATAAAGTGGTAGAGAGATTCTAAGAAAGCATATATGATGCAAAAAAATTTAGCTTTTAGTGATTTATACAATAGATTAGATACCAAAGAAGGTGAAAGATGTATGTATAAGTTAGCCAACCAAAGAGATAGGAGAAGTAAAGACATAGTTCAAGTGAGGGTATTAAGGATGAAAATAATAAAGTACTTTTCTTAGAAAAGATATTGAAAATAGGTGGATGAGGTATTTTGATAAACTTTTCAATGAAGGATCTGAAATACGATTGATTTTAGCAACCTTAATACCTAAACAAAATAGAGAATTTCATTTTTATCATTATTATTAGTAAATCTAAAGTTAGTGAAGCTTTAAAGAAAATGAAATGTGGAAAAGCTAGGACGGATAATATTCCAATAGAAGTGTGGAAATGTTTAGGAGATCAAGGAATTTCTTGGCTTACAAATCTTTTAATGTTATTTTAAAGACTAAAAGATGCGGATGAGTGGAGAAAGAGTTTGTTGGTTCCTATATTTAAGAATAAAGGTGATGCACAAGAGTGTGCAAATTATAGAGAATTAAGTTAATGTGCCATACATTAAAATTATGGGAGAGAGTAATTGAGCATAGGTTATGATGTGATAAGTTTCTCTGTCAGTTTGGTTTCATGGTAGATCTACTATGGATGCTATACATTTGTTAAGAGGTTTGATGGAGAAGCATAGAAAGTAAGAAGGATCTACATATGATATTTATTGATTTAGAAAGCTTATGATAAAGTCTCAAGAGATGTTCTTTGGAGAGTTCTAGAAACAGAAAGAGTTAATATTGGTTATATTCAAGTCATTAAGGATATGTATACTAGAGCATTACTTGTGTCCAAACACAAGGAGGATTGACAAAATATTTTCCTATTTAGTTGGATTACATCAAGGATCAACTTTAAGCCCTTATCTTTTTACTTTAGTTATGGATGTTCTTACGAGGCATTTACAAGAAGATGAATCTTGGTGTATGCTTTTTTCTTGATGACATTCTTCTTGTTGATAAGACTAGAGAGGAGTCCAACGAAACTTGAATTATGGAGATCAACTTTAGAGTCCAAAGGTTTTCATTTAAGTAGATCTAAAACTGAATATATGGGTGTAATTTTTGGTTGTAGAAGTTTTAGTGGTAGTGTTGTGACTTTGGGTGATCAAGTCATTAATAAGAGTGCGATTGAGATATTTAGGCTTGTTCAAAATGATGGTGAAATAGATGGAGATGTTATTAGTAGAATTCAAGTTGGATGGTTGAAGTGGAGGAATACATCGGCCTATTATGTGATAGAAAAGTTCCACTTAAACTTAAGGAAAAATTTTATAAGATGGTGGTAAGACACGCAATGACTTATGGTGCGAATGTTGGCCAATAAAGAGAAGCATAAGACTAAGTTAAGTGTTACGAGATGAGGATGCTCGGTGGATGAGTGGCTTTACTCTTAGAGATAGAATGCAAAATGAGTATGTTGGAAAAAGTTGGAGTAGCTCCGGTGGTAGATAAGATTAGGGAGAATTAGCCTTAGATGGTTTGGCCACATAAAGCATCGGTAGTCGATGACTCAATTAGGAGAGTAGATGCATTAGATTTGCCTTATGTTAAGAAGGTAGAGGTAGACCTAAAAGACTTGGTTAAGATGTATAAAAAATGATCTTTGTATGAATTAAATGAGAATTTGACACATAATAGGACACAATGGCGACGAAGGATTCATGTAGCCGACCCCACCTAGTGGGATTAGGGCTTGTTGTTGTTGTATCGAACACTCAACCAACACACATGATCACTAACACTTTCATATATGGGCCAATCATTGTCATTTGACCATCATTGTTTGATAATAGTTTCCTGATGACTATCTCCTAATTACCTCCAACAATATTGGCAAATATCCATCAACATTCATTTCTTGGCCAGCATCATCACACTCCAATGTTTCTCCAACATTCTCTAATATATTCATATCAGACAAAGCTAAAGAAATATAATGTGTTATATCATGTTTATCAATTAAACAGAAGAGCAAATTTATATAATTTTTATTTATATAGTGTATAATTTCATCTAATTGAGGTCATATGATTTATCTCTTTCAAAATATTTATGTAAGAAACTCTAATATTTCTTATTAACTTCTTTTATATGTGTATAAGGGAATATTTGTGCAGCATTCAGATAAAAAATTTTCCCGGTATTATCACAAAATTTACATCATTTTAATATTTTAAAAAATTTTATTAACTAATATATTTATTAAATTCCACATATATGTAATACTTAACTAAATTAATATACAGTATCAAGCTTATATTGGTGTTTTTAGAGCAAGCTTGAAGATTTAAAGAATTCTAGAACTCTATCTAAAGACTAATGCATGCTACAATCAAAAACTACTATTATCCGTTCATCATCATTAGCATTCAAGCGATATTGCTTAACCATCATCTTTACTTCCACTACTTTCATTACAATCAAAGAAGAAGAGGCTAACATTTAGTCTATTATTTTGTAATCCCGTCGACTCTAGATAAGGGAAGAGCATGCCCTTATAATATCAACTAATATAATGAATTATTTCTCTATAGCAAAGCTTATTAGCTATTTCCTTTTTTTAAATCTCCTAACTTTTCATGTAAAAATTGTAATGCGTCACATTTTTATTTATTATGTATGTGTGTCAGATGTTCACATAAAATTAAGACAAACTTTTTTGATCTGCTGACAATAAATTTTTAGCATGCAATAAAATCCTTGACGAACATATCCATAGCCAAACATACTATTTGAAGTTATTTTTATAGTAATTCGGTCTGACTTGGAGTCAAGTATAGCTTGGTTATTATATAGTCTGATTCAGTTATGGCTATGTTGACCTCCATGTATGATACATCAGTCGAATTGCACTCAAAATCATAATTCGATGGACATTTGATGTAACAGCTCATAAATCAAAGTTGAAATACACTAGACATCATCGAAATCAATCAAAACGATCTCCGATCGATGAACGGACTTCGACATTACGTTAAGAACATCAAAATTGTTCAAAATATAAATATTTCATAATCTAATGATCAAACCGAGTAAGCGATTGAGCTGTCAATTTGCCGACGTGTATATCGGGAAAGGGAAACTACGACGATTTACAAATAACCTCCGTTCATGAATTGGTTGCGTCGTTGGTTTGAAATCAACCTGATAACTATCAAAGCTCAATTCTGATCAGCATCGCCGAATGATCGAAAGTGATGATGCAAACATTTGGAATAAACTCAGCGGTGCAAAATTAATTAAATAATCTCCAATCGATCAGCATTTTGCCATCACGCGTTAATGTCAAGATTGATCGAATATACATATTACCTGTCAACGATCCCGTCAAGCGTCAATATCGATGTGACAAACGCATATCGAAATTGCTGATAATATCCAAAGCACTTCATTCAAATTGATTATGCGTTGGTTTCAAAATATCAAAATATATTAAATGATTATTCACACTTTCACAGTGCATGCAAAATTGATCAAGTGATAACGCGTATTTTTTAGAAATTGGCGATTCGGCCTTTAAAACCGGCGCCGATTGTGAAGCAATTTGCCTTGAATCGAACATCGAATAATGAGATTAATATATATATTAACTATATGATTTTGTCAGCATAAAATTTATTTTAAGATCAATTAAGTGCTTAAAAATTTAGCTAAATCCATGTATACCTAAATTCCTAATCAACTCGATCCGACCCAATCTCGCCTCAGCCCCTTCCACTCGGTTCTCCCCCTTGGCACGTGATTTCGACGCCTGACTGAACTGCAAGCTCTTCATCCCTTCCGCTCAGTTCTCCCCACAACAGCACGTTCGACGCTCCCAACCGCACGAACTACTCCAGCTCGGCTCTCCCCTTTCAACCGCACGAACCACTCCCGCCTCTTCCTTCCCCTTTCATTCAAAAGCCCTCACCGAGGCTCTCACTCACGATCATTTTCCTCATCTCCGATTGAAGCAAATCTTAAGCAAACAGTAAGCTTTCTTCCTTCGATCTCCTTTCCCTCTTCGATTTCCTATCTCCTTCCCTCATTTCCCTTAGACGAACTTCCCTTGGCCGAACCCCCTCTTTCCATCATTTCCCTTGGCCGAACTCACTCTCTCCCTCATTTTCCCTTAGCCGAACTCCCTCATTCCCTTATTTCCCTTTGCCAAACTCCCTCCTTCCCTCATTTCTTGATCAGACTCCTCTCTCCCTCAGTTTCCTTGAACTCCTCCTTCCCTTATTTCCCTTGAACTCCTTCCCTCATTTCCCTTCGTCAAATTCATCCTTAGCCGACCTCACCATTTTTTTCGGCGAGGGTATCAGAAACTCATCAGGCAGTCTCTAATACTTGATTCCTCCTCTAATCGCAGCCGCTTAGAATTACTTTCTTCTCTTTTGCGTGCAGAGATATCGTCATTGAGTTGTTCTCTAAGTTTTCGACATTTCTATCACTCTTGCTACCTTTTCCCTCTCTTCTTGCAACACTCCAATACTCAATCGATTTCCATGCTCGCACTACCCATTCCTTCAATTGTTGCTCTTCCAATGTCAATGATATAGTGAAATAGTTATAGCTGTGTTATGTGAATGTGGAAATATATATATATATATATATATATATATATATATATATATATATATATATATATATATATATATATATATATATATCATATCTTTGTCTTTATCGATTTTGAAATATTCGTTCTCTTAGATAAAATTTATTTGTGGTGTACAGAATCTAGCATCTTTATCGGAATGTCATAGAGTAGAAACTATTAGATGTTCTCACTATCTTGAGAATCTTTATTTGAAATTTATAATTTGAAATGAAAAAAAAAAAATTAAATTCATTAAAAAAGAGAGAAACACACAAATAATGAAATAATATGGAATTAAAATTGAATTAAACAAGTCAAGTAAATATGCAAAATAAATATAAATGTGAGCATGAAAAGAAAGGGGGATTACTCATAAAGTTTCTTCTTTAAATTTAAAGATTCACAAGAAATATTAAATAATTTCTTCACTTCCTTTAACAATGCTCAAAATATAATTTATGACTTAAAGAATTAAAAGAAATGCGGAAAAAAACTCTCCTAAATTCTTTCAACTTATAAGAGGAGAGTAAACCCTTTTAAAGGTTCATATTCAATTTATGAAATCTTAAGTGGTATGACATGTGTAAACCATATTGCCACTTTATTCCATATTGATTCCTAAGTTAGGTGCAGATATGTTTGGAGGAGAGCTATTAAGAGTTTGTTTTAAGCTAATTGGAAGATAAACTTTCAAATATGAAAGAATTTAAATTATATATATGAATTTTCCCTTAGCCAAACTCCCTCATTCCTTTATTTCCCTTGGCCAAACTCCCTCCTTCCCTCATTTCCCTTGGTCGAACTCCCTCTCTGCCTCAGTTTTCCTTGGCCGAACTCCCTCCTTCCCTTATTTCCCTTGGCCGAACTCCCTCTTTTTATTATTTCCTAGAAACTCTCCTTCCCTCATTTCCTTTATTAAATTCATCCTTACCGACCTCCCTTTTTTTAAGCGAGGGAGGCAACTTCATCATCCCTTCCTCTTGGAATACCTTCTCGATTCCTCTTCTAATCAGTAGCATGGAAATTACTCTTAGACTTTTCCTTTTTTTAAGAGGTCGTCAAGTGGGTTCTTCACATTTGACATTTTCATCATCTCTTTCCCTATTCTTGCCTTTCTGACTTTCATCGACTTTCTAATCGATTCCTTCAATTGTTGCTCTTCCAATGTCAATGATATAATGAAATAGTTATGAATGTGTTATGTGAATGTAAAAATATATATATATATATATATATATATATATATATATATATATATATATATATATACTTGTCTTTATGTAGTTTGAAGGCTCATTCTCTTTCGTCTCTAATTGATTTGTAGCAAGATCTTATTTATGTATCGTGCGTCAGAGTAAAACTATTACATGTTGCTCCCCCTATGCCGGAATACTGCTAAAATTTTGTCGAATTTTCATACTTAGAAAAGAAAGAATTAAAATTCATTAAAAAAAGAGAGAAACACACAAATAATAAAACAATATGGAATTAAAATTGAATTAAACAAGCCAAGTAAATACGCAAAATAAATATAAATGTGAGCATGAAAAGAAAGGAGGATTACTCATAAATTCTCTTCTTTAAATTTAAAAATTTACAAGCAATATTAAATAACTTCTCCACTTCCTTTACCAATGCTCAAAATATAATTTATGATTTGAAGAATTAAAAGAAATGCGAAAAAAAAAAACTCTTGTAAATCCTTTCAACTTATAAGAGGAGAGTAAACCCTTTTAAAGGTTCATATTCAATTTATGAAATTTTAAGTGGTATGACATGTGTAAAACATGTCGCCGCTTTATTCCATATTGATTCCTAAGTTAGCTGCAGGTATGATTGGAGGAGAGCTATTAAAAGTTTGTTATAAGCTAATTGAAAGATATACTTCCAAATATGAAAGAATTTGAATTATATATATATATATATATATATATATATATATATATATATATATATATATATATATATATATATATATACACACAGATATGCTTGTCTTTATGTAGTTTAAGGCTATGCTTTCTTTGGATTAAATTTGTGGTGTAGCAATATATGCTATGCTTATGAGCATCTAAAAGCCATGTTAGATGTTCACATCTTTGGAATATCAGAAATTTCATCAAATTTTCATACTCAGAAAAAAAAAAAAGAATTAAAATTCATTAAAAAGAGAGAGAGAGAAACACACAAATAATGAAACAATATGGAATTAAAATTGAATTAAACAAGTCAAGTAAATATGCAAAATAAATATAAGTGTGAGCATGGAAAGAAAGGGGGATTACTCATAAAGTCTCTTCTTTAAATTTAAAAATTCACAAGCAATATTAAATAATTTCTCAACTTCCTTTACCAATGCTCAAAATATAATTTATGACTTGAAGAATTAAAAAAAATGTGGAAAAAAACTCTCCTAAATCCTTTCAACTTATAAGAGGAGAGTATACCCTTTTCAAAGGTTCATATTCAATTTATGAAATCTTATGGTATGACATGTGTAAAACATGTTGCTTTTTCCATATTGATTCTAAGTTTTATGTATGATTGGAGGAGAGCTATTAAGAGTTTGGTTTAAGCTAATTGGAAGATAAACTTTCAAATATGAAAGAATTTGAATTAAATTCTAAAGTGAGTCTGTCAAAAAGATTAATTACCTGCTCATAAATAAATTTGAAAGCTTGTAGAATGAAAATATATAATTTGAAGTATATTTGAAGTCTACTCATAAATAAAGATTGAATCCTAAATATGAATTTATGAGGTGCATAATTAATCAATTTCAAATAAATTCTTAAGCTCATGATTTGGGTGAAATGATTTTCAAGATGAATATGAGATGAATTTAGGAGATTAAATAATTCATAAATGAATTTGAATGGGATAAATCCATATTGGATAGTCTTTTTGCATGAAGCTCTCTTTGGATATTCAAAGTGTAAAATTCATGAACAATAATCATATAAGAAAGGATAATTGATTTTAAATTTGAATGTTCAATTTCAAATTAAGAATAATAATGTGTAAGTAATGTTGTAGCTTTCTTACAACCACAAATTCAATTAGGCAACTCGTGAGCAATCATGGATGTGGTCTTTAAACGAATCATTTGGATCTTGTATTTAAATTCAAAATTAACGTATGGATTAAAGTAGGCATCATTTGAAAACTTAAAGAAGAACACCACCAGATTCATAACACATCATGCATGGAAATAGAAGGCGTTAATTAAGGCTTCAATTAAACTCTTGCACATATTATGAAGTAGGATTAAAACTCAAATTCAATGCCAAAATTAAATAATTAAAAATACCACCATAATTTTGATGTTTGATTCAAAAATAGGATGTTGCATGGGTTACTTCGGTTTAGATCTTAGTCAGTTAACAAAACCAAAATTCAATTATTATAAGAATTACTGAAATCTAAAGTTAATTTTTGTCATATGATAGTAGATTTGATCCTCATTATTAGCCCAATGATGACATGATCTGAAATAATAATTAAATGATCAAATACTTTATCTCGATGATGAGTGTTGAATGGTGATTTCAATAGGAGGATACTTCCATCAAATATGATTCTAATTTCAAATCAACTTAAATTAAATATCAATCAAAAAGGCTTAAATGAAATTCAATCTCTAAAAAAAAAAATTTAAAATTCAAATACTTTAATTTTAAGGTGACAAATTAAAACTCAGCTCTAAAGGAGATAATCAAATATTCTCTATTTTCACTCTCAATCAATCTCAAATAGTAAGGATGTGGCTATGTCCTTATTGTGGCGGCGTCTCCACATTGATAATTCACGATAGTCTCATTGGTGGTTGCCACCAAATGGAACCATTATATTATGATCACGACTGTAGCTCGTATGCTCCCCAATTGATCTTCCCTTTGAGTTATGAATCATAGGGTACTTCTGATAGGACAAAAAGCCCTTTGTCAACTAAGGTAGACTTAAACTAATCTCCTTAGATACACCACCCAATTACAGATTTCTTGGATGACTTAACCCATGTTCTTGATAAGGATCCTTGAAGTTGGGTTGACTACCTTACTAAACCAACTACAACCCGGATGAGAATCATGGGATCTAGATTGGACACATCATCATTCCGCCCAACAATCCACTTTAAGTAAAAAAGGATTAATTTCATAAATCTAAATTCTAAAACTCTATATGTTATGCATTTAGCGATCTAAATTGAATCAAATTCTCTCATTAGGGGTAATTAACTATAGCTTTTTATACTTAGACAAATCAAGTCCTTAAAATGAGGGAAAAATCTCTAAGTAATGTCATATCTACTATTCCATCTGGCTTTTAAAAATTTCATCAACACTTAAATCAAACTCTCTTAATTGAGAGGTCGGTGGCCAATTTTTAGAGCCATAGATTTTTGGCAACTTCGATGGGGATAAGATCTCTTTCCATCTTTATTTAATGCATACATTATAGTAGCAAAATATTTGAAAATTCAAAATAAAAAATGGTGATTTAAATGTGTAATAAATTCAAATTACTAAAGTATGAGGCTCTATGTCGAATGAATTATTCTGTAGGATATATCTTTGTTACACTATTATTTTTTTTTGTAGTACCTCTATATTTTGAAAGTATGGGGTGATAATTAATAAGTTTCTTTCACTTTTAAATGGATCTGAGCACTCCTTTCACTTGATTCATGGTGCAAATTTCTTAATATCAGATCATTTGAGAGGAGATGTTGGAGCTACCATTCAATTTGGTAATTGAATTTCTATCATATACTTGACTCTTGAAATCGACCCATGGTGCTCATAGACCATTACTAAAAGGCCTCATTTATTAATCTCATTCAATCATGCTTTCATTGTCAGTTACAAAACCTTTGTTGTTCTGATAGAACTTTAGTTTTTGAAAGATTAATTGAAGTCCCATGATGAAAAGAATCGTTAGTCAAAGCTATCTTTAATGCCTCATGATCAATTGATTTGAACCTTTGTACATGGGCATGATTGAAAATGAAGCAAATTAACCAAAATGCAAAGAAGAAGAAGAAATCTTTGACTCACAAATCCCTTTGACACTACAAGCAGAAATCATGTGAAGCGAGTATTCTTATAACAACTTTAATAATCTAAAATGGGTAAAAGGAATAACTCTACTAGTGAGGTGAAGGTCTTTACGGACTCAACAACATCAAACTCCACCACCAGAAGAGGACACAAATTTTGTTCTCATAATACACAATGTTCTTAAAGTGCCCAAGGAAAGAGGCTTAATGAAAATAAAATTTCAAAGGCTTGTGATAATAAAAAATACTAAAGCCATGCCAAGGAGGTTGACATCTCTTATGGCAACTAATCATCGAGCCAAGTATGCCTGGTGAGCATCTTGACACTTGGATTGTGTGTCAAGAATCCATTGAAAGGTCATGAAGGGTAGCAATATGGAGGCCAAGTCCCATGATGAAATTCAATAAAGAAAGAGGTGTGACATCGATACACTATTCAAAATTTGCCTCAGAAAACTCATCAAAGTGGATACCTAAAGAAGGGATATCGCGATGAAATATGATGGTATTTCAAGAGAATCCTCAGATCCCATCATCGTCAATTCCCACAGAAGGTTGACTTTGATCTTGTTCTTTAATGGAAGAAGTGTTTGTTACACTTGAACTAGATCCACTGAGCGTTGATAAAATTCATGTGCAAAAGAAGGTGATGAAGAGACACATGGAAGTGGAAAGTCAATATAGTAAGAATATAGATGAACTTTCGCAAGCACCATTGTGGTGTTTTATTTTATTATTGGTATTTTTTGTGTGTTTAAGTGAGGGACAAATACTAGTTGATGGGTATGATATTAAGAATAGTGTACTATCTCAAGATAGAAGTCACTATCTTATAATGGATAATCTAAGGACTCTGCATGATGGGTCTTATGTAAGATCTCCCTCACACATGGAAAAGTAAAGTAGGGTTTATTTAAACTAGGTTCATTAAGTTTTATGGAGGAAAGCCCATAGTTAATTACATCTAAGGAATGAAGTTCTAGAATACTCTCATTTAAGGTAAATGATTATTGTCTCAAAGATTTCAAGATATCTATTAATCAATTGGTTATTTTTAGAAAATCAAAGTGATTGATCAAAGAAGAGAGTTATTATCAAACAAGGGAGATGAGTAGATGCTCATGATACTAGGTAACCTAGTGAGCATTCAAATATATGGTTGGGCTTTATATTTTGAAATTGAGGAGAATTATATGTTTGAGTTGAATTTTTTATTAGAAATATGACTTAAAATTCCATATAAGATTATAGAAATTCATAAATGAGGATTTATGCTTATAATTACAAGAGAAACATAACCTCAGATATCTAGGGAGCTTTGAAGGAAAACACCTAAATCTAAGGTGAAAATGGGTATATGGTTTACACAAGAGAAAAAACTACTTTTATTAGACAGCTTTGGTCACTAACTCAATGATTTAATATACATATAGGAATTCATGCAAGATGGTTAAGTTTTTATTTATAGAAAAGAAACTAAGTCCTTAAACTCACTCCCTAAGAGACTAGATCATGAAGGGCATGAATAATGACCTAAATCAATACAAATTTTGTCAAATTTTATTTTGATATTTGGACATTTATTTGACAGGATGGTTTATATATGCCTTGAGAAAATCAATTATGCCAAAATCAGAAGAATGTGTTTCCACCATGGCTCTCAAAGGTCAAGCTATTTTCTCTTAGGTGGAAACCCTCCATTGAAAGTGAGACAATATGATTTATGTATGAGAGAGATATAACATCCTATTGCTAAATCTTTTATTATCTTGATTTAATTCCGGCTTTTGGTGAGGTTATGAATTATTTAGTTTAATTTTGAATTGATTAATTAGATAGAAAATTTATTTTTCTAAGAATAATCATTCAGAGTAATCACCAATCATAAAGAAACTATCAAAAGATATCATTTTTTAATCAAGCTAAATAAAATATCACAATTTTATAAAGCTATCAAAAGAATAAGAAATGAATTTCACATAACTAAAAAGAAATATGGTAGCCAAATCTACCATTACATCGGTATAATGAAAGAATAAATTATAATAATGAGTGATAAGTGTTATTCTTCATTCTTCATCCTCCATTTATTCATTGTTCTTCATTCTTCATCTTGGTTTGCTCTTTCTTCCTTTCTTTTGGTTTGACTTGGGATGTTGCTCCAAGGCTTTCTGGTATATAAGACATGATATTATAAATGTCACCTTAATCCCCATAACACTTATCTTAATCTAATGCAAAAATTACATTAAAGGAAGGAAAATCTATTTATATCACCAAAATAAATGTTAAAATTTAAACATACCATATAAACTAGTTATAGGAATAATTTGGACTTATACCATGGGTAAAATCCTAATTCAAGTTATGCTTATATAAGCAAATGTTCAAAGAGTATTTATATTCTTATTACAACACCTCTTAAGCACAACTCCTAGAAGAATGATTAAATTTAATATATTTAACATCAATTTGCTGACCCAACATCAGGTCTAAAATAATACATAAGAAAACTAAACATTCATCAAACCATGCAGCCTAACCTAAAATAGAAATGGTATTAGTCTAATGTGCATGTGTTAGAGCTTGTGTGATATGTCCTAAATATTTAGGTTATGATTTGCTAAGTGTGAGGGTTTAATTTATAAAGTGTTGATTTTAGTTAAGTAGTTTAGTTGATTTGAGAATTTTACTTAATTTCTCTTATTTCATGTAATACACTTAGGAACTTGTGTTATAAAGAAGAAAGAGAGGATTTCTCTTTATTTAAGTGATTTATAAGGTAAATTAATTAATGAATTTCTTTTTGTGAATGGTTTTTATGTGTTTTAACCCCAAGTTTAGATTCATTCTAAATACTATTCAATAAGAAAGGCATCTTAGGATTAGTTAGGGAGGATTACTATCACACAACATCCACATTTCTTTCCACCATGTATATCATGCATATGAATAATCAAAGCATACTATACATGCATTGCAAATCTTAGCAAACTTTGAAGATGAATGCAAAGAGATGTGATTTGAAATTTTGGATATTCCACTTGTCAATTGGATCATTAATGCATGTCTTTATTATATAGAAAAGAGGGATTTTTCATCCATTAGCTAAATGCACAGCATGTATAAAAGTTATAAGTGAAAGATGCCATTATTTTTGATAAGGTACAATCTTGAAAAGACTTAGCCTTGGGATGTCGATATACTACTTTTCTTAGATACATGTAGATATAAACTATAAGGATGAGAAAATCCATACAAAAAAATTATGTTTCATTTATTTGGTTGTATGATTTACATGTATAATATGAAGATCCTTTATAGGTCTTAACATAGAGATGCATAAGAATAGATTTTGGCAAGTGTTGTGTTCTTTTCAAATGAATATATTTACAAATCTATGTGAATCCATATTAAGAAGGAAAGAGACTCATAATACACATCTTATGCTATCATCACATGAAATTATAAATATTTATAATTAGCATCACACTTCATTTTTAATTTTGATTTCATTAACCATTAATGAATTAACTACATCCTTTATTTATACTTTGATTTGAGAAGTTACAGGGAAAGGATCAAAACCTCAATCTAATCCCTAAATCACTCAATCATTCCACTAGGTTTTATTTCCTCATTTTGAAAATCTAATCACTTGATTAATCAACTAATTTCCATTAAACCATTAATTAATATAATTTTAAGATAAAGAATACTTATGAAATAGATTAGAAAAATATCCCCATCATATTCACATGATCTTACTATTTAAGATAATTATGTTCAGTGATTAATCACTACTTCATCCCTTAATTAAATTAATTTGATTAAGAGGTGATTGATTACTCAAATGATTTTTCTAATTAAGCAATTAATAAATTCCAAAAAAAAATGGAGTCATCCCCTAAACATCCACAAAAAATTTGAGATTAATGAATGCTATAAGGTATAATTAGCTAATATGATAAAAATTATTAAGCCAGTCTGTTCAAATATAATGATAATTTTCTAGATTCACCTCAAATATCTTTAAAATGAGCCATAATTTGCATTTCTTTAGTTTTCTACAATTAGTTATGATTTTGAAGTTTCATCATTACAATATTAATTAAATCTAATTAAACTCTCACCAATGTATGAAGAAAATGACTCTTTCCATGTGGTAATGGGATTAGTTATTTAAGTTGTCAATCCATCACTAAGTTATCATGTTTTCTCTTATTCAATCAGGATACAACAGATTAATCTATGGTAAGAAATTAGAGATGTAAGTGTGATTTGATCCATATAATCACAGAATGGATTATGATCTTCTCCTCTTCGATAAGAGATGGTGAGATTATCTCTCGATCAAAACTTGAGCTTGGATGGAGCTAAATTCATCTAAGACCATGGAAGCACAAGCACACATATATGGAATATGACATAAGATTTCCTTTAGAAGGACTAAGCAATTTTTTACTCAAGGTGATTTGATGCATCATTGAGGCTATATCTTCGATGGTAGCTTCATAGTAGACAATTAAAGAAATTAGGTCTTGATTTGAAGTGATTTGCTGGATTGATTAGCTCCTCTTCAATGGCAATTCTTTCAGTGGTACTTCCATTACTTAGGCTTAAATGGTCCAATTGAGCTCACGATCAATGGTGTTTAATTGCACTTTGGTTGAAAATTAGTGAGTTAAGCTTAATTGATCTTCCTTATTTTAGTTTTTAAAATTGACAAATGGAAGTAAAGCTAATGCTAAGCTTAGACTTGATTAGACTCATAATGATTTTTTTTTGAGTGAGAAAGATCAAGTACATCTCCCCTTTCTCACATGGATCATTTTCCATTTTATCAATTGGATTGGGTTAGTTTAAAATAAAAAAAAGTCCCACATGGTTCATTTTTTGGGTGGAGTGAGGAGAGTCTTATGTGATTTATGAATTTGGTGAGCCTGTAGGTGATTGGGAGATGGTTTTCCATTTGAGTCATGGTTGAACAAGTTCATTGGTTTTATGTTCAACCTCCTTAGTGCCCATGTGGACCAATAAATGGGTGCTAAATGGCCTTGAAAAGAATGCCAAATTCAAGTAATTTGTCATGGGATATGACTATGGGAAAAAAATAATCATTTGGCTTTAATTTGATTTGGACAAATTTAAAATGATTTAAAAGTGGGTTGACTAAATTTTGATTTGGAGTTCATTTGATTTAATTTAGCTCAATTTGATCTATTTGGTCAAGTTTTAAATGATTATTGACCATAATTTAATGGGCCAACCATGATTGGTCAGTTCAAATGATCATTTGGAATTGGGTATCATTGGTTTGGTTTAATTTGATTTTGGTTCATTTAGGTTCATTTGGGTCAAATATCAAGTTGACAATTTGACCAATTATTAGGTCATGGGTTGATTTAGGCTTGGTTGATCATTTGAAATGTATTCTGACTTATTTTAATCAATTCTTGTTTGGTTTGATTGAAGTTAATTTGACCAGATTGATTGGGTTCTTTGTTAGATTGGGTTAGTTAGGTCTAATTATCAATTGAAGCTTTGTCAAGTTCAACAATCAATTTTGATTAAATTTGACCCATTGGTTGTAATTAATTTGGCTTAAATCAATATTTGACCTATTTTTCACTTTTTTATGCCAATTTGGGTAAACTTTCAAATGGCCATTGAGCTTGGTTTGGCTCAATTGATGTTTGCATTATTGATATATTTTTTAGAATGATCTCTCAACACCTCCATCTTAGGCTTAGGACTTCTCTTAGACTTTAAGTTCTTTAGTCTTAAGACACATCTAGTGATTAGGTGGACACTCCCAGCCAAGAACTTTGAAGAGTTAGGTAGAATAGGTCATGCCTTAGGGGTGTTAGGAAAATGTCCTACACTTTAGCTTAAACCATTCCTCACTTTCCTTCTTTCAAGTCAAACTCCAAATTAATTCTATTTGATTTCCTCAAACTCAAATCAATTCCATGATTGAAATTCATGATTGAAACCCATGATCAAAATCCATCAAAAATTCCTAAGTTCAAATTTTCTAAGTCCTTAACCCTTTCTTAAGGACTTAGCCAAAATATGATTCAAACCTATTAAAATCTTTGAGATTTTCTCATAATCATTTATATTCTCATTTATATTCACATATATAAATGAAATATAAATTCAAACCCATCAAATCAAATTCAAAATTCAAATCAATTCATGAAAATTTTCTTAAGTCCCTTTAATTTTCCATTAAAGGACTTAGCCAAAATCAACTCCAAACTTTGATCAAACCTTCAAATTCATGGGATTTTCTCAAAACTTATTTTATTCTCATATAAATGAAATATAAATATAAATCAATCAAATCAACTCAAAAAATTAAATTTCAAATTTAAAACTTGAAATTCCCTTAAATCCTTAATTTTCATTAATGGATTTAACTAAATTGATCAAACCATTTCAAACTCATGGGACTTTCTCAAAATCAATTTATATTCTCATATATAAATGAAATATAAATATAAATCAATTAAATCTAATTCAAAAATTAAATTTCAAATTAAAAATTCCCTTAAATCCTTTAAATTTTATTTAATGGATTTATCTTAAATCATGATTAAACCTCTTCAAATCCTTAAAATTTTCTCATGACCAATTTATATTCTCAGTTATATTCACATATATAAATGAAATATAAATTCAAACAATCAAAACCAATCCAAAAATCAAACTCAAATCCATCAAAATCAAACTAAGCCTTTCAAGTCAAAATCTTGAACTTAGCCAAATCACTTTCAAATCAAGCCAAACTCTTGATTTTCTCTCATGGTTCAATCAACCCTACAATCATGAGCTCATATATAAATCCAAACTTCAATCAAACAATCAAAACCAAATCAAAATCAAATCAAGACCTCTTCATATTCTTCCTTTGAATATGAAAATTTCAAATGGATCAAAATCTATTTAACTTCAAATCGCTTGTAAAAGGATTTATATTTCAATCATAAGTCCATATACAAGATCAATCAACTTCAAATCAAGCTTTGACCAAGTCATTTGACCCACTTAGCTTCACTTGACCCAAAGTGACCTAAAGTATCCTATGAGCCAACTTTTAATCCTAACCAAATTGGATTGAACCAAACACATATTTATCTCCCATCATGATCAACAATCATTATGGGATGATCGATCAATTAAATTGGGTCAAACCAAGTCAAACCTAAGGGTTGACCAAGTCAACACTTAACCTAAAATGAAATCAACATAGCCAAAATCCACCATAAAATTGATTGAAACCATTGATCTAAGTTCACTCATGACCTATCTTGACCAACATTTGAGCCTAACCTAGCAATTAGCCCATTTGACCCAAGTTTTTTGACCTAAAGGGCCAAAATGTGTCAAAACTTGATCTAAGCCAAATTGATTGAAACCAATGGGTCAAGTCCATCCAAATCACTTGTGGAACTTGACCAAAGCCTCAATTGGCCAACTAAAACCTAACTTTATGGACTTAGACCCAACATGACCTAAAGGGGTCATGTTGAGCCAAAATTGAACTTAGCCCAAATTCATTGGAAACAAAGATACCAATCCACTCCATATGACTAAGGAAACCTAAAACTACCCTTGACCTACCTCAAATAGGTCAAATGGGTCAAATAGGTCAACTTGACCCATTTGACCTAAATGAGTCATATGAGCCAAAACCAAATCTATCCAAATTGAACCAAACCAAAGGCACCAAAATATTTCAAATGGTCATATGAACTTGACCCAACCCTTGGTTTGACCAATTTGACCAATTGGTCAACTTGACCCAAGTTGACCCATTTTGACCTAAATGGGTCAACATGAGCCAAACCCTATCAAATGGATTCCAAATCCAATGAAACTTGGCCAAACCTATTTTCTCAACATACCAAACATACCCAAAGTGAAAAAATAGTGAAATGACCATTTTACCCCTAGGCCATAGAACAAATTTTGGCCTAGCCATGGGTATTTTCATCATACCTCTCACAATCACTTGAGGCTTTCCTAAAAGCTCAAGGGGACTTAGTGATGAGTGGTGCACCCAACCCAATGGGTTTGGGTCAGCCATTTGGATGGACCAAACTTGACCATATAGCAATTGATTTTTAAATTCCCTCTAAGCTCAATTTTGCACATGGGAGTTGGCATTCCACTCAGATCAAACCACATGTGTCAAAAAAATCAAAATAACCTCTCCAATCTCAGTAATTGGATCAAAATGGCAACTAATGGTTTAGCCATCCGATTGTTATAGGGGGAGATATACTCTTTCTAATTCAATGAAATTTCATCACACTCATTGTTGATTGGAGCATAGGAACCCTTAGGAATCATGGCATTCCCAAGTTCTCTAGAGGATTTGAATTATTCTTTTGCAGTAAAAATAGGGGAGCACAATTTAAGCCAACTTCTCTACACTTGATCTTAATCCAATTCCTTCACACACTCCAGGACCAATTCAAGCTCCAAGCTCACATTGAGTTCTCCAGCAAGGAGAGGATCAATTCAATCAAAGGCAGGATCTTCAAGTGGTGTTGGTCCATGAGCAAACACTCAACCCAAGGCTAGAATTTCAACGGGGCTTCATCTCACCAAATGAAGCTACTCATCGATCTCGGCGTGAGGTATGATTTTGACCACTTGATAGGTGTTGGTCCTTTGTGAAAGAAATTTTCATGGCATGTGAAATCATTGGATGTTGGTAATCATGCTGATGATGGGTTGAGTCTTTATATGATTCCATGCTAGATCGCTCGGATCTCCCTTAGATCATGGATAATCTCATTTGATCTTGAGGAAGAACACTCATCTCATCCATCATTTTAGATGGGCGGTGATTATTTAACACATTTTAGAAATCAATTATCCTTTTAAAAGCGGGTATCCTTAGTGTCGATCTTTGATGGACGAGATAATTAAGTACGCGCCATTGATGTGACATTTAAGTCACACCCTCACATCGATCGTGTAAAGCGCGACCCCGCCACCATGCGTATGAGTAATCAAGGATTAGTTATTTATTAATTAATTCTAATTAATCTATAAATTCTAAAATCATAACTCTTCATAAAAAAAATCAAAAAATAAGGAAAAAATGCTATGGAAAGATAATTTCATCTAGAATATTTTAAAATGTTTTCAATGGATTTTGAATTCTTTTCTCTAAATTTGGGTTTCTTTGGGAATATATTAATTATCCTTTAATTAAGTCATCAATTAATCTCAAATTTCTAGTTCATTTTGGGGATGACTGCCTCCCTAATTTTCTTGAGATTTATTAAGGGCCTGATTGGGAAAATTACTATTTCATTTCCTAATTATTCCTTTCATGTAATTAAGGGTAATTAAGATGTAATTAGTGGATTTTCCCTATGATTATGGTTGATTAAGGTTAGATCCAAGTAGGAGGTTTTAAATAATTTTGGGCATTTCCCTAAGCTATTCCCTAAACCCCTTTTCTCTCCTTAATCCCTCTTAATTAAGGGTTAATTCATTAATTATCCCTTAATCAATTTTCAAAATTCTAAAAAGTTATAGAACTTAATTAATCTACCTCGGGTAGATTCTTAGGTATTTAATAGCCTAAGTTCAATTAAGGAAATTAAAACTTTTTCATAAGTTTGAAAGGGTGTTTTAAAGTACTTAAGCTAAAACCCCTTAGCTTAATTAACTTTTAATTGTGAGCCAAATTGCATTAGGCCTTTTCATTATTAGGTGCATTGAAAATTTAAATTTCTTGTGGGTTTTATGTCATCTCATTGGCTCATAATTACTTAGTTAATTTTTCAAAGGTGGGGTTAATTAAGCCACTTAATTCATACCTTAACCTAATCAATGCTTAAAAATGGATTTAATTATCTAAAAATTAAAAAAAAAGTACAAAACACATGTGGGAATGGGTTAGGAATAGCAAACTCATCTCACCTTTTTAAAATTAAATCAAACTTCAAACTAAACAAAAATCATTTTGAAATTCACTTTGATTTATTCTAAATTTTCTTATTCTATAAGAATGTCTTTAGGATTTAAGTAAAGTGAGTTTTTTTACATGCTTTCATTGCTTTGATCTTTCCCAACATGTTAAGTTATATGTCATGTGATTTCATGCATTCATAATTTCATGTTTCAAATTTTAAAAAAAAAATTGTTTACTTTATGTCAAATGTGCATGTGTTGGCTAAAGTAAAATATGAGTGGCTATTATCACTACTAAATCAAAATATTTTCAAAACTATAAATGAAATATCAAATCTGAAAGTGTTATTCATATCTTAATTATAAGCTTGCATGTGATGGATTATAAAGCATGTTTAGTAGGTTTTCTTTCTTATGTTAGCATAGTTTTGAATAGGAGTTGGTAAGATGTATGGTTCATTTGAAAAGAACCCAACAGTTACTTTATTCCATACCCTACTGATCCCTATTCTCTCACTTAAGAAGGTTTTTCTATACTTACATGCATAAATTGCATAAACAAAAAAATGAATCTATCAAACAACTTTTGCATATTCCTTTTCTATATCATTTCTTTTATATGCATGTTTGTACTTGAGGAAAGTGGTATATTAGTCTAGAAAATCCTGAGATTTAGAGGCTTTAAATAGCCCTAAGTAGGTCATGTACCTTACACCTCCGTTATAATGGCTATACTTATGCCTTTCTTACTTTTCATGTATGTATGTGAAATTTTGGATAAGAAAAACCTTTTCTACTTAAGAAAATCATGCATGTTTAACTTCTAAATTTTCTTAAATGGATTACTTAGCATGCATCATAAAGTGTGTTAACTATCTCATTTGCATGTATAGATATGCTTAGGGTCCATCCATATGCATGTTATATATGTTGGGAAAGAAATGAAGTAATGTGTGTTATGTGAATTTTGATTCATTTTATTTAATCTTAAAATGCCTTTCTTTTTGAATAGGTTTGTTTAGAGTTTATCTAAACTTAGGATTAATTAAAATATTTAATCAAAATATTCACCTAAATGAAATTAAAATGTGAACTTACCTTAGAAATTACTTAAGGTTAGGGAAGGAAAGAGAAGTTCTCTTCTCTTTCCCTCTCTTCATAACTTAGTAATTAATTGTAGGTTTCACTTAAACCAAATTAAAACATGAAATAAAATAACCCAAAAACTTAAACAACTTAAATGAAACCCTCCTCTAAGTTGAACATGTTTCACACTTAGAAAATTTGAACCCAAAGTCTAAGCTAAGCATACCACACAAACCTTCAAAGCACACACATTAGCCTAAGTCACCACTTCTAGCCTTAGGTTAGATTAGTGCATGGTTTGATGTTATGTTTATTTTGTGATATATGTTTTTTCTGGATGTTAGGGTGTATGCTTGTAGAATGAATGGTAGGGGCGCTTAGTCTAACTATTCTTTTCATGGGGATTGTGCTTAAGGCTATCATAAATAAAAATATAAATGCTTCTTGCTTGCAGTGCTTATACCCCTTTGCATAATCCATAGGGTGGTGGAGTCACCCATGTGTGGGGGGGATAAGTCCAATATACATGCTTGGGGTCTGTGTGGTGTGATTTAACTAACCTTTATTTTGTAGGTGTAAGTTAGATTTTTCTTTTCCTTTTCATGTAAAAAATTTGTATAATTAGGTTTTTGGAATGATTATTTATAGGGATTAGGATGAACATTGGTCATAAGATCCCATCTTATGCACCATGTGAAGCCTTAGCATCTACCATCCAACCTTCCAAAAGGAACCAAAGAAGAAGAAGAAAATAAAGAAAGAAGAAAAAAGAAGAAAGAAGAATAAAGCTTGAAGACCCCCATAACAATGAATTCCTTTGCTTAAATTGTAATTTGATTCATTTGTAATCCGGGTTGTATAAGGGTAAAGCTCAGCTACCCACATTTGATATTTTTGGGTTTGTGCGGTGGTGCTCGACCATAAATGACCATTTATTCTTTTTGTGATTAGCTTTATAAATTGATTGATGATTTGTTTAGATTTTGCATTAAGTGGCATGCTTTTCCTAGTTTCTTCCTTGCTTTATGTATGGCCTAGATGTGGATTAGGCTCTTTAGGAAAAAAATAAATCTTTTACCCAACTTACTAATTCAAATTAAAATTAAACAACTCATAACCTCACCTAAAGCTTAGAATTAAAATCAAGATAAAAGAATTAACAACCCCTTAGCTAGATGAGATTTTCTTTATAATATCATGCACAACAATATCTTAATTCACTTTTGATTGGAGGGCTTCAACCTTTTCCAGAGAACCTGGCTTGACCTGTGAGAGCCGTGGTGGAAACTCACCTCCTCCCTTCTCGTTTATTTTGGCCAATAATCTGATTTCTCATGCATTAGTCATAAAAATCCTCTTAGCATGAGTCAAAATAATAGTCTAAAAATAATAATAAAATGAAATTTGAAATGCATTAGATTTAGGTCATTTGAAGCATGTCCCTTTACATGCTTTAGTCTCTTTAGGGAGTGAGTTTAAGGACTTAGTCTCTTTTTAATAAAATAGCTTCTATCTTGCATAAGCATAAAGACTTTACATGTATTTAAAATCATAGGAGGAGTTAGTTGGCCACCCAGGCGTAAGTCCAATTTTCAGTGGTTTGTCCTCTGTGGCAAACCAATTACCCATTTTGCTTTAGATTTAGGTTGTGCTTAGGCCCTCACCCTAGATTTAGGTTCCGAGGTTACTTTTTCCCTATGTGGGCCATAAACATAATTCCTCACCTCTTAGGCATTCCTTAACCTTGTGTTATGGAATCTTAAGTCCTAATTTTCTAATGAAAAATGCAACTCAAATAAACTAAATCAATTTCTAAATGTAAAGCCCAATTTTAGGATAGTTTGAGATGCTCGCTAGATTTCCTAGCATTGTGAGCATCTCCTACTTACTTCCCATGTTGGCTTCAATAATAACTCCCTCTTTTGACCAATCCCATTTGATCTTCAAACATAAAACCAATCGATTGATAGTCCTTTACTATTGAAATCTTTAGAGGCAATGATCATTTACCTTAATCGAGTTCCTAAGGGATCTCATCCCTTAGGATGTATTAACTATGGGGTTTTCCCAGAGGAACTTAATGAACGATTTAAAATAAACCACTTTTACATGTAGGGGAAGAATCTCGGTGCATATGTAGACCCATCGTCCTTAGGAGTCTTTGTGAGGTGATTGGTTCCATTAAAGTGTAGTGACTTCTCTTTCAATATAGTATTTCTGATGGCGTTCGATCACCTGAATAAGTACATATGTAGATCTGTGCATCTTACAAGATGAATTTATAAGGTCTCTTCTTTATTTTCTCCACCAGTTTGAAGGAGACTCTAATAGAGAATTATTCAACCACATTTTTTAGTGACTCTGGGGATGGTTCCTCTCTCCATCTTTGGTAAATGATCATTTTCTTTGAGTATTGATAGTGGGTTTGTACTTTGGTATGAATCCAAGACAATCCTTCTTTCTGTTGGCACTTAGCTTATTTCATTCTTGAGTTGAGTTAGCCAACATCTTTAGGTTTTAGGACCGCATTCCTTGTTGGTCTTAAAACCTCCGTTGGGTTCTCCAATGGGTTAAAATGAAAAGATCTAAAAAAAATAAAAAAGAAACATCTTTTAAATACTTCCTCCTTAACATTTTCATGATAAGGAAAGGTTCATCCTAAAATAAATAAAATCTTCCATAAATAACTTTGCTTTTCAAAAGCACCTTTTTAAAAATGCACTTAATAAAATATTTTCAACAAAATTTTCTCTTCATTTAACAATTTCTATAATTGTTACATATAGAGATTTTTCAAAAAAAAAAGTATAACTAATAAAATTTTCCAAAATCACAAATGTACATCTCCTTTCAAATTCACTTTGATGAAGATGTCATTTTCAAAATAAAATGAACAATCATTCTTTCCAAAAATCATAATCATAATCATAAAATTTTCAAAAAGTACACATGAATTTTTCTATTCAATACACTCACACTTATTGAATATAAAGTTCATTTGTAAACAAAATTAAAATTTTCAAAGCATATGAATACCTTCATTTAATATACTTAAATGAAGATTTCATTCCCAAATAATAATAAAAATCATTTAGGAAATCACACTTGAGCATATCTCACATATGTTTTAAGTTGGAATTCCTCTCTTTCAAAAAGCAACAATCACACACAGAAATTTCAAATTTCAAATTTTAAAAAAAATTGATCCCCATTCTACATACTTAAATTTGTTGAATGGAAGTCCTCTTTTCAAAACATTAAAATTTCAACAATCAATTTTCAAAAAAAAATTTCAAAACACATTTTGGAATTTCACTTAGCATAATCAAATTCGCTAAGTGAAGTCTTCAAAATCCAAAATCAAATCAACAATCACATTTCAAAAATTTTGAAAATATATTTAGAATCTCACTTAACATACCCAAATTTGTTAAGTGAAGTCTCCAAATCCCAAAATTCAAAATCTTTCAAAACACATTTTGGAATTTCATTTAATATACATAAATTTGTTAAGTGAAGTTTCAAAATCCAAAATCAAATCAACAATCATAATTCAAAAATTTTCAAATAATATTTGGAACTTCATTTGCATTAAATTTTTTTTAAGTGAAGTCTCCAAATCCAAAAAAAATTCAAACATTTTCAAAACACATTTAGGAACTTCATTTAACATACACAGATTTATTAAGTAAGGTTTCCAAAATCCAAAATCCAAAAATTTTCAAAATTCAAAACACATTTTGGAACTTCATTTAACATACACAAATTTGTTAAGTAAGGTTTCCAAAATCCAAAATCCAAAAATTTTCAAAATTCAAAACACATTTTGGAACTTCATTTAACATACAAAAAATTTGTTAAGTAATGTTACCAAAATCCAAAATCCAAAAATTTTCAAAATTATAAACACAATTTGGAATTTCATTTAACATACCCAACTTTGTTAAGTAAAGTCTCCAAATCCAAAATTCAAAACTTTTCAAAACATATTTTGTAACTTCACCTAGTATACTCAAGTTTGCTAAGTAAAGTTTCCAAAGTCAAAACAAAAATTTTCAAACAACTTTGGAACTTCTTCCCTTAGCATACTAAATTTGCTAAGGAGAAGTTTCCATTTTTCAAAATCAAAATTGAAATCAAAATTTTAGACACACCAATTAGAATTTTATTTAGTATACCCAAATTTGCAAGTAAAATTTCCATTTCACAAAACCAAGTGGGATTTCATCTTTAGCATACCAAATTTTCTAAATTTGAATCTCCACTTTCAATCATTTCAAAAACAAAACAAAACACTTAGGATTCCCTTATCATACCAAATTTTCTAAGGATCCTACCCTTTACAAAAAAATCAAAACATTCCAAACAAATGAAACACTTAAGATTTTCTTAGCATACCTAAATTTGCTAAGAATCTATTTTAAAATTAAACAAAATACACTTGGATTCTTCACTAAACCTAAATTTGCTAGTAAGAATTCTAAATTTTTCCAAAATCAAAACAAATTTTCAAAAACACTTTTACTTCACTTAGCAAACCTAAATTTGCTAAGTAAGTAAAATTTTCCAAAACATTCAAACAAAATAAAATCATTTGACACTTACTTTAACATATCCAAATTTGTTAAAGAAAAGGGTCCACAAAATGACAAAAATTCAAATTCAAAACAAACATTCAATTGAACCTATGGAAGCATCCTATCAAAATTTTGAATCCATATTTCAACATACCTAAATTTGTTGAAGTTTGGATTCATATTAATCCTCTTTCAATAAATTCTTTCCAAATTTATTTTGACATGGATCTAGCCTTTGTGACTTTCATTGGACCATACCCACTCGATCAATTTTGATTTGAGGGATCACTTGTGGGGCATTTCACCATCAAAGAAGAGGTGGCAAAAACATATCATTAGACTTCCCCTTCAAATATCTTCTTAAAGAGGAAAGATATTCTTAGACTTAATTTTTTGGCACAATGCTTGGTAGTTCCAATCATAGTTGGATCATCCTGTTACATATATTTACTCCTTATACCATCTATACCCTCCAATTAAGGCTCCTTGTTTGAGCATGATTTGAGAAATTCATCTCCTCCTCTCATCCTACAGACTAAAGAAGAACTCTATGGTCAAATGGTTTCACACTCGGATAGCTAGGATCCAATCATTGCCTCTTCCAGTGGTGCACTTATTGTTGTTAGTTTCTATAGGAGGTCTACAGCTTTCTTCATGCCTTGGAGCATTTTTAGAAGTCTACCTAGTTTGATCTTTTGATCTATTATCCCCATAACATGAGGTAGATCCATTAAAAGGATTGAGGATACATCATACATCATTAGTGAAAGAGATTATTGTTAGTCACCATACACTTTGGTTGACTTTCAATGCTACCGACCATGATAGTATTCTCCTCGAGGACCAACCATGGAGGCTCTTGTACAAGAGTGGTGATCTCCACCCATTGCTCTACCCCGTCCACATCTCCTGCGGTTTTCATCATTCCATAGGCCATGAAGGCGCATTTGGGAAAAATGTACATTGGTAATCCATATAATAAGATCTTCCTCCTACACCACCCAATTTGGTTAGCTCCCTTGACCTAAATGGTGGTGCAAGAGTGGCGACATTTGGTCTTCACAACTCCACCCTACATGAGATGGTGACTTATAATGGATATTCAGATGCATTAGTGATTAGAGGATCATAGTTATTTTCTATGTCTCAAGTATCATTCTTCTAGTAAATGCTTTATGATTGACTCGATTCTAATGAGGTTCATCATGATAGTGATCCATGGTCATACCCAAATTGTTTGTACTAGAGTTTGATCCTTTAAGAATGGTTACACTATTTTATGGAGAAAAAAGGAGATCTTAGGGTATGATGATGAAGAAATATCGATCCATGAAGATGACTTGATGGGAGATTTCATACATAATTGATACTAGAGGTTCTCTTCTTAGGGAGAAGTAGGCCATGTAAGGTGATGAGGTTGATCAAGGAGACACTACAGAAATAGCCCATCACCTCGATTGCTTAAAGAAAAGACAAGCATTGATAGGATGGTACATTGTTGACTTGTTAGTAGTGTGATTTTGAAGCAAGCCTCTAGTTCATCCTAGTATAGTCAATGTCAGAACTAGTGCATATCTTAGTCTAGTTAAGACTATACCTGATTGAGCAAGGTAGCTCTATCATATGAAGGTAGTGATAATACCTCCATACATGAAAAGATCTAAAATCCATGGTTGAGTAGTAGGTGAAGGAAGCTTTGGTTCAAGCCGGGGAAGATCATCGTTCAAGGTAGACCCTACAGAAATTTGATGCCATGATATCCCAATGGTTTCATGCCTCCTTATCAAAAGCTTTGATGGCTTGGAATGAGGCAACATATAGCTCACTTAAATTGTTGCAGCATATGCTTGACCTTTACTCTTTTGGTATTTATTAGTGGCTGTTGACCACTTTTGGAGTGAGCTCTTAACCTCCTCTCTTTAGACTTAGGACTCTTCTAAACACTAAGAACTCCTTAGTCATAAGACACTTCTAGTGATTAGGTGAACACTTAACCTAAGCCTAGAAACTTATAAGTGTTAATCATAAGATTAGGGTTTGCCTTAGGTCTTAAGGAAACCTATCCTATAGCCTAAACCCAATCTAGATACACTTTCTCAAATCAAACCCAGACTCAATTCTCAAATCAAATCTCAAATTCAAATTCAAATTCCAAATCTAATTTCAAAATTTGACTCCAAATGATTGAAACCCAAAATCTTCAAATCACAAGACCCTTCTTAAGCCATATGAACCACATTCATAAGCTTAGCCAAAACTCCCTTAGATCAAATCAAACTCAATTGATCTCTTTATAAATCAATTATTTCTTCATTTATATTTGTAAATATAAATGAAATTCGAATTCAAATGACCAAAACTATATCGAAAATCAAATCCAAACTCAATCTAAGCCTTAAGCCAATTCTTTGGACTTAGCCAAATTCTATCCAACCAAGTCAAAACCATAAATTTTCTCTCATTAATCATTCATTGATCATTTATCCAAATATAAATAAAACTTACAATCATCAAACCAAATTCAAGTCAACCCAAGTCAAAACCTAACTTAGCTTTCTTAAAACTTTCAATTAAGCCAAAACTTATTGGACTCCAAATTGATTATCGTTGAATTTATATTTCAATCTAGGGCTCATATATAAGTTCAACTAAACTCGAATCAAACAAAAATAAAACCAATTGACCCACTTAGGTCCACTTGACCCAAAGTGACCTAAATGACCCATTTGAGCCAACTTCCAATCCAACCCAAATTGGATTGAACCAAGCTCACCAAAACCTTACCATGATTATTGATTAGGATGATCAATTACAACAATTGGGCCAAACTAGCAATTGTCCATTTGATCCAAATTGACCCAAATTGGCCTAAAGGACCATCGGGTCAAATCATGATCCTAAAATTGATTGCAACCAATGGCTCAAGTTCATTCCAAAATGATTGAACTTGACCAAATAATTAAACCCAATTTGATCAATCGAGCCCAATTGGTCAACTTGAACCTAGCTTAAATTGGCCTAAAGGGTCAATTTGGCCTAAATCCAAATTAATTCAAACTAAAGACACATTCATCTTTAGTATCCAATTGAACATGAATCAACCCATAACAAGCTAATTTGGCCAATTTTGGTCAAATGGGTTAATTTGACCAATATGACCCATATGACCCAAATTGGGCCAAATCCTTGAAACCAAGCCAAGACCCAAGGCTGATCAAAATCCCAAACCCATTTGGGATCGAAAACCAACCAACATTTAAATCCCTCATGGATCCTCCCACATAGGATTCCACCCAACCTCATTTAATTCTCTCCCATCACATGCACTTAACTCTTCCTCAACATTTGCATTGAATAGGGCTAATCATATTGCAGCAAGAGAGGACTTTGAAGCAAATATGCAAAGTCCTCAATCAATCTGTCATCCACTTCAACCACCATAAGCAAGATGCAATTAATTTGGAGCCAAAAAATTCAAAAAAAATATTGGATTTTTGGCCATTATAGAAGGATGGAGATGAGGCTTTAGATCTCTTCCTCCCACCATCATTCGCCCCAAAAGCTCTCAAATAAAAAAGAACCCATCCCCCCACCTATTTGAGCCATTTTGAGCTCAAAAATAAATAATTACTCTTGTGGTGACGATGAACATGGCGATGATGACAAGAAGGAGGGTTAAAGATCACTCCAAAGCTTTCTCACATACCTAGGAGTTCTCTTGGATCTTCACTGCCATTGGAAACCTTCCCTAGCGAGGTAAATTTCATGAAATCGTAGTCGACCTTAGGATTTCATGCATTTTGTGTTAATTTTCTTGAGATTTTAGGAATTTCCCCTAGATAATCCTGCATTTTTTACTTTAGATCATCCCAATTATAAAATAAAATTTTTTTTGGAGAAAATTGATGCAAAAATGGGTCTATTTGGACAAGTTTTAGCTTAAAAACTCTCCTTTTTCTCTTAAAAAAGCTTGAAAACACTATTCATCGCTACATCTCAATCCGCTTGTGGATCGGCTTCATTGCGATCCGTATCAATGTGATCGGACATTTGATCATGCGGTTGCGTGATCGGTGGCGATCATGAGTGGATCGCGTCCGACCGATGCTGATGTGATTTGACGGTTGGATGGCGATTTATGACGGCGATCATCGTTGATCACGGTCTAACCTCACGATCTAATGGATCGTCGATCGCGATAGACGGTCCGTAGCCTCAAGTCATTCCCCTTCCCGCAAGCTCATCGCCATATTTCTTTTATAAAAATAATAATTTAAATCATTGAAACTTCAAAATTCATAAAAAAATAAAATATTTAACCAAAAAATGCAAATAAGGGCTCCTTGGATTTGCCTTTCCGAGAAGAATCCAACAAACCAAAAACCCCCCAAATTTTCTTGAGTATTTTGAGGTTAATTTGAGTTTTAGTTAAAATTTCCTTAATTAAACCAAAAATATTTGTGAGATTAAGTTGAAATTTTCATGGATTGAAATTAAAGTTAAACCACACCTACCATAAAAAGTTCAAGTGAAAAAACTTCTGGATTGGGAGAAATTAAATTTTGAAGTTTAGATTATCCATTTTAATAAAATAAATCAAATAAAAATTCAGAAATTTACAAAAATCTTCAAAATGGCTTAAATCACTTCAATTGACATCTAGGACTCTTAAGAAAATAATGTGATCTTCTAAATCTTAATGAACCAAACAAACACTTAAGAGTAAAGTTTAATCAATTAAGGGTTAATTAAAATATAATCTAAAATAATTTAAATATCAAATCAAAATCAAAAAAATGAAATAACACTTAAGCAATCATTAATCAAACCTCAAATCAAAAAAAATATCATCTTTGAAATTAAATTAAATATGATTAAATCTATTTAAGTTAATAAAACTCAATTAAATGATTAAATCTTAAATCAAACTCAAAATTCAAATTTGAAACTTTAATCATTTGATCATCAATTAAACCAAATAAAATTAAAGTAAACTTAATTAACATATGAATAAATCACATCCATTTGGAATAATATAATTAATTAACCATTAAAAATTTTATTTAATAACTAAATCAATGTTAATGAAATCAAACAAATATAATAAATGAAATTAATCAAATAAAACTCTAATTATAAATAATCAAACTTAATGAAATGAAATAAGCAATTAATTCAATTAATAACAATGATGGTAATAATAACCCCAATCATAAAACTTAAGTAAACACTTAATTAAATCAAATTCACATGTGAGAAATTAAGTCATTAATCTCTAATTAAACAAACCCATAATTAATTTAATAATTTAAAATTTTTATTACCCAATCAAACTTAATTAATCAAACATCTAATTAATGCATCTTAATAATTCCATCATTTTAATTAATCAAAATAATTTAAATAAGTTACATTAGCTAACTCTAAAATTAAGCTTAAATCAAACTAATTAAATTTAATAATCACCCTTAAGTAAACTAATTAAGTTAATCAAATTAATCATATTAAACCTAAGCTAATCAAACATATTAATAAATTAAATCTAATCAACCTAAATCATTAAGTCATTAATCTCTAATTAATAATCTTTAATTAATAATAATTTAAAATTTTTTTCTTAATCAAACTTAATTAATCAAATCTAATTAATGCAAACTTAATAAATTAATCCATCATCTTAATAAACTAAATTAATTTTATAATTCACATTAAAATTAATTCAATCAAACACTAATTAATCCTAATTAATTTGATCATTAAATACTAATTAAGTCAATTAGATTAATCATATTAAACTTAAGTTTAATCAAACATAAAATGCAATTAAATGCTAATCAAATCCTAATTTAAACTTAAATCATTAACTCATTAATTAAATCATTAACCTAAATAAATATGAAATCAAATTAAAAATTAAACAAATCTTTTATTTAATAATTAATCTCTTAAATAAAATAATTAAGTTCATTAAAGTAATCACATCAAACCTAAGTTAATCAAACATAAATGCAATTAAATACTAATCAAAACCTAAATTAAACTTAAATTGGTCATTAATTATATCATTATAACAAATATGAAATCAAATTGAAAATTAAACAAACTTTATAATTAACATAAATACACTTCTTAATTAATAATCACATAATCACATTGAACTTAAAACCCATAAACAATGGGTTAATCAAATCAAATTAAATCAAATTAAGTTAAATTAAGAAAGACTCTCATCAATTTTAAATCTGTCATATCAAATCTCATTCAACCTACTTAAATAAGATAAACTAATTAACTATCCAATGTATGAAATCAAAATACAAACCAAAATTTGTTGACAAATGGATGAGATTAAAATAAAATCTTAATTACAGAATCAAACTCAATTAAAATCAAAATAAAATCTCAATTAATCTAATCGATCAAACTACAAATGAATGAACTATAATCAAATCAAATAAACATAAAGTGAAGTCACATAACCATAATCAAAGAAAAGAATTAAATATTAATTCAAAAGGATATTGAATTATCAAGATTTAACTAAACCAATGACATCTAATCAAAAATTAATTAATCAAAAGAACATGAACTTAAACAAACTTAAACTTCATTAGATATTAAGGATATTGAATTATCAAGATTTAATTAAAAAAAACATCTAATAAATTAATCAATCAAAGAACATGAACTTAAACAAACTTAAACTTCATCAAAGATCAAGGATATTGAATTATCAAAATTTAATTAAACCAAAACATCTATTCTGAAATTAACCAATCAAAAACACATGAATTTAAACAAACTTAAACTTCATTAGATATCAAGGATATTGAATTATCAAGATGTAATTAAACTCAAATAAAATTCAATCAATCAATTAAACCAACTCATTTATCAAAATCAAATAAATCAAATGATAAATTACACAAATTCAAATGGGCTAATTAAGATACCTTAGTTAGATTCTTTAGGAATTAGGATGTAGAATAGGGTGAGTTCCATCCAAATGGATTCATTCTACTCTTCATTCTTGAAAACCTAAACATCATTTTAACCAAATAAAAGTGAAATAAAATGAAAAATAAATCCTTAAATCATTTAAATTGAAATCACCCAAAGGTAAAATTTAAATAAATTCAAACTCAAATTGAAACTTAAACTAAAGAAGCGTAAGTCTTGCCACACAAGCCTTAAGCACACATTAGAATAATAAGCCACCACTTCTAGTGCTAAGTTAGGGCGTTGTATGTATGATGCTGTGTTTTATTTTGTGATATAATATTTTAGACTAAATGTTAGGGTGTATATTTCGTAGATTGGATATTTGGACGTTATTAGCCTAATCATATTTTCTGCAGGGGGTTGTGCTTAAGGGGCCACTGTAATAAAAATATTAATGCTTTTGTGTAGGTTGCTTATAAGCAACATGTTAGGACAGTGGGCTTGTTACCCATGTGGGTGCTAAGTCCAAATTATTCATATAAGCTTGGGTTGTATGGTGTGTTTAGCTAACATCTATTTTGCAGGTGTAGATTTACTTTTCCTATTTTTGATATAATTTTGCATTTGGAATTAAGATTAGTGTTATGGGGGGATTAGGATGAGCTAGAAGGCTTAGTCCACAGGGTGCCAGTGATGCCTTTGGAGCAAATCAAATCAAAAGAAGAAGAAGAAATGAAGAAAAGAAGACCCCATAATAAATATTATTTTTTTATAATCCAGTTGTATAAGGGTAGAGCTGGCTACCCATCTTTTTTTCTCTTTTGGTGTATGGAGGAATGCGCACTTTTATTCTTTTATGGTAGTCTATAAAATTATTTGATGTTGTGTTTAGATTGTGCATTAGAACAACTTTTCATAGTTTCTTTATGATTGATGTTTGAATGTGTGGCATGGATCGGTAGCTCTTAGGATAAAATTAAATTTTCTACCCCAATCAATAACTCATAACTAAAATTTTAAAATAACTCATAACCTCACATAAAAGCCTAAGAATTAAATCTAGATAATAAAATTTTTAGCAACCCCTTAGGTGGATGAATGAATGTATAATATCATGCATGTCATATTATTCCACTCTTGTTAAGAGGGGGCTTCCATCTTTTCCAGAGAATGAAGGCTTAACCTGTGAGAGCCTTTGGTGGAAGAACACCCCTTTCTCTCTTGATTTGGCCCATAATCAAATTCTCATGCATTTAGGCATACAAAATCATATCTGTCAAAATAAAGAGTCCAAAAGAATCAAATAAATTTGATAAAATTTGCATTAGATTAAGTCATGAATTCATACCACTCATGCTCTAGTCTCTTAGGGAGTGAGTTTAAGGACTTAGTCTCCTTTCTAAATAAAAAACTACCTAGCCATCTTGCAAAGCATAAGACTTGCCTACATAGATTTAAAGCGTAGGGAGTTAGTTGGCTCTCAGTGTAATAAGTCCAATAATTGGTGGTTTATCTCTCTTGTGGAGGTAAACCATATACCCATTTTACTTTAGATTTAGGGTGCTTTGGCCCTCACCAAAGCTCCCTATTTAGGATCTGAGATTGTTGTTTCTTGTAACTCATAAATCCTCACCTTAGGCATTTTCCAATCTTATGTTGTGGAATTATAAGCCCCAACAATCTAATAAAATGTCAACTCAAATAATTAACTCTCTTCAATTTCAAAAATATAATGCCCAATTATAGGATAGATTAGAATGCTCACTAGGCTTCCTAGTATCATGAGCATCTCCTACTTTCTTCCTTTGGATTCCAAAAATAAGTCTTCTCCTTGATCTATCCCATTTGATTTTCTAAAATAGCCATTCCTTTGATAGTCTTAACCTTGAAATATTTGGAGACCCTAATTGTCTACTTTAATCGAGTATTCTTAAAGAATTCCTATTCCTCAGGATGTAATTAACTATGGGGGCTTACCTTCATAGGAAACTTAATGAACCTGACTTAAAATAAATCCTACTTTACTTTTCTATGTAAAGTAGGGGAAAGATCTCTAATATATTTGAAGACCCATCATGCCTTAGGAGTCCTTATTAGGTGATTAGGTCCATTATAGGGTGGTGATTTCTATCTTTGAGATAGTACATCATTCCTTGATGTCGTACCTGATCACTTCAATAAGTACCCCCCTAAGATTTACGTGGTGTCCCACATCTCAAAAATAAATACCACAAATTTTTTTGGTGACTCCGTTGGGGATGGTTCCTCTCTCCATCTTTAGTAGACAATTATTATCTCCAAGCATCGATAGTGGACTTATATATTTTATAGGGAGACTATCATTCTTTCCATTGGCACTTAGCTTATTTCATCCTTAAAGCTCGCCAACATCCTTTTTGGTTTTAGGACCTCACTCATGTAGGTCTTAAAATCCCTATTGGATTCCCCAATAGGTGAAAATTAAAATTAATCAAACAAAGGAGATGACCAAAATTAAGAACCTCTTCACCATCCGATGGTGAGGCAAGGTTCATCCATGAACAATAAGAAAATAAAACTCTTCTACAAAATAACATGTCTTTCCAAAAGCACTTTTCAAAATCCACATAATAAGAGATCTTTTACACAAAATTTGTAAGAAATTTTCAAAAAGGCACAAAACACATATAACCAAACCTCGTTTAACAAATCTATGATTATGTTCCATGGAGGTTCCTTTTCAAAATCAAAATTAACCATTTTAAATGTCTTTTCAAAAGCACATTTTCTTTGGAAATAGCTATCCCTGTCCCACACATCAAATTTGCTGGATGGAGTTTCAATTTTGAATAAAATCATGATATACAATTGAAACTTCACTTAGCATACTTCATATGTGCTAGAGTTGAAGTTTCCCTCTTTTCAAAAGCAATAAATCATACACACACAAGAGAAGTCAAGACATATTTGAACCCCCCCCCCCCCCCCCCCACTTG